>OY735275.1:1185929-1568146 GCA_963457715.1 Argyresthia albistria | reverse complement strand
AGAACAGATTTTTTATTTTTCTTACTTTACAGTGCAAAAAAAAGATAACTATGCGAGATAAACACGAAAATTGCCTCAAATAAATTCACTTTTAATAGAGATAAAAGCAATTTAATGACTACCAAAGTATTTTTACCTTAAACGTGAACTATCACTTTTTCAGAAAAGTGAAGATTAATTTAGAATATTACGACTGTATTATTTTTAATTTATTATTTAAAATTATATAAAACTCGACGCGCGGGATCTCGTGATTCAATCGCAGCCGAGCGCTTGTTGAGGTAGGACCTGTGCTGCGCTTGCTCTGAACGCCTGTTCACGTTCGGAAGCGGCGAATACTGCGACTAAAAACTTTTGATCGTTAGTATTTTACCTTTTGTGTTATGTTTATGGTAAATCTCAAGCCATGATCATGGGTACACGGCACTCACTTAACCCAATGCAGAAAATGCTCATCGATCCTGTACTGTATGATGGTGCTATAATTGCATATAGCAATAAAGCCAAGAATCTTGGCGTTATATTCGATGAATTGTTGTCCTGGTCGCCCCATGTTTGTGAGGTCAGCAGACGAGTCTTTGCGTCATTTCACTCTCTCCGGCGATTGCAGTACTTCCTCCCTCTTCAGACTAAAATCACCCTTGCTCAGTCTCTTCTACTCCCTTTAATCGACTATGAGGATGTTTGCTGGGTCAGTGCGAACGAAGAACAACTGAACAAACTCGAACGACTTCAGAACCTCGGGATTCGGTTTGTCTTCGGACTGCACAAATATGACCATGTCTCCCAGCATCGCAGGGAACTAGGATGGCTACCGATTCGTCTTCGCCGTGATATGCACGTTCTATCGTTTCTGTTTAATATTCTGAGAAATCCCCGCTATCCCGCTTATATTCGTGAACGCTTTGAGTTTCTTTTCCCCAGGGATAGCAATAGGAGATCCCACACGATGTCTCTTCTCTCGACTCCTCGACATTACACTGCTGCTTATGATCACTCTTTCAGGTTGAGGGCAATCCGGTTGTGGAACGCACTTCCCTGCGCTATGAGGGACAGTCCCTCAATTTTCACTTTTAAGAAAAGTTTGAAAGAACACTTCCTTTCTCTTTCGTGATAGGTATCTTGATTATGTAAGTAGATGTATATGTATGTTTATGTATTCTACTCTATTATATATATTTTTATTTTATTTTATTTTATATATGTATTCATATTTAAGTCTATGTAGCATTTTTATTGTGTCGATATATTATAGTAGATATATTTAGATTCATTTATCTTCATTTTATTTAGTGTGCACTAGGACTATTCTCTCAGAACATTCTGTCCTATCTTGCCTAGGTTTGCTGGAAGAAATCTCGTTTTAGAGATAAGCTCGCCTTTGCCTATTTACCTTTGTTTTAAGACTATGTATCACATTTTTTCCGTGCAATAAAGAAATTATGAAATTATATCGCCAAAACTAAAAATATTCCCAACTATTTTTAAATTTTTAATACTAAATATTACTGTAAATATTTAATAAACATATTTTAAATATACCTTCAGCGTTCTTTATCCTTTCTCTACGCTACCTATGTCGAGTAATTACTGTTTTTCATAGCGTCACGCCTTTTTCCTTGCGGGGTGGCAGAGACACAATTGTGCCCAATCAAAGCCTATAAGGATATTCAATGCTCTTATTTGGTTTTGGAGGGGAGGCAGGGCAGATTATTTTTTTCCTCACGGTGTTTTCCATCACCGTTATAAAGGCCCTTTAATGTAAGTACTTAGGTAGTTTGTCTTATTTCCTGTTTTTCGTACAAACTTGACAACTTGAATGACTGACATTGTTCCACTGACCATCTTTAGTTACGGGATTAGATTTGAGTTTATGTCCTACATGTACTACACACGTTAGGTGTACCTACAGCGTAGCATAAAATAACATCATAACGTCACGCACGCCTATTCTCATACTACGCAATAGATCAATATTATGCAATCCTAGTGTAGCCGTTCCCGCGTTGCTCTGTACGCACACAGACGCGCAACGCTCGCACACAGACGCGGTGCGCTAGCCCGCCGAGTATTTTACCTAAAATCGAGCGGCTTGATTTAGAGAGTACGCTCTTAATACAAACTGTAACCCCTTATCCCCCCCCTTGGGGAATTAATTTTGTCAAATCTCATATCAGTGCTACCCCACGCTACTAAGGAACCCCTGTACAAAGTTTCATGGCTCTAGGTCCACCGGTTCAGGCTATGCGTTGCCTGCCCGTCAGCCACGCATTGTATTTGTACCTAGTATTGAGCAGATCTGGTGGCCATATGTGGTCTTCATCAGCAGTTCCGCATCACAATATTATGCTTACCATGTGCATTTGCACGAGTTATTATGAAAAACACAAAAATCACTATAGGTCTGCCTATAATATTTGAAGAGTTCCCTCAAATTTCTCCAGGATCCCATCATCAGATCCTGACCTGGTGTCAATGGGACCAATGGGAAGGTAAACCCTTTCAAACAAAAAAATAATTTTCCAAATCGGTCCATCCGTTTAGGCGCTATCGAGGCACATACATAAAAAATAAAAAAATAATAAAAAACAAACATCCGGACGAATTGTAAACCTCCTCCTTTGGGAAGTCGGTTAAAAAGAAAATTAAAAACTTCTCTTGTATGGGGACCCCCTTTAATTTGTAATATCTCTCGTATTTCAGTATCAAAAAAGATCTGTCAAAAGAGTTGTGACATGACAGCATGTTGCAATGTTTTTGACAGTTAACAACATAGACCTGTCAAAAAACTGTCAAAGTCTGTATGGGTCAGATTGATATACATACATACTATGTATATCAATATTTATGATAGTGCATTCTATGGGTCCCTGCAATGAGGCCAGAGCCAATACAAATGCTCGTGTCTACCCTCAGGCCGCCGGGAAGCAAGCAGACGCCGGTCATGATGACGTCATCGCCCATGTCACGCGACACGTCGCGCGTGTCACGCGACGCGTTCGACTCGTCCGCGTCGCTCGCGTCGCTGTCCATGAGCGACGACTCGAGGGATAACGGTCAGTGGTTGTAGTAGTACGTGCTGCTGCCGCTAGATGGCTGTAGTGGTGGCTAGTGTTAGATACTGCCGCTAGATGGCAGCTGGATATCGCGTTTGTTACGCGACGCGTTTGACTTCTCCGCGTCGCTGGCGTCGCTGTCTAAATACTCAATGTTTCGTAACAGTAAGCCAACCCATCGCCTTCCATCTACAAGGTGTAAATGAATTAACGCAAAATTAGAAACTACTTTGTTATGGACATCATTCTGAGCAACTTCATTATGAAACCTATTTGATCAGAGCAACTTTATTTTTCACTTCCCAGTACATTTTGGCCTGAGTGGTTTAGCTGATTTGTATGGAGAAGTGAAAAAAAAGTTGCTTTGATCAAATCAGTTTCATAGTGAAAGTTGCTCAGAATGATGTCCCTTACAAAGTAGTTTTTTATTTTGCGTTAGTGAATTCATTTGCACCTTGTAAATTTTTCCAGCAATCCTCAAAACACTGTCATAGTATCTGCTTCTGCCGCTAGATGGCAGTAGTAGTCATTTGTGTCGGATAACCTTGTCATTATCACAGTTGAGTTCGCATGCAGCTAATGAATTACTCTATTTTCCAGTGATCCTCCTAGACGACAGCCGCTCCAGTACAGACACGAGTCTGCCGATTCCGGATGACAAGAAAAAGCCAACAGCCGCCGAGCCACCGCCGCCCGAGCCAGCAAAGACGCGGCAAAAGTCTGACTCGAGTCTTAAGGATGATGACTTGAGGAAAGAGAAAGGTAGAAAGCAAAGCAATGAAATGAATGAATGAATGAATATATGAATGAATGATTGAATGAATGAATGAATGAATGAATGAATGTAAGAATGAATGAATGAATGAATGAATGAATGAATGAATGTTTATTTTCATAAGCAAATTAAATTAAAATTTCTTAAGTTGTAAGTATTTTAAATTATATCATTTATGTGGTCTCGTTGATCCATACACTAGGAAGACCTGTATTGTATGGAGCAGCGTTTCCGTCCTAAATGTGAATCTTATACTTATTATTATTATAACAATATCATTTCATTAATTTATTTATTTATACTTTATTGCACAAAACATAAAAAACACGTAAAATTTACAGAAAGATATGTACTAAGGCGAGCTTATCTCTAAAAAGAGATTTTTTCCAGCAAACCTAGGCATGACAGGAAAAAAACAGATAAAGAGAGGGAAGTCAGTGCACAAATTACTAAAACTAAACACAATCTACTTGAGAAGTAAGTTGCTCATCCCATCTTGTAATTTATTGAGCACCATTTGACAACCGAGATACAGTGTTTTCACTAGTTCGGTTGTCACTGATCCCTCCTATTTTATGATAAATGTTCCTAATTAAGTATCTCCATCCTAATTAAGTAGAATCTGTGTAAACCATGTTATCGGTCAATAAACAATAAACAATACCAAATTACTAAATAAATACACAATATGCAAATATATACATACACCTACATATTATATACAAAATTATCAAAAATACATACATACAATATCTATAAATCACGAAAGAGAGAGGAAGTGTTCTTTTACCCGGTTTTTAGGGTTCCGTACCCGAAGGGTGCCAAACGGGACCCTATTACTGAGACTTCGCTGTCCGTCCGTCCGTCCGTCCGTCTGTCACCAAGCTGTATCTCATGAACCGTGGTAGCTAGACAGTTGAAATTTTCACAGATGATGTATTTCTGTTGCCGCTTTAACAACAAATACTAAAAATAAAAAATAAATATTAAGGGGGGCTCCCATACAACAAACGTGATTTTTTTTGCTCATTTTTGCTCGATATTGATAATGGTAGCAGGTAGACGCTTGAAATGTTCACAATATATTGAGAATATTATTTACTTAAAAAATAAATAATTAAATTAAAATTAAATTAATATTTAGGGAGGGCTCCCGTACAAATTTTTTTTTGGGGTTTTTATAGATAATGGTACGGAACCCTTCGTGCGCGAGTCCGACTCGCACTTGGCCGGTTATTAAATATGAAAAGAGTGGGACTGTCTCTTATGGTGGAAGGAAGGAATATCAATTATTATTATATTTATTGTACAATGAAATGAAAGCAAAACATGGATGTTTTGGCACTTAGATTACACAGACAGGGGGGCGCCACTGCAACATTGGTCGATTGATTGATTGGATTGATCGTGTTAGTTACGACCCTTGGACACGCGCCAAAACATCCATGTAGCACGCAGCACACTAATTTCAGTATGTGTGGACATCCCCACCGTCCAGTGTCCCGGCCCTGACACGGATAGGAGTAAGATTGAGCCATACTTCATCAGAAAAAAGAAGCAAGCCCAACATTATTCATTTTACGAAGAAATTAATACTTAAACAAGTTCTGACAGATAAGAAACCGTCACCTAAATTTAGGGGGACCTCTAGCACCGAAGGTGACATGAGAACTTATAAGGTTGGTAAAAAAGAGAAGGCCTTATACAGGGTGTAACAGAAGGGTGTAGTCATATTTTATGGTGTTGTTAAGGAGACCATTCTGTGCAACTTTTACTATGAAACCGATTTGATCAGAGCAATTTTATTTTTCATTGCTCCATATGTTTTGGTCCGGGTGGTCAGCTGATTTGTATAGAGAAGTGACAATTAAAGTTGCTCTGATCAAATCGGTTTTATAGTGAAAGTTGCTCAGAACAACAACCACACCTTTCTGTTACACCCTGTAGATAGGGATTGTTGGGGAAAACAGGCATTAGACCACTAACTCCTGTCCTGTGCGATGCAGACTTCCTCTATGTGTTATTCATGCTATGTTATTCATGTCATTAAAGGTAAGAAGAGTGAAAAGCCGGAGTTGAAGAAGCAGGAATCACTGAAGAAGCAAGACTCGGTGAAAAAACTGGAGAAAGCTGACTCGAACGAAGACAAAGGTACGATAAATACAGGCCAGGGAGCACTCATCCAGTGGCGAGCGGATATATACATTTTCCTTTGAAACACAACTCACCAATTTACGGGCGGCGGAGGACGAGGTAAGAGAGCTGTGATTGGTCAGCCGCTGCGAAACTGTCTGGCGGCCCTTGATCGTACATAGGTTGCTTATGCGAACGTTTGTTGAATACAACAAACGTTTGGCAACCCGCTTTCCCCCGCAGGCGCAGTCAATTGGATATATAGTCTCTGATACAGGCTGACATTTAATTAGCTGACCATATTTTGAGGAACGAATGTCATGTATTGAATTCTACACTTACATCTTTGCGCAATAAAGTATTGATTGAACAACTTTCCACAAGAAACATGAAAAAAATATGGCCCGATCAGCTGATTACAAGTTAATATAACAAGAGACACAAAATAAGTTTTTAAGACAAGACAAACTAGCCTTTGCACATTATCTCACTTTATTTAGATCTGCTTTGTTACATGCAATAAACATAAAACCATATGTTATATGATCTCTGGTTCACCGGGACCAATTGTAACACTGTCGTGTCGCCAACTGTTACTAACTGCCTAATTCCATTTTCGACATCTCCAGGTACAAACGAAAAAGCGGAACCTCCCAAACCGGAAGTGAAGCCGACGAAACAGGAACAGAAGATGGAGCGCGCCGGCTCCGTCAAGAAGACTGACGCGAAGCAAGAGAAGGAGAAGGAGAAGAAGACGGAGAAGGACAGCAAGAGATCGAAGGAGGAGCGGCGGGAGGAGAAGAAGGAGACCAAGAAAGAACTGAAGCGGCAGGAGTCGTTGGAGGCGAATAAGGTGAATACCATGCCCTTGATAACCACAATAATTGACCGAGTGAGCCGAAAGGCGAGTGAGTGTCTCCGTTTCAGGTTCGACAAAAATGATTTTCGTGTGCCTGTCTGTTCAGATATCCGGCTGTTCTTGTCCACTACTACAGTACCCCGATTCTCGGGCTCTGGCCACCAAGTTATCTGTAGAACGGCCAAAGCGGAAACTACTGACGCCCCTATGATAACGTTGTTGGAAGGCATTCAGCGCATTTTCAACTCCCCTTTAATTTAGTTGTAGACAAAGATAGAATCCTGATTTTTTAGATGTCTATGTCTATGTCTATGTGGCCGAGAGAACACTATGTAATTAGACTAATCTCAAAATTTCATTCAATTTGAACCAGTAGAGTTGAAACTACACAAGCCAAAGTTCCTTAATTTTGACACTCACTCACTCACTGATCATCATAATTCTAAGGTACTTCTAGCAGACCTACAAGCTTAAAATTCTGAACACGATTAGTGTTTAGCCTACAAATCTAGGGAAAACTAACCTTTCCCAATTTCAACCCAATACGGTATAGGTCTCATTTTGGAAGTAGTTTCAAAATAAATGTTAATTAGATTTTAAGCGCACTACATTAATATTTCTGGGATATCTGTAGTTTCAATAAAAAATAATAATGTAGTTGAATTGAAAAAAAAAAAAACTAAATATAGATTTCTACGCTACTATCTGATAGGATTACCACATTTTGTCGAATATTTTTAATGTTGTCCAATATGTACCGTATTACTCATTTCATTATCTCCCCGTTTCCCCCACCAGTCGCCAGAGGGCGACGGCGAGGCGCGCGCTCGCCACCCGACGAGCATGGTCAGCAAGCTGCTGGGCGTGATGGGGCGGAAGCGGGACGACGACGACAGGCAGGGGCGGCGGCAGGACAAGCTCGCCAAGAAGAAGGTGAGCGAGCGGAGCGGAGCGGATCGCAATCCGGGAAGTGTTTTAGGTTGCGCCAAGTTTCTTGGTTATCTCGGGGGCAGCGGCACGGGCCTTTACCATAGTATAAATAAGAAATAGTAAGTTCACTAAGCCCCTGTTCGCATGATAACTACCTACTCTTGCTCAAACGGCTAGGGTTGTCGCTTAGCGCCGCGCTGCGCCGCCATTCCATTGCACGTTATAAGCGAATGAAGTTGGTGAAATTGTAGCTTTTTTGTGTTTTCACAGATGTAAAACCTAAAATTTACTTTACAAACAACTATCTATCTATACTATGTATAGTATAAGCATGGATAATCACATTTCTTTACTACGGGGTACGTTAAAGAATGTTAGATCCTTATTGAGGAAACCGTATACCGCACAATATTTACCCATCTTGCAAAAAATATGAAAAATAAATAATAATATCGTATGCTGTGCGCGCTAATCACAACATTCACAACAATCACACACAACCAAGTTACACGTGCGTGCCGCCTCCGGACGAATTGACGCATGCATTGTATAGCCTTGTCTCAATCTCAACCCAAACCCGTCGAAACTCGGCAATGTGTGCGTGTGCTTATGCGGAACGCAATGTAGCTGTGTGTGCGGTCTCTCTCGCTGTTTTGTATGAAGTGAACCTGGCGTGCCTTTAATATTTATGATGAGACTATCACACCTATAAGTTTAAGCTCGGGTTGATTGGACGGACGACGATCGGCGAAGAACCTATCAAAACTTTACAGGGTGACATTTTATTTTTATTTATTTTATTTATTTATTCATTAACAATATACATTGTGTCTGAAGTCACATAATGTCTAAATTTATTAATAAATTAACATTCAGCAAAATAAATCCGTAATTTAAATTAATGTTTACATGTCATATTGTGTTGTTGTTATATTATATACAGTTCATTGAAAGTTATGGACAAATAAAAATACAGCATAAATTCCGATTCCTTTAACTCACCCTCCTCGCTCTCCTCTAACGTACCCCTTAGTAAGGAAATGTGATTATACATACTTATACTATACATAGTACAGATAGTTGTTTGTAAAGTAAATGAACGTTTGTAAATTGGAAACAAATAAGCATGTACCTACCTACCTACTTAAATATCTTTGTCAACTGTGGTATGAATTCTTATTAAATTACAAGCTGACCCGGCATTCTTCGTACTGCCTCAATTTAATATGAATTTTATTGAATAGCAATAAAGTTCAAATTGACTCTAGAAAACGATTGACTCTAGAAAACGTTTGTATGGGAAATAGAAAAGGGCTGTTTTTAGGGTTTTCCCGGAAATTATTCGATTTTTTCTCGCCTTTTAAACCTTCCCTAGACCTCCACGAACATTTCAAGACTAAGATAAGATAAATCCGTTCAGCCGTTCTCGAGTTTTAGTGAGACTAACGAACAGCAATTCATTTTTATTTATATAGATCATGACAAGGCCCTTACGATACAGGCTTACAGGCAAGGACCACTGGATAACATGCCGTGATGTCTCGGCAAACAGTGGACAAACCAATCATGTAACTTATACCTAATATTGTTTTGTTTTACCTGTGTACTGTTTTAATAAACTTTTTTCATTATTTTCAACATTTTATTGAATTTCAGGGTAACGTCTCCAACCAGCCGCAGCAACAGCCGAGCAAGCAAGCAGAGTCTGCAACGTCCACAGAAAAGAGCGAGAAACAAGACGCAGACGACAAGAAGGGGAGAAAGGGACGGGGGAGGGCCTCTAGCTCGTCCTCGGGCGAGAAATGAAAGAGTCAGACACAAGTCAACTGATTCCACTCTGAACGGTAGTCTACAGTCAAAATGCTAGTATTCTTTTTTGGCACAGATGTTCAAAATGGCCGCTTTCAGAATTAACAGTTCGTTGAAAGCGTTGTGCACTTTCATTGTAGACATACTGTATCCGAAATGAGGTTTTATTCAAGCTTTTGTTTTAGAAAAACAAATCGTATTGAGTAAATTGTTCTGCCAAGTGGGAGAGAGGGACAAGTATACTTTCTTAGTGAGTAAAGACAGGGATAGTATGCTTACTGGTCGTGTTTTTGAAATGTGTGTGAATAAAGTGGAATCGAATAATTGAAACAAAAAGTAAACTTTAGAAAAAACCGACTTCCACAAACCCTATTTGATTAGATTGAGTTTAATACTAACTGTAACCCCTTATCCCCCCCTCCCTTGGGGAATTAATTTTGTCAAATGCTATATCAGTGCTACCCCACGCGACTAAGGAACCCCTGTACAAAGTTTCATGGCTCTAGGTCCACCGGTTTAGGCTATGCGTTGCCTGCCCGTCAGCCACGCATTGTATTTGTACCTAGTATTGAGCAGATCTGGTGGCCATATGTGGTCTTCATCAGCAGTTCCGCATCACAATATTATGCTTACCATGTGCATTTGCACGAGTTATTATGAAAAACACAAAAATCACTATAGGTCTGCCTATAATATTTGAAGAGTTCTCTCGATTTCTCCAGGATCCCATCATCAGATCCTGACCTGGTGTCAATGGGACCACCCTTGAGATATTACCTATACGCCGAAAAAAGATTTGTTCAAATCGGTTCATAATTGGCGGAGCAATCGCGTAACAAACATAGAAAAAAAAAATAAAAAAAAAAAACATACGGGTCGAATTGAGAACCTCCTCCTTTTTTTGAAGTCGGTTGAAAATAATCGAAATGGTATCTTTTACAGTCTTCACAAAATAAAAGGTCCGTTTTGACAGTTCACGACCATTAAGTTTAACCCCTAACTCGTAGGTAATAGAAGCGGTTTTCCTAGGTGAAACTTGTACGCTTTGCTTGTACGCACCAGTTGGCTTTTATTACCTACGCATTAGGGGTTAAAACTTCATGGGCGTGAACTGTCAAAACGGGCCTTTTATTTTGTGAAGACTTTAGTAGACGGTAAGCCTGGCGCAATGATTGTGTTATAAATTGTCACAGACAAGCAATATCGTTTGCAAAGAATTTTGAAATAGGTGTTCAGTGTTGTGTATTTAATATAATAAAAAAAACGACAAAAATAATATAACTATAAAAAAATCTTTGTAAGCTTTTCTCTAGACTGTTTTTAGCTTTAGTAAAATGTGAGAGATCAAGCAAAAATAAAATGTAATTTATTTTGTATCCACTTGGTCCGTTATCCACTTATTCCAGTATTACAACGTTTCGGGCGTGAACTAAAAGAGTTTTATTAGTATTTTGATTTAGAATTAAGATTTTTAGGCAATGGAATTGTTAAAATTGGTTGTAAAGTGTTTGATTTGTTGAAAAATCTCAATGTAATGTAGTAACGCACGGGGTTGTAAAGGGGAGGAACGGGGGTTGGTCAAGATATTTAGAGTAGAGCGATGACCGAATGAACAGACTGCTGTTGGATTGAGGCGTCGCCGCTTCAATGACTGTCATACTGGCAGTGATAGCTTGGTGTTGAGCGTCCGTCAAGTGTTGTTGTCGGTTGTGCATCCGACTAGTTATTGTTCTGAGATCCGACTACATTTTTCTAAAGGATTCTCTAGATACAAAGCCCGTAGTCTGTTTAATTGATGTCAAAAACTAGTACATAGTTGTTAGGATTTAGAATTGTTGTATTGTGATATATTTTTACATGTCTCTCATACGTATGTTACTGTCCATGCTTTTTTCTGGCTTTGTTTTTTTACTAGTTTGTTATTTTTTTGTTTTTATTGTCTTTGCACTGTGTTTTTAATCGTTACTTTGTCTTTACCTGGGATGTCATTTATTTTTATTATTATTCTGCGAACATGTTTTTAATGCTTAGTGGACGTTTCCAACATTCCATATACCTAACATTGTTTTACCATTCAGTGCCATACAATTAGCATTATATGACGAGGCTTAAATTCATTATTTTAATCAGGACATATATATCCAGTCCCTTGACTTATTATCGAATATGAAACTTCATGTAGATATCGTAATTAATTGTCTTCCTTTATTGTTTCTGATAATATTGAGTTTTAATTTTAATCCTATATTATGCTTGAATTTTGTCAGCTGAGTAACTGTAGTACCCATACATTCCTTAATACTTTAGGAAATCATAATGCAGACGAGTAAAATTTTGACCTAAATCAAATGTTTTGTTCAGAACTTTTATCACCAATCATGATCCCGATATCTTTGATAGGTATCTCGATTGCAACCATGATTGAATTTTTGACAAATGATTGCGCTCTGAAGTTCATGCACATCGTTTAAACTTCAATTTCAAAGGTATTGTGAAAGATGTCGGAGATAGAGAATGGGATCAGGGTACTCAATCTGGGCCCGAATTCTACTGTTCACAAACATTACGACAAGCCTGGCACAAACTTCAATACGAGGTATTTGGTATTCTACTAAAACTGGAATCCAATTCACAACCGTCAGCGTGAAGCCAGCGTACTTCGTATTATACTGTCCAAAACGTACTTACGCTGGCGTCAAACTGGCGCCAGCAGCGTAAGTACGTTTTAGACAGTAGCATACGAAGGACGCTGGCGTCAAACTGGCGCCAGCAGCGTAAGTACGTTTTAGACAGTACAATACGAAGTCCGCTGGCTTCACGCTGGCGCTTGTGAATTGGATTCCGGTTTTAGTAGAATACCAAATACCTCGTATTGAAGTTTGTGCCAGGCTTGTCGTATGCTTGTGAACAGTATAATTCGGGCCCTGCAGTTCCATAGTCTTTCGTCAGATCAATTCCTTTCAAATTCAAATAACCAATCGCTGAAAAATCCGTGTTCTGATTGGTCATCGTCAAGTAAAGTTGGCTGTTCGCCCGCAACCTTCAAGACATAAATACGAAAGCGATTGATCTCCCGTCACAGAATGGAGCTATTTGAGGATCGTAATTCTTTGTGTTTTTTTTTTCAAATTAGCTGTATCTCGCTGTTTCTTATTAAAGTCATCTATTGTTATCGCCGTGTTGCTAATTCTATTAAACACAAAGAAACGTTGCTCATTACCCGCAACCTGAAACCCTGAAACAAGATAATTATAACCTGTTTGGTTGTAAAGCAGTGTTAATTACAATTATACAATTATTTGTAGATCCTATGATTTCGATAAAACTTTATAACACGGGTGTATTTTGAAACACAGCTGTATTTCATTTGTTCAGGGTACTGTATATGTTACTGTAAAAGCCCGAAATGTGGTAAACCCTAGGATTTACCGGTATATCCTAAGATGAGCTTTCACAGTAACATATATATATACAATAGGTATATTGTAGATATACTATTTTATGGTTTGAAGTCGCTCGCTACATAATTACTTTTCACTCGCCTGAATTTGCTGGCATAGAAATCTGGGGCCCGATGCTGCTCTGAGAAACGCCCTTATATTGGATCGCTACCGCTTCTAAAACACCCAAAATGGCGTCATTTGGTATGCTCCTAAAGAATCGCAAATAGATCGTTAATAGATTGCAAGCAAGCGTACATACATGCGTGCTTGCAATCTATTTACGATCTATTTGCGATTCTTTAGGAGCATACCAAATGACGCCATTTTGGGTGTTTTTGAAGGGGTAGCGATCCAATATAAGTGCGTTTCTCAGAGCAGCATCGGACCCCTGTAGTCGTACTGAATGGTCCCTTGTGCTTTTTTGTTTGCTGGCATAGAAATCTGTAGTCGTACTGAATGGTCCCTTGTGCTTTTTTGTTTGCTGGCATAGAAATCTGTAGTCGTACTGAATGGTCCCTTGTGCTTTTTTGTTTGCAAACAAGAAGTAATAAGTAGTCTGCTTTGTAACACGTACAAGTTATGTAGAAAATGAACTCGAAAAGTTGTCATAAAATGTTGACAATGTTAAGTAAGGTATGTAATACTCACGAATTCATATTATTTTTAACGTAATCCATGTCTGTGGCGCATCATGTTTATTTTAGTTATACCTGCCCTAAGTTTTAAAATTATTTTTATGCATGGTAACACAGGGTAACGTGTATTTTTACCCAAGGTAAAAGAAAAAAAAGTTTATTTCTATCGTTTTCGCTTGCCGTGGAGGATGCTAAAGAATTTATAAGACGAAGAACGTTGCAATGAATTTTTGTAGATCAATTTTATGCAAAATTAAAATACAATTATTATTTTCGGGACCACGGCTTTTGGAGTTAGTATTACTTTGCATACTTAATAATCTTCGTCGCTTCAATGAATTTAAGAGATATACTTACTTAATTGTATTGACATTTGTTTGAACTGTCGCCTGCCATAATCAGAACTGCAGAAATTTAAATAGATTAGTTTTTAAAATGATACTTAAATGTGATTTATTAAATAGAAGGACCTTGTCTATATTGAGTGATTCATTAAAGTAAATGTCTGGATAAAAAACTGAATTAAAGTCATAAATTAACTGTTCATAATTATCTGGTTTCATTTTATCTGTAGGTATTTAGCTTTCCTTGCCTGTGTTCAGTACCTATAGGTATTAACGTAGATAATTATTTCTCAATTAAAAGATATTGCAATACTTTTTCAAAATTTATTGAAGTGTCCATTTTGATTCAACTGAAAAGTTAATACACGCTATAAACCCGTAGCAAAGCTATTTTTCTTTTATGAGCTATGGATGAGTTTTGTATAATTAAATTATTACAATTATTAAGTATGAAGAGCTGGGCTCGCTTAGTTTTACTATTTAAATTAAGTTACTAATATTATTAAAAACTTGGACTGCGTTGGGTTTTGTGCGAAATCAACAATCTTAGGAACAGAAAAACTTTTTTACAATAACTGTTTGAAAATCATTTTAAAATATCTCGCTAGCATACAGGATACAGTCGTTTTTTTAGGGTTCCGTACCCGAAGGGTGCCAAAGAGGACCCTATTACTGAGACTTCGCTGTCTGTCCGTCCGTCCGTCCGTCCGTCTGTCTGTCACCAGGCTGTATCTCATGAACCGTGGTAGCTAGACAGTTGAAATTTTCACAGATGATGTATTTCTGTTGCCGCTATAACAACAATAATAAAAAGAAATTTAATATTAAGGGGGGCTCCCATACAACAAACGTGACTTTTTTTTTTTTTGCTCATTTTTGCTCGATATTGATAATGGTAGCAGGTAGACGCTTAAAATGTTCACAATATATTGAGTATATTATTTACTTAAAAATAAATAATTAAATTAATATTTAAGGAGGTTCCCATACATTTTTTTTTTTGCGGTTTTTTATAGATAATGGTACGGAACCCTTCGTGCGCGAGTCCGACTTGCACTTGGCCGGTTATTTTACTTCATTACGTACATATAGTTTGCACTTTGATTGATTACAATTTGATAATAATTAACCTCATAATCATATCATACCTAAGTCCTTACAAAATTACATTCCTATTTTCATTTCGCTAGAAGGAACTATAAATTCAATCAAAAGTTTGCTAGTCTCAAGTGGACTATTTAGAAATTCTATTATTTTATCTCACAGAAGGTTAACATATCCGGTGAAGGTTAAATATCTCACATAGAATCTATGAAAAAACAACATTTAGGTATTTCACTACCCTGTTTTACAAACAATATAAGTACTTAGAGTATTTATCAATGAACATTATCTAACAATAATGAAATAAATACTTAATCTGTATTGTCAAAGAAATCAGGATAAAAAAGGAATAAGTAGGTAAGTAATTTAAAAGTTGAGTTAGAAATCGCTAAGACCGAAGCATTTCTCTCGAATCCTCTTGATGATATTGTCGTCAGGAGTTAGTTTCCAGTCTAGTTTCCTTATATCTGGTTCCTCCACGTCTTGCGATTGTGATTCGAATATGTCCCTAGAACTCTGGTGAGCTTTCTCTATCGGTCTCTCTTTCCTGTATTTTTGGGCTCTTGAAGCCTCGAAACTTGGCAGTGCGTTACTCCTGGCAGGTTTTTGTTGAGATGTCTTCCACATTTTATTGGGTTGCTTCATCGGTTGGTTTAGTGGCACGTGTGGGGGTGAAAAGCATGAGAAGAGCGGACTGGAACGTTTAGTATCCTCGTTTTTGGGCGTGTCCAAGAAGGAAAATGTGTAATCAGCATCATAAACCTGTTCTCTAACGTAAGAAGTTACGAATCTGTTCTGAATATTTTGCACGTTATTCTCGTGTTTCAACTTGACATCTTCATTGCGTGATTCACTGTCGTATCTTTGGCTGTTGCCGCCAACATTACATATCTTGTTTTGGGCTTTCTTCACCTGGTTTATAAAATCGTAATACCTCTCAACATTGTCGGTGCAGCGATGGCAAATGGTATTCAAACGCTCGTTTTTTTCAATAGGCAAACGCAGGCAAACTAGGATTTTGTCCAGCAAACTTGACTTTTGCGAGTAACTACCAAACAATGAAACGTTGAAGTCGGTTTCAGTCAGGCAAATACGACAAAGTTTTGATGATTCCATTTTACTGGTATTATACTATAAGTACCTATGTACCTACTTATCTTATCGCAGTTTATTACAAAATTAAAATATAATAAAAACCGCAACTTAATCAAAACAATTGCGTTTCCCGCCAAAATAAACTGAAATTAAAAACTTGAGTCAAAAAAGTTCTAACGGTGTAATGAATATTCTAGAACAAAATAAATTACATTGTGAGAATATAAATGAAAGCCATTAATAAAGTTGGGTAATTAAATAGGACGGTACAGTTATGTAAGTATACTTTCTTTTGTTTTATTTAAACAGTAGCTGAGCTGATTGTTTGCCACCAGCACTTGCCAGTGACAATAACCTGTAAAAAAAAACTATGTTGCACGAGAACGTAAACGTGCACGCGTCGTTGTGTAAAAATGTTAAGTTAAATAAAAGTTATAGATAAGTAGTACTAAGTACTAATATACTGATTGATAATAGCCATTCCTTACTTTATCTATGCAGGTTTAATTAAATTTTTACTGCATTAAAAAATCCAGCTTTCAGCGTCATTGCAATAATACGTCTCCAAATGCCTACATTCGGGATAATTTCTGCATGGCAAGCCGTTACAAAATAATAGTAAGTAATAAATAAGATAAAACAAACTAATTTTCAAAGTTTTAACTAAGAAATTGATGAAAAAGAAGCCCAAAATCTCCCGAAATTGACCGAAGCAATTTGAAGATCTCAAGAGCAAAAGTAAATGTTATCGAAAAACTTAAAATGCATGTAAGTTTAATGGTGGACTTTTAGAGGGTCAGTTCGTACATACATATTCCTGTATATTTTTATAACGTCGCCAGTTGCTACTTTCCCCTCACAATTAAATAATTAAGGTCTTGAGAGACCATTCAGTACTATCACAAAGCAACACTCCTATCTTATAGACAGTGATCGTTTCTTGAACATCAAAATTAATAGTCCAATCAAAAATTATTTAATAATTAGATACAGTCATTGTATGAAGCAAAGCGTTTTATTTTATCAGTTTTTATCTTCTCCTACACCCGATAAGCCTAAATCTGCTGACTTAAGTTATATCTACTACCGTCTATAATTTCTCCAAAAGCAAATGCTGTAGTAGATAATACTGCTAAGTCAAGAATATTGAGCTTATGCAGAATTTCTCGCGTATCTAGTCCGCAATCCTTTACACATTATCCTCATCCTTTTTACCCCAGAACTTATCGAATCTGGTGCGGGCTCTATCCAGCACCTCTGATGCTGTTAGTCCCCCGGCTCCAGAATCGGCCACGACTGTGGTATCCACGACTCCTGGGGCTACCTGAGTGGCCTCAGTGGACTTTTTCACCAGCTCTTTATCTTTTAACTCTTGGGTTGGGTTTTCTGGAGTGATGTCATTGCTGTTGACGCCATTGACTCCGTTGACGCCGTTGGTTTTTGGGAGGTCTAGGGCTTTGGTTTCGTCGATGGGGGTCAGGCTGACTGGTGTGGTGGGGGTTTTGTCGGTTCTCTTGCTGATGGTGGTTGGGGATTCGCTCTTCTTCATGGAGCGTATTGGGGACATTTGCTGATGATGCACGGGCGCGATTTCTGGAATGAAAAGTTTAGGGCGTCAAGTGAAATGCTAGGGCGTTTGTTATGGCTTGGTATTGTATATTTCAAACACAGTCTCTTGAATTGAAAATTATAAGTAGTGGTTGCGAAGACGACCAACCGCAATAATCGATAAATTGAAGTCAGTCATGTTTATTTAAGTGTGTTTTAAAATGTGACGATTTGCATTTGAAATATACAAACAACACTTAAGCACAAAACATAAGTAAACATTTAGAACATATTGGATACATTTATATCTTTAAAAACTAAAATAATGGCTAAGATTACCTACTTGTATTCTGGTAGAACTAGTAAAAAGTTAAACCCTGTTTTTTTTGGTTTTATCCGCTAAGTTCATTTCGTTCATTCAGTTACCAGAATCATGCTTTCTTTTGATGGTGTTTGGTTGATTTAAATTTTTCTACTCTACGCTTTATAAGCTGCTTTCAGATTTATCAAAGCATGCATTAGAAGAGAAAATTCCATGAAAATGATTGATTCTGAAGCTACTACCTACCTACGCAGATTCATAAGATTGATTTATTTTAATAGTATTGTTTCATCTGCTCTAATTCCTTATTTTGTTAACCTACGCGATGATCAGTTTTTACAATGATTATAGTCAGAGAAAATGTTAGCAGTTGTTTTAAAAACAATAAAACTTTCTCGTTTTCTCATACATGAAAAATAGGACAGGCAGCATGCAAAAGTGAACGACAGATGAGATGATAGAAAAAGATTCTCAACTCAAGTGCCAATACAGTGACAGTGCACGCAAACATCAAAACAGACACACACACAGACAAGTGAAATACATACGTGGTCGACGCCTCAGCAGAGTACGGTCAAAATAAATAAAAGCATCTCAATTATTCGATTAACACAATTTTTAATCATGAACTATTAAATAGATATTATATAAAACAGATTATAATATTTTTTTGGTGTCGATCGTGTGTCGTGCTTATGTGGCAGTGACCTCTAGGTTAGACTTTTAGTCATAGAATTTAGAGTTCACTGTCGCATGACTGTCTGTCACACTCATTAAAACGTGCCGTGATGGGCATTGATTGATGGCCGATGGTCTATGCAGTGGCGATGGTCGTCGAACCTTGGACGGCCTTTACAGTGGCGACCTCTTCAGCCACGGAGGAGCCCTTAAACTCAGAGCTAGGGCGCTTTACGCTTTCATCTGAAATGTATGGTGAGCGGGTTGTATGGATGAGGTGAGGCATGTTACGTTACGTTCTCGGTCCACAGAAATGACAGTTATAGTTTTCAGTCTGGTCCGAGTCAAAGGTCCGAGTTGCACAGCCTAATTTTTTTTTCGAAAAAAAGGTTTCACATAAAACAACAGCCTACAGCCTAGGAGAAAAATAAATACCTAGGTTATCGTCATTTTTGTCATTTTTGTGGACTGACTATAAAATCATTAATGAGAATGCATTCGGTGTACTGAATGATGTTGATTTTAATGAGTGTTGTTCAGTGCATTTTTGTTTAATTACTGCTGTATTTTGCTTTTGTATTGGTGTTTTAGCAAGCCTTTACTACCGCTTTGCATTTACACTCAAAAATAAACCACTTGCCTTTTTTATACTTTTTTCATCTTAAGAAAATAAAGACTATGTGGCATGACATGAGTGTGTGTAGTAGGTACTGATATCTTAGGCGTAGCTTTTTATAAGTCATAAAAATAGAACTATTTTACTTATTTATACTTGTAGGTACCTACTAAACTAAGTAACTAGGTAACTATGTTTAAAGTAAAGTATGAGTGAATATTATTACGTAGGTATTTTAAGACCATCTTGCTATTTGAACACGATAATGCCTCTAATTAGTACTTAGATGAAAAGAAGTTCGGCAGTTCGTTGGTTCGTTGTAAGTATTTTAATCCATTACGGAACGGACACGTCATGACGTCATGGAGGTAATTTATCAATTATTATAATCACCAGCCTTATAACGTGGAGAATTTTATTTAAAAAAACTCCCTGTTCATTGATCAATCAGCTACAATAACTGGGTAAGTAATCAATTAATACTTTGCAGCAGCCTATTGCATACATTCATAAGCTACAACTCGCGCCAAGTTTCTGCCATCCGAGTGCCACATGGAGGGGGTAACCTCTTTCTCTCTTATCCAGCGAGAAAGATAGGTAATCCCCCTCCATGCGGCACTATAGTGCCAAGAAACTGGTGCAACCTGTAAAGTATGTAAATAAAATGTAATTACAATGTGACTCTGTCTGGCTCAGTCTGGCTCACTAAATTTGTCTAAAAACCCTGGTGTAAGTGTAAAAGGGTTGAGTGATCAAAAGCTTACGCCCGAAGAATAGAAGGAAAACCACCAAACAACAAAATGATCCCAAAATCACCTCAAAAAGTCTAGCTACACACTTTCCTATACATTTTGCACTCACCGCTCTTCACGTTTTGTGTCACGGTGAACGTTTTCCCCGTGTCGAGTGGCACGGTCCAATTGACCGGGTCTGGAGAGCGCATGTTCATTTGCTCTGGGGACTTCACCCGGGTGGGTTCGGGAGGTGATTTGACCACGGGTGAGTCGTCGAAGAAGTGGTCCTTGGCCACTGATGCGCTGCGGTGAGAAGGGATGACGTCGTCGTCTGTAATGTTGAGATTTGTTGGTGTTTTGAAAATGTTTTTGATTCAGCTCGAGGACGCTGTCGATTTGGGACTATTAGGTCGTTTGTCCACCGTTGCCGTTAATACCACGATAGCGAGAATGGTCCATTATAATTGAAACAAAAAGTAAACTTTAGAAAAAACCGACTTCCACAAACCCTATTTGATTAGATTGAGTTTAATACTAACTGTAACCCCTTATCCCCCCCTCCCTTGGGGAATTAATTTTGTCAAATGCTATATCAGTGCTACCCCACGCGACTAAGGAACCCCTGTACAAAGTTTCATGGCTCTAGGTCCACCGGTTTAGGCTATGCGTTGCCTGCCCGTCAGCCACGCATTGTATTTGTACCTAGTATTGAGCAGATCTGGTGGCCATATGTGGTCTTCATCAGCAGTTCCGCATCACAATATTATGCTTACCATGTGCATTTGCACGAGTTATCATGAAAAACACAAAAATCACTATAGGTCTGCCTATAATATTTGAAGAGTTCTCTCGATTTCTCCAGGATCCCATCATCAGATCCTGACCTGGTGTCAATGGGACCACCTTTGAGGTATTACCTATACGCCGAAAAAAGATTTGTTCAAATCGGTTCATAATTGGCGGAGCAATCGCGTAACAAACATAGAAAAAAATAATAAAAAAAAAAAACATACGGGTCGAATTGAGAACCTCCTCCTTTTTTTGAAGTCGGTTGAAAATAAATGGCGACGGTGTGGCCTATTTACAGCTTTCCAATGGTCTTTGACAGATTCGTTGCATTATGTTGCGTAGAAAAGAACTGGCGTCCCCTGTAAACGGTACTCAAACTCCAGTGCCAAAAGGTCATTGGAAGCCTGTATGGCCATGGCCAATCTCGACACAAACAGTTAAACAGGGCAATACAATATTATGACGGTGATATTGTGACGGTGACGGGGCGGCGCGGCGCGGCGGTGGACAAACGGCGTGAAGACACATTACATCTAATATAATATGTGACAACGAGAATTTTGATTACTTTAGGTAGGTAAGTAGGTATGTGTATTTTGTTTGATAGTCGTATTTGTCTGGGAGGAACTAAAATCAGGTGCATGGAAAGATATTACTAAACTGTTGACAATTTTTTTACAAAAGTAGTAAGTATGTTAGATCTAGCATCAAATCTAAGCACTACACACAGAAAGATCTAGTCATTTCACGAAAACCATGCAAAAATGCTCTAAACATCAATTATCGCTATAATTTTTTTTCTGTAGAGTGGTACGACAAGACTGTTTGTTAAACTTAGGTTATGGTATCTCCAGGATTTCGCGTTACCGATAGAGATTTCGCAAAATCGCTTTTTGTCACAGACATTCTGAGCACTTAACAATAAATTATTACTGTTTTCAACGTCCTTTAAGTTAATAGTTTCTTTGACATAGGTAGGTACTTGAGGTAATCAAAAAGGGTGCACATGACTTTTTTCAAATATCACAACAGATTATAAACATACTACAGTGTTTTGAGTGCACTTATCAACTTATTCATAGTGTGACACAAACAGACATTTAACACACCACATGACGAATGAAGCCATTCCCATATTTTTGTGCCAATGCTTTAATCACGTGACATACTTAATTTTTGTTGCGCTGACGCACTGGAAACTAATTATTAGTAAAACACGAAAGATAAACAAAACTCTATAGGTAGAGATAAAGAAAAGAAAAGAAATTATGAAAAAGAAAAACAATGATGATAACCAAACGCTAACTAACAAACAAGAATATTATGGGTCTATAAGTCTTCGCAACATTCAAATACAAAGACAAGAAACAAACAAATATAAAAATTCCAGTGCCCGCCAACTTCAGGAAACAATTTTGTAGTACGCACCCAATTTAATGCCCACTTTAGAGATGCTCCGACTTCGTCGCCCCCGGCCTGGCCCTGTAGCCCCGTTTACAACCCCATTGACCCCCGTTTGTGCCCCTTTCGGGGGCGCAGAGGGCGATCTGCCCCCCCTTGCGCTCGCTCCCCTACTTGATATTCTATTCGTACTAGCGGGCCTAGCTGGTTTAGTCAACGGCAGACCTAAGAAAAAATGTTGCTACTCAAATTGTGATGAATGAGATCTAATGCTATGAGGTTTTGGGATCTAGCTGGGAAGACATTTCTCAGAATTGGTCACTCTTAGTCATATGGAAGTGGATTCCCTGAGAAAAGTCCCGTTGTCGTATAGAGTTTACCGAGTTTAAATTGATGAAAAATAACAATGAGAGTTACTAAACAAAATTGCCTCTCTGAAGGATGATAAAGGTACTATAAAGTCTAAGACGCACTAACCTAGAACGTTTTCATAGCAACCCTCTTTATTATTTATCAAAATTACTGATACTTTGGTTGCAAATCTACCAAAGTTATTAATAAAGAAGTTATACATAAAGAAGAAGAAGAATAGTAAACTATTCCACATTATAGGGGGGATGGTACAGTTAGCAAGCAGGACACTACAACATGATAGTTCACTGACATCGATTACACAATATCCATACAAGAATGAAACACAGATTACAGAAAGTATTTATGTGGTACCTATATTATGTTAGTACTGAAATGTCTAGGATTCGGTGTCAGACAATCTCGATAAGCCATATTAAACATAGAAATTATTTGTATGCAAAATGACAGATGAATCTGTCAATAGATATTCTCGTGTGTTTAGAACAAGCTATAAATGTGTTAAGATGGGAGCAATGGGAGGCTTTACAAAATTGAATTAGATAGCATTTTTTTATTTGAGCTGAATAGCTGAAGAAGGAATTGTAGATGATTAGTATTCATGAATTTGGACTGGATCTTTAATGGATATTATCAAGTTCATATGTATATATGTTTAATTAACTGTCGCATAATATATTGTTATCCTGGCAAACACATTCAAAATTGTAGAGCACTGAATTTTAATTGGTTTAACTAATATGCCGCTTAGGTTTTTAGAATAAATGAAGGGAATCTTACTAAAAGATTGGCATTGCATTACAAAATGTACATTGATGACATTGGTGTACGAAATCCTCTCTTAGTTCACTTTTTAGTTTCAAAATTTTACTGTCAGTCCGAGCAACTACCATGTCTACTAAGACCTAGAAGATTAAATTCTATTATTATTTCTGAATCGTAAAGCTATAGAAGAATCCTTGCTCCATGATGCCTTGAGGACATAACAGTTTTACATTGACAGTACACTGTGAATTCCCTGTATGTCTGATAGGTGTAGTACAAAAAAAGATATTACGAATAACACAGTACACAACAAAGTCTATATGGATGACATCATACCAGTAGGTTTGTGCGGGCGCGGGTGCGGCTCGTGTCCGTTGGGCAGATGCTTGGTCGCCGGCGTCACGGGGGCGGGGTCCGCGGACCTGGGCCGGCGGCGGGGGGAGCGGAACTCACCCTTCACTTCCGGTTTACCTGGAAGCCAATGGGTTATGATTTCCTACACATTCAAAGAGGAAGCTCAGGTGAAGGAATCAGGATGAGGGATTGAGATCGTAAAGCTGTTTAGAGACCCTAATAGGGCAGCTTGATAACTTCTGACAGTCGGTTTTGCCACTGGCCCGACACCCCTCCATCAACCCGCACTGACCCAGCGGCGTGGTGGAGTTTAACTGAATCTTACTCATATCCGAGTAAAGGCCCGTGCCCTTGGGACGTTAATAGGCTACATATTAAATCATTTATCATTTAAATCTATGACATGACTAACCGTCTTGGGTGTGCCCCTCATCAAAGCTGCTCCCTCCCACTTTCTTCCTCTGCTTCTGCGGCGAGGTCTTGTGTGGCGACCGCTCACTGGCCTTTGTCTCCTGCAGCTTGGCGTGGATGGACTGATGCGGTGCCGAGCGGAATGACCGGAACTTCTTGGGTGAACAGTTCTTGGACTCCTTGCCGTCTTTCTCGTCGCGAGGTAGGGCCCTGTGCATTGGGTTTAGGGTCTGTCTCAAGCAACCTCGATAACTCAGAACCACTGATTCTTCTGTCATTTTACATAATGTATTATATCTGTTCAATAGGGCTTACCGAGACTGCTTGGGGCAGACCCTTAGTATCGGTTTATTTACCGTTTTACCGACGTCTTCGTGGCTAAGGCTGCAGCTTTAGCAGCTATTGGGCAGCCACATAGGATTTCCTATCAGTACATTGGACATTTTTAGACGATGTATACTGACATCCGTATTCTTATCTTAGTCGCCCACTTAATTTTATCCTAGACTCCACGTTACTCAAGAGATTGTTGGAAAGGGTACATTCAAATTGAATTCTTTGAGGACGCCTTGACGTAAGGCCAAGTGAAGGAGCTGTGAAGCAAACATCGGGTGTAATGGCGGATCACTGGGGATAGGAATGAATGTGCCAATGGTAAACCTGGAGAATAAAATCTTTATATTTTTACTTTATGATGTGTATCAACTGCCTACTGCCAAACAATAGAAGCCATTCTTCATAGCTTATGCGTCACTTCAGCCTTACTGCTTCTAAACTAACTAGTCTAGTGTGTCTTCAGTGAGGTTCATGGAAAGATCAGTTCTGAAGTGCAGCAGCATATATATCACCATATAGCATACGGGAAGGTAGTCAAATGTAAGACAATATTATTAGGTAATTTCCTGTAGCTACTCTTCTTTCCATGTCCCCATGCCCTGGATTCTACTGTTTGTAATTTGCGCTATATCGCTAGTTTTTCAAATTAGCGGACTACTCGTAACAAATTAGTTTGGACAGTCAGAGGAGGGCGTCAAACTATCGAACATTACAAATAAGCATAGTTCAACCGAAACAAAATCATCATCAGATATTGCCGTAGATAAATCTTCGGTAACTGGATGGTTTCGTCACCTAGTGTGGCGAGAGGTTCAGACCTAGTTTTGTGTGAACTATGAAATTGTTTTTAGGCCAGCGATGGCGCATTGCGTCAAATTACAAACAGCAGATTCGAGGGCAGTGTCCAGTGCATCACTTACTTGTGATTGGTGGAAGCGAGCGAGAGGGCGGATAGCGAGGACCGGCGTGAGACTTGGTACCACAGCTCGATCTGTTTATTGTAAAGCTGCGTGATGTGGTCGGGAGCCAGCTCGGTGCCCCAACCGCGGTACTGTTGGAGCAATGCTGGCGTTATGGTACAGTAGAAAACGAATTGGCTGGGCTAGAACTTGTTTTTGATGGCCCAGCTATTCTGTTTTTTAGTGTACAACTTGTCGATGGAATAGTAGGTGGTATCTCTCTTGATCTCAAGGTTTTTGAACCGACGTACTCTCTGGGATTTTTCAGATAAAGGGGCCATGATGATATTATAAGGAACTTTGGATCTCGATCGGTCGGTGATCCGGTAAGAACAATATGACATGGAACGCGCGACTTTCCCAATAGATAAAAGGGTTCCTGAATAATGCACTCTGGCAGAGAGTGGTCAATCTTACCGATATCGATAGAAGATTGAGTTATAGGAAGTAGTTGCAGTACATATAAATTTATGGTTAATATTTTGTAAATGGGTTCAGTTTTTATATATTTGGTTCGTCGATGTTATATGTACCGTGTGATCAACATCGAGGGTCGCTATTCTACCGAGTAATATCAAGTATCGCTCGCCTTGTATTCGCCGGCGCGCTTGCGCAAGTCCAGCACCTCTTTGTACCAGGCCTCTCCCTGCTGCAGGCCCAGCGGCTGCAGCCCCGCCGCCCGCAGCGTCGCCCCCGAGTCCTCCCCCCCCTGCTGCGATACCTCCTCGCCACCCCCCTTCAACATCCTCTCGCTCGCCTCTTTATCCCCGGAAACGTCTGCCTTGCCCTTCCCCCTGCATTTCGTAAATGTCCCTTTAGACGCCTCGAACACATACTGGGAGAACGGTCTAAATTTCTTTTTGTACTCGCTTTTGTAACGTTTTTTGTAATCTTTGGAACGATCCTCCCCGTTGGATATGAGGGCCGATAGCGCGCTACGGAACGTCGACTTTCTGCAAAATTTACATTTCAGAGTCTTAGCAATCGTAGTTGTTATGGATGATTGCAAATTAAATATGCTCGCGCTGAGCTAAGGTAGGTTCATGCTGATAAGCACGTAATGATATAGAAGGATGTTAGTCCTCGAAGAGATTAAGATAAGACTAGTCGGACAGAGTGGGCTGTCACCGTGGGTTAGTGATCACTGACTAAACCAAACCTTACTGTGTTAGTAGAAAGTGTTAGGTGATACATTGACATACAATCTAAATATTCATATGAACGTTCACATTGACAAAAGTGCATAAGACATCGATATAAACCTCTAGCTGTCATTCCGGACTAAGAAATAAAGGCGTATTTTTTTTCAACTACTCGGCCTACCACCGCCACCGTAAGGATTAGAGGAAGCAAATATCAAAAATGAAATTTAGACTTGTTCTGCGAAACACCCAGTTTTGATTACATCAATGTTTGGAGCAGAACTCAGATGTAGGCAACTTCGTTTGCTTTTTTCCACTTTGGCGATAAGCCAAACATTCAAGTACTCTAGACATTATTGATGCAAAAGTTGCCTACATCTTCAGGGGTTAGTACACAAGCTAGACACAGAGATGTTGAAAGCAAGGGATTGGAAAGATCACTTTCCAAGTTTACCTGAAAAATTGGGTTGTTATTACATGAACTGACAGTTTTTATTGGCCACATACATACATGTGTATTTACAAGTCCGGAATATAACGGTTTTGTGTTATGTGTCGGAAAAGTGGTCATAAAAAAGTGCTGTAACATGTGGTTTTTGTAAGTATAGTTTGTAAGTATAGTTTGTTGCAAATGTGTTGTACAAAAGCGGCTTTAAAGCTGAAGCAAAAGCTCTAGTGATTAAGCATTTGTTCACGAAAGTTTTTCTTATAGTTCCAGGTATCGATCCCAGAATTTCCAAGGCTTTTCCGAAAGATTGACTGTTATGAGCGGTGACCAAGTGTTTGAAGAGACAGGTCAAAGCATGCCAATGAAATAGATTGGGGTAGATAAATATGATTACCAGACCAGTGAAAATGAAAGGATTATTATTTCAATCTAGATAATTATTGGATAAAGACACAGAAGAAAAAGCTTAACACGATGAAAGGATGAATCTACGGGTTCAGAAACATTTTTAAACAAACGTATTTCAACTTTGCGTTGAAAAATATTTCTGAAATGATGTATGAGGTTTTAAGATGAATTATAAGTATATGTTATGGCTACAATTTGACTGTGGAAGAATTTAATTTGGGATGATTTTCACCAACAAATGCTGCACATGGGTTGTAGGTAGGTTGGTCTACAATACAGTACATCTACAGACTATAGTACAGTGTCCATTGCCTCACCTCTGAACGCCAGGCTTCTGCCCGTTCCATAGATAATCTTCGATGTATTTTTTCGGAGGTTGGTCGTCATTGTGGTGGTTTATTAGAGGCTCTGCTTCCACTGAACCTTGAATCGCAATATCTTGATTAATTTCACGAATAAGATACATCTGAGACTATTTATTAAAGGTGTACCTACAACTGCGAGAAAAGTTCTTGCAACATGGATTCATCTATATGGCAACTTAAGCTAATGGAACACGCATAGCTATTGCATATTTTTGTGGATATCTGTTATTGGCTTTCATTCTGTATCTTTGCTCTTTGTAATTTGTTAATCTATGTGCTGCTGATGTCTCAAATAAAATAAAATAAAAATAAATAAAATATCGATTGCTCCAATGAGCGCAACATTTCGTAATTGGCAATCTATTAGTCGACTGAAAGATTGTTTAGAGATCTCTTATCAAAATAGGTAACACCGATTAGTCAAATAAGGCATTATGTGCCCTTAAAATCTAACGATACGCTATGGCTATGCGTTTTCTATCAGGAAAACGCAGTGCAGGATTAGCATGCACCGCTCTACTATCGCAGGAACCAACTCAATGTAATAGGTGTATTTTATTTCAAATCAACTGTCTTATTCCTGCAGGTGTTCTTTAGAAACTGTATATAATACAAGGAAGATTCGTCTTACAAAGATATTCAAATGAGGCAGGTGCTTGGCTTCAGAAGAAGTTCTACAGATATTCAAATTGGTACACAAAGCAACGTTCAAGTAACTTGGCCAAAGACTTACAATATGCCAAAACAGAGTAATGAACTACTTAGGAATTTTAAAAGGCTAACACCCAGCAGGTTTGTGAATTGGGTGATCTCATTGCTTATAAAAGCCAAGACAGTATATATGTACTTACTTAAGAAGATAAGAGATTAACCAGTGAGTAACCTAACTAAACCAATGACACTTTCTTCCTAACAATTACATTTACATACAGGCACATACATTACTTCTGGCCCCACACTAGGATACCCTGTGTCGTGGGAACCAGAAACAGCGACATCACGAACATGTAGAACTAACTACCTAATTTATAAGAAAACTCAATTTCTAATTTATTATATTGTATTGTGTATTTTTTTTTAATTTGTATTTGTTATTTTTTTAAATATCTAACGTTGCTGCGTGATCAAACTGTAAATGTTGTGCATGTCTGTAAAAGGAATATATATCAGAATTTGTCATTAAATATTTCGATTGAGTGTAAAAATATATATTCTGTTGACGTGTCTAATAATAAATAAATAAATAAATAAATAAATAAATGTAGGTAAACATCCAAGACCTGGGTTTTTTTTTGTCCCCACCCGGGATTCGAACCCGGGACCTCTCGCATGGTAGGCAGACGTGCAACCGCTGCGCCACAGAGGCCGTCAATTAACACTTGCATGCATGGCCTAACCCGAAATGCATCGCGGTTTTCAATCTCATTGTTTTGTAATACAGTTCAAAACGAATGAAACCATATATGGGTTAGTATGCAGTTAGGGGGATTTTATCAGGCACATACATTGCTGCTGGCCCTACACTAAGATAACCTGTTCCATACGAATCAGAAATGACGACGTCACAAACATCCAAGACCTGGGGGGTATTTTCTACCCTTTCCAGAGATTTGAACCCAGGAACAGCCTCAACCGCAACCCTCAGAGGCCCGAACTATGTTGGTATTTTTATTGTTTAGGACTTAGCTCCGGTGATGTTCTAACCCCCTTTCACGTAAAATGGAGAATTGAAACAGTGGCTACAGTATGGGGAAAGATGTGACGCTCAACATACCCTCGGCGGCAGCAGCCTTCTTCAGCGCACCCATAGAGATGCTTTTTCTGGGGGCTGAGTCAGTGGAGTCCTTCGGCCAAGCGAACTGGTTCCGGTACTCCGTGCTGGTGTGCTCAGGCTCCTTGGGTGGAACCACGTCACCCAGGGCTGTGGTGCCCTGGAATTGTGATGGTGAAAAAGGTGAATGTAAAAGCTAAAGTTGCGTGGAAGACCTGGGGACAAAAGCGGGGAGGATTATACCCAGCAGTGGGCGGAAACAAGCTGTCGATGATGATGATGATGATGATGAAAAGCTAAAGGATCCACTCAACTGGTGAAGAGAAAATGACGGAATATGACCAGTTGACCGACCGGATTTCGGTATTTACGTAAATGCCCACAGTGTTGAAAGCTGGGTTTGGGTCGCGCGTTACCGCGTCATAGATTAATATCCCTTGTAGCTCTTTCTAACCTACTGAAATGTGTTACCGATGAAACAAGATAGCTAGCAAGCCTATATTTTATACGAGTAAGGGGAGATGATTCGAATAATATTAATTTTAAACCCAGAAGCGAGTAGAACCAAGCTGCTGATGATGAATGTCCATTGATCACCCGCAGCTTGGTTCCAATTTCCATGAAGAAACAAAGTTTGATGAATCGTAGTACCTAATATTTTACCATTCATACTAATAAGTACATTCCAAGAAAACCCACATACAAACACACTCACACTCACTACACACCACGCCGACTTCATTCACACAGTACACTGCCCATGTACACATCTACCTTCATTTACACTTCACATTATACACACCCTCAAACAATAAGACATAGATGTTTTACCACAGATCTACTAATCACCGTCTACTAACAAATAAAGTGCTGCTAAACGGAGTGCAACTGTCCCCCCACAACACAGGTATCCACCTAGCGTGGGGAACAGGTACACTAACACATACTAAGCTACTTAATTGTTTTACGAACTATCCTGTGTTTTTAATGCACCAAAATGTCTTTTGAGAACAATAAATTATTCTTATTCTTATTCCATTCTTATTCCAATGTTACCTTAGGCTCGACGGTGTCGGTCCACCGCGTCTGACGTGGACCTTCAGATTTACTCCGCCTCCCAGCACGATCTGTGTCGTTTCTCTGCGCGCTCTGTAGAAAATATACATTGACATAGCAATAAACGGTCAAGCGCAAGTAGACTCGCGGACCAAGGGTTCATCACACTTGGAGAGCAAAACTGGTGTAATAAGGTTTCTACATTAAAAAATAAAGTACGATGTCATCCATGTAAACAAAATTACATAGTTTTGCAGAAAGATAGAAATTTGCAGTTTTCAGATTTTTTTCCTTTACTTGTACTAAAAGACCTTGCTTTGTGCCAAATTTTATAATTTTTGACCAACGGGAAGTACCCTGTAGGTTTTGGGTCCATTGAGATTACTTACTATGAAAATCCAACAATTTTACAGCATAAACAGTCGTAGCGTTCGATTTGCGTTAACCTAGAAGTTTTATTTTTTCACAGTTCTATGCGACTATAGACTTGAGCAATTGATATTTTCAACTTGATACGTCTACGCGTTCTCCATATAAAGGTCGTCGTGACACACGGACAGACAGACAGACGGGCAGACGGACGGACGGACAACAATGATCCTATGGGTTCCTTTTTAGGGTTCCGTACCCGTTCCGAACTTCCGAACAGGCGGTAGTATACAAAAATATTAATATTATATTGACGTTGACTAAGTAATATGTATGATTTTATGGTCAATAAAAATTTTGAACTGAACTGAACTGAACTGCCAAACGGGACCCTATGACTGAGACTTCGCTGTCTGTCCGTCCGTCCGTCTGTCTGTCACCAGGCTGTATCTCATAAACCGTGGTAGCTAGACAGTTGAAATTTTCACTGATGATGTATTTCTGTTGCCGCTATAACAACAAATACTAAAAAAATAAATAAACAAACGTGATTTTTTTGAAGTAAAACTTCTTGGGGCACAGGGGTAAAATTTATTTAACCTCTCAACTGTGGGTTATTCATATATTTGCTTTTCAATTGCTACTAGCCGGGTGCTATCACGAGTGGCTAAGAAATGTAACGGAAATTGGAATTGGTGACGTCAGGGTCGGCTGAAGACTTTTAAAACCGCAACTATTTTCAATACGGTTTTTAACTAATCAGATAAGATAATAATACATTCGTACAATAAAGAATGTTAATTAGTGAGAGAAAAACCTGATGAAACGTTAACAAATAAAAATTATTTTAAGCATTCTTCCACGAGTTCTTGATTTCCGGTATGGCCAAGATGGCGCCGCCCCGCCGCCGCCTGACATGACTCAAACTACTTCGTTCAACCTCTTTGTTGGAACCGGAACTTATGTTTGACAGCTGTGCGATGCGATCCATACAGTTTGTAAGAAAAGAGTTTCATCAATGTCACACGGGTCGATATGGATTTCTAAAACAAGCAAAGCAATGCATACATTTGAGCGAGACGGCTTAAAGACGTGACGTCAGATGGTATATAATCTGAGCGAGATGCAAATAGTAGTGACACTATTGAATGAGTTAAGTATATCACCACGAGCGCGACAAATTGTAGATAAGGAATGGTGGGAAATAAATGACATGACGTATTAAAAGTAAGTACAAGTATAAAATAATTTCAAATAATCGGACGTCTGAAACTTAAAAGTAACTTGAAGCAGAGATTGGATCTCAAAATTGGAAATTTAAATCTCTTTTAGTATAGGTAGGTATAGGTGTATAGTATAGGTACCACTTAATGATCTAGCTACAGAAGTTTTACTTCTAACACGTGTACGGTGCTACACGCGTATATTTATTTGCTTATTTTTGCTCGATATTGATAGCAGGTAGACACTTCAAATGTTCACAATATATTGAGTTGATTATTTACTTAAAAAATAAGTAATTAAATTAAAATTAAATTAATATTTAGGGGGGGCTCCCATACAACACGTTTTTTTTTTTTGCGGTTTTTTATAAATAATGGTACGGAACTCTTCGTGCGCGAGTCCGACTCGCACTTGGCCGGTTATTTCTACTTTTAAGGATTGGAACCCTAACATATCCTGAAAAAATTGCTTGAGAAAGCCTGAGCATGGATTTCGATTGTCATTCACAGGGACAATAAGACGAAATGAAAACGATGAGAATCACAGACATCATCAGACTAACTCGCCAATAAAAGGAAATACTTATTTTGATACCCTCATTCTTAGAAATAAAGGTAATACTTTTCGTATTTATATTTCAATAAATAGCGTATTTGTTAATTTAGATTTTGGCCCATTAATTTAGATTTTGGCCCAGAACATAATTATAAACTTTTATTCTGAAACGAAATTCTAATGTAAAGTTGACATAATCACTATGAAATCGAGTTCTTGGCTCCTTATTGCGTCCGTACTAATCGGAGGCCACATCATAGTCTACTTATGTGATATTTCTTCCAGCTCTGTCTGCTTCAGATTTGTTGTGAAATGTTGATGGAGATTTATCTACAAGCCGCACCAAGTCTCGTAGAGGGTGGGTGAGAATGGGAGAGAGGTTACTCCCTCCACGCGACACTCAGGTGCAAAGAAACCCAGCACGACCAGTAAAACGTGAATAAGTACAATTTTGTGTTTATGGGTAACGTACCCTGGCGCGGTCGAAGGTCTTGGTCTGCTGGGGTCTGATCTCGTCCGTCGGCGCCGGGTCGAAGAACCCGTTGGCCTTGTACGCCACTCCGGGGTACTTCTTGCGACGAGGCATAGCCGGCTCCACCGTGCCTGGTGATGATGATGATAAGGATATGGAAGTTGAAGCAATCGTTATACTATCGCGATGCGTTTCTCACAGATAATCGGCCCCTGGTAGACCGTGTAATCAGAAATAAAAAAATTCGCAATATTCTCATCTGTTGGCTTCGTTTTTAACATGGCCATAATACGCTTGGGAATTCCTTGGCCGCTTTAGCTCTTATGGTCATCACCAGGTTTCGAACCTACATCTCCTGTGTGATAAGCAAGCGTGAATCCCACATGACCACGGAGCTCTTCCTTTACATCAGTGGCAAGGTATGTATGTTAGTGTTAGTGTAGAAGTGTTCGGTACGAGACTGTGGAGCATATGTATGCACTCTAGAAACTATATAGAAACCAGATTAACAATTCTGTGAGACATTTCTATCACCTCGGACCTCCTCGAAAATCCAGGCCTCTTACTCTGATGCAGGAATTTGGATGGCTGAATTAAACCAGGGAAAATGCACAAAGGTTTCGCTCAAGTGAACCACGTGCAGTGCAGGTACCATAACCCCCTAATGAAGAAGTTCCTAATCCAGCTGGTGCAGCAGTTAGGATGGCTGAATTAGAGTGTAGGGCGTAGGGGAAATGCACAAATGTCCCGCTGAAGCCCCGTCAGGTAGAGGCACCATTCCTCCTGATGACGAAGAAGATATAATCTGCTCGGTCGCCTACATATATCCTGGCTCCAAAATCTAAGAGAATGGTTCGGGATCCCGCAGTATCCCGCGAGCAGATTGCCGTAATGATCGCCAACCTCCGATAGGAGATGGCACCCGGAGAAGAAACGATAAAGAAGAAAGTAGCTCACCCCTGGTGATGACCAGGCCGGAGGGCGGTGGCGGCAGCGGCGCCGGCTGCTTCATCACCCCCGTCACCATCTGCTCTGCCTTGAACTCGTGCCATCGGTAAGTGCTGCGGTACTCAGAGTGCAGCTGCAACAACGGAAAGTAAGGATTAGATACGGAAATATGTACAGCATTGGGGGACCCTAGAGATCTATGTCTAGGGGCATTATTCTGTTATCTGCATAGCGGTTAACTAATGCGTCGCGATCATGGCGTAGTACACGCGCCAGATACGTGCCAGAGAGGCGGGATTGAGGTGCAGTGTTTACAGATAGCGGAGTAAGTAAAGGTCCTAGGGCGATGTGGAGTTGTGGGCTTGGCGCGTTCAGGCGAGTTCGAACCCTACTCTATAAACATTAATAATCATATCATAACCACACATTGCTTCGGACCCCACACTAGGAGAACCTTTATCGTGGGAATCAGAAACAGCGATATCACACGCATTTAAACATCCTGGGGATTATTTTTGTTTTTCTATATCCCCGGCCGAGGATCGAACCCGGGACATTGTAGGCAGAGCCACAAACAACCGCAACGTCACAGGTTCTATGAATAGTAAGGCCACTGAATTAATGAATACGACTAATACGAGTATGTAGTATAGCCCATTAATGTCCCCATTAAAGTGGAGGCCTTAACTCAGATACGAGTAAATTGAGAGATACTCCACCACGCTGGCACAGTGCGGGCCACAAGAACTAAAATTGGCCACTACGCCACAGAAAAAAAATCGTAATGCCTTTTCCCAAACTAGGTGGCAAAGGCCCAGTAAAATATCCACTCTATTCTGCGTGGGAAGGGGATAGCTAATCTCCACAGATGTCCGTGTGTACACATCCAAAATCCGAGAGTATTACCTACTGAAATCTGAAAGAGCTATCGAATATCTAAGTAGTATGAGTATCATCGATGAACACCGTCTCACGCCGCGGTCGGCGATATTGAGCTTTATCGAGTTTATCCTGCTAGTGATGTGCCGACAGTCGATGGCGGGTTATCGATAATAGTAGATTGTATAACAACCCGAGACGTCGCCTGCGGCTCGGGTGGATAGTCAAGTCGAGGGTAAAATGGGTTGAATGTACGAGTTATATACTCTGCTTTTAACTTCGATCGTGGGGAAATTAAACAGCAATATTGCAAAACAGTTGCAAAATGCAACGCGAAGAAAAAATAAGGACGCTTCTCACCATTTTTTTTATACGTGGCAGTTGCAATTAGCATAGGTTTGTGTGCTGTTTACCTGACAACCTTTGTCAGAGCCTGAGATTTAGACGAAGATTTTACTTTATGCACGAGTGCATAAAATGTGACTTTATGCAGCCTATACCCAACATAAAGACTAACTTTACGAGCATGAAAAGTGAAAAATATTTTGTTCAATATCAAAAAGGTATTATGATATAAGCGTCTTGGGAAGGACATTGATAGTTAGGTATCTAGATCTATAGTAGACAGAAAATAAACCGGGCCACCTAACCTTCTGCCTTCGAATCTGATTGGAATTTCTCAAAAAGTATTAAACTTACAACTATGTATGTTATGCTTACAGAAAGTGTGTGTCATGATAATAAAAATGAATGGAAAGTTTTTGGAAAATCTCTTTATTAAAGTGTTTTTAAGGATATCACAAAGAAGTGTCGTTTTCCAGTTGGCCCAATTTATTTACTGTCCAGTGTAAATTATAAAATAAATAGATATCTTGAGATTTGTTGACGTGACAAGGCTCATCATGTTTTTGGAGAAAGTGTTTCATTTTATTATTCATTTTCTTACGCCTGATGTACAAGTTTTTGTATTTGAATAACTTAAATATTTGTGTGTAATAAAGAATTGTAAATTGATTTACTATTAGGTCGTTTCCTAAATTATACGTCGTTTCGTACAGGATTTTATAGTGACATTTAATTAGCTGACCATATTTTGGGGAATGATAGAACCCATCATTATGAAAAACTTTCCCCAAGAAACATATGGTCGCAAAGGAATTTTTTTTGGTCTTCCATAGTAACTTGAAATCAGCTGATCGGGGGGGGGGGGGGGGGGGGGCAATGTAATTCAATTTAATTCAATTTGTTTATTTCAGACATAGACCCATAGAAAACATTTACATAACATTGACAAGAACAAAACAACAACATACATAATAAATTATTTGAAGGAGAAGATGTACTCTCCGCGGCTGGAGCACCCGGCTATCCACGCGCATGTAGACTGACCCAGTGCGCCAATTGCGTAATCAATCAATCAATCAATGTATTTTTATTGCAGGCATAAAAGCCCATAGAATAAATTACACAATACAATCAAAAGAAAATTACAATACAAAATAAATAAAAATGTCAAAACATACATTACAAAATAAAATAAAAAATGTCAAAAATTTAAATTACAAAATGTCACATGCACAGCAGGGGAAGAAGGACCTAGGCTACCCACTCGCATGTAGCCTCACCCAGTGCGCCAGCAGCGGCGAGTCCCACCGTCCAGCCAACGTGCGAAGAATGGAGTTGGAGCTGCCGCGCACGCGAGCTAATAGCGAGGCGCTGCGTTTCCTAATGATCGCGGCAAAGCCGTCGACCCTTGCCTCCGCAAACATGCCTGAGGCGCTGCAGTACCGCGGCAGCCCCATCACCACCCTAAACGCATTATTGTACTGAACACGTAGGGCGCTGTATGCCCCCTGAGTATAGTTGACCCACAGGCTGCACGTGTAGTAAGACTGGCAGTATGCCCTGAACAATGTTAATTTTGATTCTTTACTACAACGAGCGAACCTGCGAGCCAGCATGTTACAGCGAACAGCCAGCGCCCTACGCTCCCTCTCAATGTCACAGACATCTTTGAGGTCATCGGTGACCCAGTGGCCCAGGTACTTAAACTTCTTAACCCTGTTCAGAGGAGAGTTATTAAGGTAAACTGGAGGCAGTTCAGAGTATGTTTTCGTGCCTGACTTGAACACCATTAGCTCACTCTTTTTCGCGTTGTACCTGAGCCCATGGGCCTCCGCAAATGACTCACAAATACGCAACAGTGCGCATAGTGCCCCGATCGAGGGGCTCAACAACACCATATCGTCGGCATAAGAGATGTTATTATATTTTGTCCATCAATATGACATCCAACTCTAGTGCTGCTAAGCTCCTCGATCAGGTTATTCACATACAAATTAAAAAGTCTAGGAGAAGTGAGCCCCCCCTGTCTCACACCACAGTCTAGTTTGTATGCACCAGAGCATGACCCCGCCCACCTGACACAGTTGTTTTGATTGTTGTACCAGAATCCAAACAAACGTGTTATTTCTGGCGGTACACTCGTTTCATTCCGCATTTTCGCCCAGAGTATGTTATAATTGACTAAATCAAATGCCTTAGACAAATCTAGGAAACATGAAAAAACTGGCGTATTCCTGGCGGTGTAGTACTGAACAGTCTGCTTGAGACAGAAGATAGCACTTTCCGTTGAAAGTCCGGGCCGGAACCCGAACTGATGGTCATTCAATGTCAAGTGTCTAGCTAACTGTTTATCAAGCAAACTGTCCAGCACTTTTGCAACTATCGTTGCCAAAGAGATGGGCCTATAGTTATTTAAGTCAGAAGCATCTCCAGTTTTGTTTTTGACAATAGGAATAACCAGCGTGTACATAAGGTCATTAGGCAAGTAAGAGTGACTTATACACAGGCTAAAAAACATCGCTAGTACCCTACCTAGATGGAACCCAGCATGCTGCAAGTGCTCGATGCTGAGGTTGTCGTGTCCAGGGGATTTGCCTCTAACCATATTTTTAATTACTGTTCGAACCTCTTTAGCAGTGAAACTAACATTATGGTCCCCGGCGAGCCCCACTCCCGCAGCATCGGGCACGCGCGCGGACGCTGCGCCTAAGGGCGATTCCACTTTGAAGTGAGTACGAAAGGCCTCCGCTATATCCGTCGGGTCATGCACGCCCGCCCGCCACGCTCACAGGCAGACTCGCCTTCGGACTCAATTTATTAGTAGACTTCCAAAATTTTGAAAAGTTTTTGTCTCTATGGTGTTTTGCTATAATGTCCATTTTAATTTGTTGCTCGTTATTCTGACACCATTTTAATTTATTTTTAAACAGTTTTCTGGACTCACACATTTCCTGAAAAACCAGACCAAAACTAGGTTTGCCGTACAAATGCCATGTCTGAAAACAGAGACGGGCCCGCCTGTGAGCGTCTGCTACGTGTCTGTTCCAGCCAGTAACATATTTACGCTTTTTGCCTGGTAGGTTACGATAACTGACACTAGCTCCTTCAACCAGTATACCAACAATACTTGCATACAACTTATCTAAAACATGCTTGTGATGTAAGTCTGAGCAATATGAATCAGCACAGTGAATACATTCAGTCGGAAAGTCAACATTTCTCAGCTTAGAATTACAAAAATCTTCATATAACATAATTTGATCAGCGTCCCGAACACCCCACTTTACCTTATTACAACTAGAAAGAATGGTCGGTAATTTTGGTTTCACTAAACTGAAGTTACATTCAAGTTGTATAGGTATGTGGTCTGACGAGTAACTATCATAAAGTATAGTGGTACTAAGTACAGTCTGACGTGCGGCACCAGTCACTAGTGCATGGTCCAACCATCTTTTGCACCCGTGTGCTTCACTCACAAACGTGTACGAGTCCGATGGCAACAGTTCCACGTCCACCGTGGACCACGACTGCTCAGTACAAAAGTCAATAAGTTCCTTATAAAAAGGCTCACCTGGATGCGCATTAAAATCCTCGAGGATAAACACGGTGTCCGCATTGTTTACCTCAATTATCGCCAGAATCTCACTCAAACACGACGTAAACACCGCAAGGTTCTCGGCCTTATCAGTAGGCATGTACACTGAAAATACAACTATAGAACGATCTTGGATCACTATTTTGATTGCGGCGAGCCGCTCACTAATGGGGGACTTTTTTTTTTCATTTGCGACTATTATGTTTCTTGGGGAAAGTTGTTCATAATGATGGGTACTATCATTCCCCAAAATATGGTCAGTACATCTAGATAATTACGATGACGCATTAATTCTATACGACAGGGGGTCAGATATCTGCTTGGCTGACTGTAAATAAACTTAAATCCACACTTGCAGATGTAGAAGCATAAAATATCTAGTTCAATTCATGACACGTGTGGCTTACAGTCCGTCAATTACATTCTGTCTGACGCCTTCATCAAATATTCCGCTCGCGGCATCTAGAAAAGTACCGTCCACATCACAGAAACGTATATCTTTTATCACTGGGGATAGGACCGAGAATAGATAGAATCGCGATAGATAACTAAAAACGATCTGAATCCTTTGATGGGTCTAGCTCTGATCGGACCCTAGGGCTCAGTTTTCGTTTAACCTTTCTTGAATTATATATTGTTTTGACCCTTTAGCTGTGCTTGATTTTTATTTAAACCTATTTGGGCTAGACGTATATTTTGATGTATGTTAATTTTTCCTTTTAGACTGAATTAATTCAAGAAGGTATACACTATACAGCCTATAAAATATAGATGTCAGACTGTAAAAAGTTTGTTTTACTAGACATGGGATCATCACGCAACGAATTGCAATTATCATCATCTTAATTAGACAGCACAAATAAGGCACCATAAGAAACTAAAAAAGAAAGGCTAGAAAAACGATCGGCTAATCATAATAGTCGCTATAGCTGTAATAGTAATTGCATACAACGCATCAGCGCACTCGCACAGACTGAACCAATAACCTAGATCACGTGCAACACATATCTAGTGTAAAATATGCTGGGAGATAGTATTTATTGAACCCATCATTTATTTGTTTGCAGGTTTATTTTTTGTATTATATTATGTAATAAAGTATAAAATAAGGTATATATGCTGTTGAAATGGCGCAAGAGATGACTGCAGTATTTTTGACACCATATTGTCATTTGTATAGAAAATATTTAAAAAGGAGTATTGATAGTACGACAGACAATACAAAGCTACTAAAGAGTCAAAAATACAGTTGACAATGTCACTTTGCTATTAAAATGGCAGGCACAATAGGAAATATGCAAAACATATGCGGTCTAACTTAACCCCCTCGCTTGGTTAAATATTTTATGAATTCGTACACAACTAAATACGACGAAAATTTGGCAGCATTTCCTTGTATCAGTTTTTTTTATAAAGATTCATAGGTAAGGCCACTCCATTTTTACTAGTGCATGATAATATGTGAACAATTATGTGGTTAGCAGTCTCAGCTTTTCTTTTCTTCCGATAATTCGCCAGTGGTATGTGAGATTGCTTGGTAACAGCGTCACCATATTTTCGTGACAAAAAGTAATACTGTCTGAAATGAAATGATGTACCTGGACGTTTAATTTTAGTAGTACAGTCTACAGTCTACATATATATATATATATATATAACAGATAGACAGTTTTTCAGTTTTAGCCAGTAACAGGTAGGTACAACATTATTTTGTGTGCGACTAAGGGCAAGCGCATCGCCATCGATATGAAGGCATGAAGTCCGACGAACCAAATAAAATACTCTGGAGGTATAATAAAGTCTGAACCAAATGGTCACATACGAATGAGCGAAATAAAAATAATTCACCATTTTATCGATAACTTTACCACACACATCTCTATTGAATATGAAATCACTTGCACGGCCAACCAATTTCGCCGCCGCCGCCGTGTGATAGACACTTTACTGTACAATTTTACATGCTAGTACAGTCAGTATCAGATTTATGTAAGCAAGATACTCCAAATAGATCTACACCACCTATACATTAAAAAATATCTATGTCGGCGGGCGATCGTAGAATTGGGCACAAACGTGAAATATCATGAAACGATAAAATTTCAGACTAAAGGGGGCGAGCGCAGCGAAGCCCTCGAATAGTCTTCGTGTTCGTTTGACATGTAATACACAAAAAAACATCACGTAGTGCTGAATAAAAATGCTTTTAGAAAGACATATTTTCGTTAAAACCCGCCACATCATGATTTGCCCAGTAATTGCTTGCTTGGGCATATCATGAAATGGCGGGTCACGTGACGGCGGCACATCATGATGTGCCCGATTCTACGATCGGCCGCCGACATCTACACGGCAAAAGTGGCAAATATATCAACAAATATATCAAAAAATATATCAACAAATATATCAACAAATATATCAACAAATATATCAACAAATATATCAAGAACATCTTTGTGTTAAAATTGCTTCTGAAGTCGACATAAGTTCTGAATTGTTGACATTTGTTTTTGTGTGTAACTCGAAGATAAATAAATGAATTTTTACTGCTTTTACTTACTTTACTTTTTACATCAAACGGATATTCTAACGGTTGATGGAAAACATCGTGAGAAAAACTTCTTTCAGAGCTGCGGCGATGGGCTAGCCCCTTTGTAAAATGACAGATAAATCTGTCACATATATAGAGCTTATCGAGACTGCTTGAGACAGACCCTAATTCCCTTTGTAATACCCACCACAACCTCTCGAAATACTAACCGTTAATATTTTCTAGTGTTAGTTCAGGCAACGCGAGGCGAGAACGTACTAATACAATATTAAGTAAGTCTCCTAACTCAGAGCCAGTGCTTCTATGAAATATTCTGTTCATGACAGAGTAACTAGGACTCTTGTGTGCTATGACTAAGTAACAACAAATACGAGCATACTTGTAGTACTTTACTGCATATTTTTTATACATAGCACTTTGCATCGTGAGGAAACCTTCAATCTCCTTAGCGGCGAAGGTCTAGTCTCCTGTTACGCGAAATGGGGTATTTAATAAATGGCTAAAAGGGGCACGCACACCACAATCTCTATCTTTATTATAATATCTACTTTATTGCACAAAATAACACATTTTACAATGGAAATTGGAGAACACATACACAAAGGCGAGCTTATCTCTACAAAGAGATTAATCTCATAATGATCTTTATAATCTCTATCTTAGAAAGAACAAACATTATTTCACTTAAAATATAGTAAAGACAGATATCTATTGCAAGGCATGAAAGCTTAGCTTCCCCTAATTAATGCTAAATATTTTTCTTTTTCTGCCAGAAGAACGAGCGGAAGGGTTTTGTTACAAATGACCCCTCCACCAACCCGCACTGAGCCAGCCTGGTGGAGTATGGCTCAATCCTACGCGGATCCGGGTAAAGGCCTGCGCCCCTCGGTGGAGTCATTAATGGGCTAATTTACTTTACTTTTAATTGTTTTTTATTTATTATTTATTCACATATTAAAAGCTTAGGTTTAGTTACAAGTAGCAGCGAACGAAAACCAATTACAAATTGTATACTCTCTTATAACCATAAATCCACAAACTAATTTCACTTCATAATAGCATGTGAAAACTCTCCTATTTATCATAGTAAGTAAAGTGAACAACAACCTGACGAGGTTTTTCTAATTCGATGCCAAAATTGTATATAAATTGGTTGCCAATAAATGTAATTTTGTGTAATAGTAGATTACTACGAACCTGCATCTCCTGCGTGAGAATCGGGCAGGAGGCCCACTAGACCACAGAGCTCTATACTTTTTATGTCATTTTTATTAATTTTATTGTTTTGTTTTGTTACTTTATTTGTTTTTGTTATAATTTGTTTTTTTTCTCTCTTTTCCTTTACAGGTACGGTCTGAAAACCAGCGCTGTGAGCATGTTTGTGCTACTCACAGCAAACGCTGAGACCGTCCCTTTTTTGTCTTATTAAACTAATGTACCCTATTTAGCTGTACTTTTTATGTATATTTTTTAAGGCAAAATAAACTATTTCTATTCTATTCTATTCTATTCTATTCTACTCTACTATTTTGTGTAATAGTAGATTACTATTTTGTGTAATAGTAGATTACTATTTTGTGTAATAGTAGATTACTATTTTGTGTAATAGTAGATTACTATTTTGTGTAATAGTAGATTACTATTTTGTGTAATAGTAGATTACTATTTTGTGTAATAGTAGATTACTATTTTGTGTAATAGTAGATTACTATTTTGTGTAATAGTAGATTACTATTTTGATAAAAGCGGTACTTTATATTTATTGGTAGTTCAACACATATAAATCAGATTATTCATCACGATTGTTTAGTAGAATTTATGATCATGGCACTGGTAGCCCTTCAGATGTGACTTGATGTTGAATCAAATCAAATAAGTTTATTTGCATGATTTTTGGTAATGATCTTAATTGTATACATTTTCATCGCAAATGAATTGAAGGTGGGTTTACAGTGCGGCGCCAGTTCTACGCAAAGTAATGTCAAAAACCGGTAGGTTCACCTGCCACCGCAAGCCAAAATATCGTTGGAAAGAGCATCTTGAATTGACAATGACACATATTTTTTTGGCTTTGACGTATCATATATTTGGTATTTTTTTTGGCACTGAATTATAAATACCACTATACATAAAAATTTCTTTAGAGAAAGCAACTATAAACTTCGTATATACTTCCTATATATTTATTGCACATAAAAGACAAAAAACAGAAAATACAGAGAGGTAATTTACAAAGGTAAGCTTATCTCTAAAGAGAGATCTCTTCCAGCAAACCCAGGATGGACAGAGAAAAATAAAATACAGAACAGGTAGGCCTATGTGCTCAGGTAAGAGAAAAATAAAACATAAATAAATAAAACTTCATAGATGATTCAAAATCAATTTACTTAAGATCAGCTTAAGATGAACTAATAAATGGCTACCAAATTTTCATTGGAAAAAAACTGCTTTAATCATGTATGTCTGTCCATGGCACCCTACCGATCAGACAGATTGACAGATTTTAATACAGTTGTCTGTAAATGGTTGTAGAACTTCATGGATTCAGTAATTCCATGTGTTCTTAGTAATGATTTATGAAAATCAATTCGGTGGTTCGGTTTTTTGATAAACATTTTATGAATCTGCCAATAGAGCTTATGCAGACGGAACAGGGTATAATTCAATGTTTCGGGGCTATTATAAATGTATGTAATTATGTACCATGCATTAATAATTGTTTATTGTTGGCAATAAAATATTAGAATTTTCATTTATACTTTATTGCACAAAACATAAAAAACACGTAACATTTACAAAAAGGTATGTACAAAGGCGAGCTTATCTCTAAAAAGAGATATCTTCCAGCGAGTTTTTACATCATAAGAGGATTGTGTGCACGCGAGCTTCCATACAAAAAGCGGTAACGTTTTTCCTCCTTTATATAATAGTAAATATATAGTGTATACATAACATAACATGAGTACATACATATACATTCCTAAACATAACCTAGTCCATACAAAAAAAATAGGTAGTTATTTTCTTCACTAAAATAAAGATTATTTCTCATAAATTAAAACGTACCGAGCATAGTTTTTAGAGTTCCGTACCCGAAGGGGATGCCAAACGGGACCCTATTACTAGCCACCGTTGCTGTCCGTCCGTCTGTCACTAGGCTGTATCTCATGAACCGTGATAGCCTGTTGCCGCTATAACAGATTATAATAAATATTGAAGGGGCTCCAACAGACATGTATTTTTTGCCGTTTTTATAGATAATGGTACAGAACCCTTCATGCGCGAGTCCGACTCGCACTTAGCCGGTTTTTCATAACATTTCAAACATGTTTAAAAAATGTGAAAATTTGATCAGGTTTAAGGGATGGAAAACTTTGTCGCTTTTTGTATGGAAGCTTGCGCGCACACAATCCTCTTAACCTTTTGACCATACCTTTATTCGTTAATTAAGGCCTTATATAAGTAGCTTGGTGTGTCGCCCACTATACAATCTTCGACATTCCCACAGTTACTTCAAACAATGAGGTGAAAAAGTTTCCTCAAGAGAAAAGCTTAACAGAGATTAGTCTTTTTTAATGTCCCATTATAACAAAGATTTACGTAATGAGCTTTTTGAATGAAATTTTAATTATGGGACAGATTTCTTTTGGATGGCTCTCGTTAATCTCATAATCAGGAATATGATCTTGCATGTTACACCGTCTTAAATGTTGCTATACTTACTGGTGGTATTATGTTAATTGTTTGTTGTTTTGATTATGTGTCATATATTGTGCAATTAAATATTGTACAGTTAAAAATATAAAAAAACTACTTAAACAGTAAGATATATAGCACTCATGCCCTAAAATACGATGTAGGATTTATCCAAATAATTAAATATCTTTATTTATTATTTATTTACTTTATTTATTATTCAAATTTATTTATTTATTTATTTATTTATCCACAATTACATTATCTTTACAGGCTTAACCTAACGTGATAGTGTAGTATATCTATTATAATTCGGTTACCTTTAATATTTCATATTTTATAGCTTATTATAGCCAGTGCTACCCTTGTGAATTCATTCAGAGCGCAGGAGAACAGATCTAACTCGTCCGCTATCAGGTTTAGAGTAGAGAGTGCGCGTGTGAGCGGCGCCTTGCCCAGCCAGTTAGTGCGCGCGCGTGGCACCGCCAGTAAGCGCGGGCGCCTCCGCCGCTGCACGTACCCGTTTGGTACGCACAGACCCATTATCTGCAGCATGTCCGCATTGTACAGCTTTCCTCGTAATATTTTAAAAAGATACGTTGCTAAAGCCAGGTCCCTCCTAACTCTGAGTTCGTTGTATAGCATTATTGTATAATATTAAATTGTATAGCATTACAGACTAAACCAATACGCTATCTATACAAATACAATAAACATTAATTAACAGTAATTAATAGTACTCCGTGATTAATTGCATTCCATTTGATAATCAATACAATAAAAAATTAATTCATTTAAAAATATAGATACAAAATAATTGAAACATAAAGTAAACTTTAGAAAAAACCGACTTCCACAAACCCTATTTGATTAGATTGAGTTTAATACTAACTGTAACCCCTTATCCCCCCCCCCCCTTAATGGGGAATTAATTTTGTCAAATCCTATATCAGTGCTACCCCACGCGACTAAGGAACCCCTGTACAAAGTTTCATGGCTCTAGGTCCACCGGTTTAGGCTATGCGTTGCCTGCCCGTCAGCCACGCATTGTATTTGTACTTAGTATTGAGCAGATCTGGTGGCCATATGTGGTCTTCATCAGCAGTTCCGCATCACAATATTATGCTATGTGCATTTGCACGAGTTATTATGAAAAACACAAAAATCACTATAGGTCTGCCTATAATATTTGAAGAGTTCTCTCGATTTCTCCAGGATCCCATCATCAGATCCTGACCTGGTGTCAATGGGACCACCCTTGAGGTATACGCCGGTATACCTATACGCCGAAAAAAGATTTGTTCAAATCGGTTCATAATTGGCGGAGTTATCGCGTAACAAACATAAAAAAAAACATACGGGTAGAATTGAGAACCTCCTCCTTTTTTTGAAGTCGGTTGATTAATAATCTGAGGACAGCACAGTCATACATCATTCTCGCAGAACCTGCCACATTCTCGCACTATGTCCCTCCATCCACCAAACAGATCATTCGCTGGTGCTGCAGCCAAAAGAGCGTTGAGGCTGTCCCGGCTTCCAAGCTCATCAGCCTTATCGTTTGAATAATACTGTTCGCATCTTGTATCTGATACTACAGGCGATATTTCCAAATAAATATTAATTTTCGATAGTGCGTCAAACTTATGGGACATTTCCCCTTATGTAGGTCACATACATAACCTCAAATAAAGGAGAGTAGGGTGACAACAAACTGTAATGAGGATATCAGGACACTCCCTCGGCTATTTGCGTAACCTTTGCCTGTATTATGTTACCCTCCAATGTAGACAGAAGATATATTTTCCGTCTATCAATCGCGAATTGGAATTAGAAAGCATTAATATACTTATAAAAAAAAGTGCTGTTTTGTTACATTTTTAGGGTTCCGATCCTTAAAAGGAAAAAAGGAACCCTTATAGGATCACTTTGTTGTCCGTCTGTCTGTCTGTCTGTCCGTCCGTCTGTCCGTCCGTCTGTCACGACCCCTTTTCTCAGGAACGCGTGGAGGTATAATGTTGAAATTAATATCGATTACTCAGGTCTATGGTCCCTTGGAGCTGTGAAAAAATTAAACTTCTAGGTCCACGCAATCAAAACATACCGCGATATTATGTCATAATTTTGCTGGATTTGTATGAACTCGCGTGGGACTCGCAAGGGAATCAAAACCTATAGGGTACTTCCGGTTGGCCTAGGGTCATGAAATTTGGAATGTAGGAAGGTCTTATAGCACAAGTTAAGGAAGAAATCCGAAAACTGTAAATTTCTGTCTGTCTGTCTGTCTGTCTGTCTGTCTCACCGTCTGTTAAGACTTTTTCTCTGAAACGCATGGAGGTATAAAGTTGAAATTAATATCGATTACACAAGTCTGTAATCTCTTTAAGTTGTGAAAAAATTAAACTTATAGGTCAACGCAATCAAAAGATACCGCATATGTCTCAATTTTGCTGAAATTGCTTGATATTCGCAAGGGAATCAAAACCTAGAGGGTACTTTACGTTGACCTAGAATCATGAAATTTGGCACGAAGCAAGGTCTTATAGCACAAATAAAGGGAAAAATCTGAAAACTGCAAATTTCTGTCTTTCTAAAAAATATTCAATTTCGTTTACATGGATGACATCACACTTTAGTTTTTTATGTGGAAACCTAATTACACGTGTTACGCTCTCCAAGTGTGATCGGAACCCTTGGTGCGCGAGTCCTACTCGCACTTGGCCGGTTATTTTTATGGGTTCTACCCGTTATAATATTTGAATTAAACGTTTCTTCTTTATAATTATTTACGTAAAGTGTGACTGCAGCATACGTCTATACATTGGCAAGTGTTTGCACCAGCAGAAAACGCAAAAATCAATTTTTTATCACACCTGCTCTGAAAATACATACTAATTATACCAATTAGAGGGAAGAAACGCCTTTATCCCGCCCTTCAAATCCTTTCATCCCAAGGTATGGAAGTTTGTATGAAAATCCTTCCGACCCAAGGGTGGGAAGTATGTATGAAATTCCATTACATACCCGGTTTTTTCTTTTTTTATTTGTCAGCAGTCATACTGCAAAGAGACTTTAACTGTCTACTAATTAAATTTTAAGTAAATTGTTACTGGCCACATACAGTTTTTTTTTACCAGTTACCAACCTCCTTGGTGCATACAGAAAATTAAAAACGAAATTATTTTTGTATATAAAACGCGCGGAATCACGGAAGAAGTGGCTGCATGACCTTATTTATGATCTTAGCCTACTCCAGAAACGGGCGAATAAAAAAAGGAAAACTTTTAACTAAATATAAACATTTCTATGCATTTATGTCTATAATTTTCCTCGTAGGTGTAATAAAAAGCACTATACATACCTCAGGATAAAGTACAGTTCCATACCTCAAATGGTTTGCGCCCCTCGCAAGCTCGTGGCGCAAATGCCATAATCTCGGTATGGAACTGTCACTTTCTTCCCTCTGAAGTAATGTACTATACTTCGGTTTCGACTACGTAATGCAATCGAGAAATAATATCTCTAGAGGGTGAACGAATCGAATTCAATGTCGTGATTGTTACAAATAGCCACAGAGTTGCAAATACGGTAGAAATTGCGTGACTAGGAAATTATGACACTTCGATTTATTGACGTTTAGAGGAATAAAATTAAACTGGAAACGGAAAGAACTATAATTGAAACAAAAAGTAAATTTTAGATAAAACCGACTTCCACAACCCTATTTGATTAGATTGAGTTTAATACAAACTGTAACCCCTTATCACCCCCCCTTGTGGAATTAATTTTGTCAAATCCCATATCAGTGCTACCCCACGCTACTAAGGAGCCCCTGTACAAAGTTTCATGGCTCTAGGTCCACCGGTTTAGGCTATGCGTTGCCTGCCCGTCAGCCACGCATTGTATTTGTACCTAGTATTGAGCAGATCTGGTGGCCATATGTGGTCTTCATCAGCAGTTCCGCATCACAATATTATGCTTACCATGTGCATTTGCACGAGTTATTATGAAAAACACAAAAATCATTGTAGGTCTGCCTATAATATTTGAAGAGTTCCCTCGATTTCTCCAGGATCCTATCATCAGATCCTGACCTGGTGTCAATGGGACCAATAGGAAGGTAAACCCTTTCAAACAAAAAAATAATTTTCTAAATCGGTCCATCCGTTTAGGCGCCATCGGGGCACACATAAAAAAAACATCCGGACGAATTGTAAACCTTTGGGAAGTCGGTTAAAAACCACTAAAACCTGCAAATGTTAAATGAATCTAACATTATTCGTGATGTTTTTATTTTATGAAATATCAATAAACCCGAATTAAGCGATATGAAGAGGAGGCCTTTACTCAACAGTATTGGAGGCTGGTTAAAGACAGAAGCGATATCAGTAGGCCCAGACAAAGTTAATAACGCTACGATCGTATGCGATTTGACGTTTGGTTACGCTATGCTAGCGTCATCACATGTCAAATATTACATAATATATTACATATTCTTGGCGTTTCGTGCGAACGATAATAGCATTTTGCATCTTGTCTACGAGGGCTGATGGTAGAGTAAATATCCTTTTCGCGTATATAGGTTGTATCAAGTTAGCTGTCCAATACGTAAAAGGCATTTTACAAAGGTAATACCGCGTTATGCTGAAAGTAAATTTTGGTAAAGCACTTACATTTCACTGAACTCAAAGCAAAAATTCACACTAACTTAAATTACTTACTATACAATACAGCCATTGCAGCAGTTTTACACGTCTTAGCTAAGTGGCAATACTCACAATGAAAGCATTATTTATTTAACGCTTTTGTGAACAATTAAACAAAGTGCAGTTTGTGTCGTAAAATCTCTCTCCAGTTATAGGTTATTAAGTGTGACCACTTACGATATAATTTGTGTTTTATTTCATCAGATGTCAAAATCAGTGTCACAGCTTAATTTATCCAAATGGTGACGACCTGACGATGACCAAGCGTTAGTTTTGTGTTACGAAATACCATACAATTACTACTTAAACTTAAATGTTAATATCAGCATTTATAAAGATACAACAAAAATACACAACTTTTAACATTTTGCGTACTGCGACGGGGCGGCGGCGGCGTGCTCATAGAGACGTTTTTATTAATATTTTTAGGTTAATCAGATGTAGACTGAAGCATTATTTCTTCTTCACGCCTCACAGCCTAATATCATAGGGTCAATACACCCTATCCGAGCTTCAAGCAATAAATATTCGAATGGTACTTATGTAAAAAAAAAGTTTTTGTAAAGAAGTTTGTAATTGCGACATTTTTTTGGTCGGCCCCTCGTATCTAGCTCACGATTTAGCCAAAATAATAAATTGTGTAACGTTTTTTCATGCTTTTTTTTGTATATTTTACGAAGCGATTGACTTAATCTGTCGGAACATGGTGTAGTAGTTTTATCTTATATTTTTCAAACTTCAACCATAGAATATATTTTGGATTTTGGAAGTTGGAGTGTTGAATATTATCAAAGCGTGCCTCTGTCAGTCTTTGTGGAAAAGGCGTAGCTTCTGATAAAATCTAACCAATCACCCACCGCTCGGTACATATAGGCCTATTATTTCCATTTATACGAGGATAGCAAACTCTAATGATATCACTAATGTTGCCTTAACCGCCTGGCTGCAGCCATTTTTTTTATTTTTTTGTAAAAAAAAAAAAATACATTAAAATTAGTTTGACAGTGGGTACCAACGTCAAAAATTAGACATTCATTGACGTCTTGGTACCCACTGTCAAAATAATTTTAATGTCATTTTTTTTTTTTATAATTTTAATGTCAATATTGTTCCAAGGACTGGATTGTCCTTACGCTACCCAGCGTGGTCTGTAAGTTATCCAATAAAATATAACAGGAGCACTTTCAGAACCACTGGTGGAGTGAACCTAGTAAACTTATGAACGTCGTCGTAGCCGGAAAGTAACGGTAGTAGTTCCGGAGGTTTTTAACAGACTTCAACATATGGAGGTTCTCATTTCTGTAACGTTGTATGTAATATTATCGGAAATGAAAAATATACACACATTGTTATTGGCCTTTGAAATTGTCATTCGTAGCACTTTAATTATCATTAACTTCACTGCTTTTCCCATACGGAATGGCATATGCACAGTTGCTCCCACATTTTTAGGGTTCCGTACCCGAAGGGTGCCAAACGGGACCCTATTACTGAGACTTCGCTGTCCGTCTGTCCGTCCGTCCGTCCGTCCGTCCGTCCGTCTGTCACCAGGCTGTATCTCATGAACCGTGGTAGCTAGACAGTTGAAATTTTCACAGATGATGTATTTCTGTTGCCGCTATAACAACAAATACTAAAAATCAAAAGAAATTTAATATTAAGGGGGGCTCCCATACAACAAACGTAATTTGTTTGCTCATTTTTGCTCGATATTGATAATGGTAGCAGGTAGACGCTTAAAATGTTCACAATATATTGAGTATATTATTTACTTAAAAAATAATTAAATTAAAATTAAATTAATATTTAGGGGGGGGGCTCCCATACATTTTTTTTGCGGTTTTTTATAGATAATGGCACGGAACCCTTCGTGCGCGAGTCCGACTCGCACTTGGCCGGTTATTCCAGTTATTTAACCCTTTATAGCCTACGCACAGTCGCACACCGGGACGACGTGGTAAGGGATTTAATTTTTTTAGCAATGGACATTCAAACGTGGGATGCCACGGGATAATGTTAAACGATAGCAGTTTATGTCTTATTTCTATATCGATACGTTTGAATGTCCGTTGGTAAAAACTTGCCATGCCGTCCCGGTCTGCGTAGGCCTTAAAAACATCATGTAGGTCACCGGTCACCCTGCCTAAAAAACTATAAGTATTTTTTGTTTGATAAATTGGCCTTTGACGGGTTTAATACATTTTGCGCGGCAGGGATACGCCCATCGCGGCAGCTATTGAGATATGAAGGTTCCTCACGATGTTTTCCATTACTTTTCAAAGGGCCGTATAACGTGAACATGAAAATATCGGTATAATCGGCATCCGATGTCGGAAGTGAGCGCCGGAAGAACCTGACCTTTGAAAATGGCGGCCTTTAATAATCGGTACCTGTTTGCTATTCTATTTTCTGAATAATAGTGAATAATTACAGGCTACCTATATCCTTGGGCTCTGGCTCGACAAACTACTTACTAAGAAAAATTACTTCAAGTTCATGAAATCATTGTAAAATCATTGTAAAATGTGTATTATAAATTGATCTAATATTTACTGAACAATCAGCGATGTACAAAAATGGGATATCCTCAATTGGTGACCGCGCGAGGCGAAGCCGAGCGGTAGCCCTTACCTTTAAATGAGGAATATTTGTATGTAACGATATATGTTTTGAGTTCTAGATAAAGGTGCTGTAGTTTTCGAAGAAAATTTGCAATGTAGGAGTTTTTAGGGGTAAAAAATCGATTGAACTAGGTTTCTTAACTGAAAATACGCGTATCCGAGTTTTCATGCTTTTCTCATACCCGTGCAATAGGATTGACAGTTTCACTTTAGTACAATGAAAATAAGGTTTAAAATCCAATGACAATAAAAAAGTAAGTTAACTCATTGCGACCTCAGATCACGTGACATTTTTTGGAGTTATTTAGTCCGTCTCACAGAGGGTGATTCGGGACATTATTCAGAAGAAATAAGAAGAGGAAGAAAAAATACTTTCTTTACGCGTCGCTTTCCCAAACTCGTGGTCACCCTAAAACTCATCAGTTTTACACTATTTACTATTTAATTACTTACTTGCGATGCCCAATGTACTTGTTTCACATCCGCTAAAACACTTCTTTCCATTATAGAGCAATCCAAACTTTTTATCACGACACCATTTCACTCGTAAAACACTGGCCACTTCAATTATTGTGATTCCTACACAAAAATATAAAAAGTAAAAAGTTTATAGTTCGTTCGGAATGTTTCAAATTTCGAAAACTGTTCGCGGATATTCTAGAATTCGTGTCGTTCGATTTCTAAACAGCGCGCCGCGCGTTTTTGTCGAAGTAATAGTTTTTCGCAAAATGATTTACTGACTTCGCATCTGCGCTGGCGCCGCCGTACGACTGAGCTCTTCCATTTATTATGACGTGACTTCATGCAAATTCCCATACACTCTTCACACTGTAATGAACGTAGTTAGCATCTCTGTAGCCACTTGTACACTGAAGATAAAATCAGCTGATTTGTTAAAAAAACATGAATGCTTGATTGGGTTACTGTGTCAATAGAGAGAGTGATATCTTCTTTCACGCTCTACCTAGAGGGGAACAGATAAATGGCTTGTTATCTACATCTGATAGCGCTAGTAACTCCTATGCATGCCAAAATTAATGGAGTTTTAAGAGAAAATATGATAATCTTTATGAAAAACGGAGCTGAAACTACTCGGTATTAAAGTGTTAACGAGTTCAATTTGCCCAACTGGGCTATCTAGGTTCGCAACTAGGCTAGGTTCGCAATTTTAGGAGTTATAATTCAGCAAATTGGAGCAAAGTAGTGACTGTAGGTACTCTAAACGAAACTGTGAGCGTATGAATCATTGCTCTAGATCTAGAAAATGTTAGGGTAGGTACTTTCGCCAGGCATTTATTATTATTACAATTGAATGAAAGAGGAGAAATAATTACAATTCATGAAATAATAATTTTAGAAAAAAAAAAACAAATTCTGTAAGCAATTAAATTTTTAGCTTATTGATTTATACCATCCTTGGAGGAACGCGGCCTTTCCATCGGGTCATCCATTATATAATTATTACCTGGCCAGTGGACAACTAATTAAGCAACCTCTTTGCCACTTTCGTAAAAAAAATACTACACAGTCAACTGTTACGCGGCAATAATTTCGTTTATTATTTTTAATTGTTTTGCTTTTAAACTCGGTAGCGACAAGGCACGGGGTGATGGCACAGACTGCCTGATGGTACGAAGAAACTAAGTGGGAGTGGTAGCCCGGTGGTGGGATCGATACCAGTCTGGCGCACCGCACGCACTGACCGGTGGTTCTTTCAAGGGGCTAAAATTAGGAATGTAGACTGTTTATTGGTTTGAGGGACTGCCAAGTAAAGGGTAGTTTAACCCTGAGGGTTCGAGCATGCTGGGTTTTATTGGTTTTGGTCAGACAATCAAGATAACATAACATTTATATACAGGCACATACCTTGCTTCTGGCTCCATATTAGGATACCCTGTGTCGTGGGAGCCAGAGACAGCGACGTAACACAAACATAAAGATCTGGGGTTTTCCAGCGAGGATTTGTACCCGAGACCTCTTGCTTGGAAATTACAGCCTCGACCGCAAAACTTCGTCAAAATGAAAATATAATGGGAAGGTAAGTTACTTGGAACAGAATCAAAAGTACTGTCAGTAAATATCTAATGATTGTCCTTTTTGAACTAAAGTTATACAGGGTGTAACAGAAGGGTGTAATCATATTTTAAGGGGTTGTTAGGGAGACCATTCTAAGCAACTTTTACTACGAAACCGATTTGATCAGAGCAACTTTATTTTTCATTGCTCCATACGTTTTGGTCCGGGCGGTCAGCTGATTTGTATAGAGAAGTGAAAATTAAAGTTGCTCTGATCAAATCGGATACATAGTGAAAGTTGCTCAAAATGATGTCCCTAACAACCCCCTAAAATATGACTACACCTTTCTGTTACACCCTGTACAACTACATTTCATTAGCCGAACCCTAGCTGATCCAATTTCCGACCTAAGTAGTCATACATAAATCAAGTCGAGTGTAGTTTTTGTAATGGTACATTTGTAATTTGTATACATAAGAAAGTACAAATACAATGAAATCGTTTGCCAACGACGGGGTGTCTAGTCTATTCACAACAATTTCTCATTACGAATTCTTTTATAACAAAAGACTGAATAGAACGTAAGTACATACGCTGCCATTTTTATAAAGAACTAGCTGACCCGGCAGACTTCGTGCTGCCTCAATTTAATATGAACTTTATTGAATAGCAATAAAGTTCAAATTGACTCTAGAAAACGTTTGTATGGGAAATAGAAAAGGGCTGTTTTTAGGGTTTTCCAGGAAATTATTCGATTTTTTCTCGCCTTTTAAACCTTCCCTAGACCTCCACGAACATTTCAAGACTAAGATAAGATAAATCCGTTCAGCCGTTCTCGAGTTTTAGTGAGACTAACGAACAGCAATTCATTTTTATATATATAGATATGCCTCCATACAAATAGGCCTACTCGCCATCAGTTTCGCTTCAACGTCTTTGACTAAATTTTTATAAGGTAGCATAATATAACGTAACGTAACGCTTTTTCCATATGGGGTGGCAGAGGCACATTTGTGTCCACTTTTAGCCAGTCCTTCAATACTCCAATTTGCGTAACAGGAGGTAGCTCGTCGCCGCTGCTATGGATTCCAGATTTCCACACGATGTTTTCCATCAGACCGTTAGACTCTAACCGTTTTTAAAAGCTTTTATTTAACTTGCACTGTATGTATGTTTGTTTGTTTGTTTGTTTGTTTGTTTGTTTGTTTGTTTGTTTGTTTGTTTGTTTGTTTGTTTGTTTGTTTGTGGGTATCACGGTTCGCGTCAAAAATGTCGGCTTGAATTTGACCCACTTCCCGTTATCCGATTGAGCTGAAATTTCGCATACGTGTATAAGTCGGATGACAATGCAATATATTTCTGACTTAAAGCTGATCTGATGATGGAGACGGAAGACGGTCATGGGAACTCTGTCATAAAACATCGCAAGCCCGTCGAATTTGAGCTCGTTCGATTCGTCTTGACGAATACTTTGGTCCTAGAATATTTTTTTATGACATGGAGCTGATCTGATGCTGGAGCCGGAAGGTGGCCAGGGGAACTCTATAATAAAACGACGCAACCCTATCATGTTTGGACTCGTTCGATTTGTCTTGACGTATACTTTGATCCTAAAATATTTTTTATGACATGGAGCTGATCTGATGCTGGAGCCGGAAGGTGGCCATGGGAACCCTGTTACCAAACGACGCAATCCTATTGTGTTTGGGCTCATTTGATTTATATTGACATGCACTTTGATCCTAGAATATTTTTTTATGACATGGAGCTGATCTGATGCTGGAGCCGGAAGGTGGCCATGGGAACCCTGTTACCAAACGACGCAATCCTATTGTGTTTAGGCTGATTTGATTTATATTGACAAGTACTTTGATTCTAGAATATTTTTATGACATGGAGCTGATCTGATGCTGGAGCCGGAAGGTGGCCATGGGAACCCTGTTACCAAACGACGCAATCCTATTGTGTTTGGGCTTATTTGATTTATATTGACAAATACTTTGATCCTAGAATATTTTTTATGACATGGAGCTGATCTGATGCTGCAGCCTGAAGCTGGCCATGGGAACCCTGTTACCACACGACACAATCCTATTGTGTTTGGGCTCATTTGATTTATATTGACAAGTACTTTGATCCTAGAATATTTTTTAAGACATGGAGCTGATCTGAAGCTGGAGCCGGAAGGTGGCCATGGGAACTCTGTTACCAAACGACGCAATCCTATCGTGTTTGGTCTCATTTGATTCGTCTTCACAAGCACTCTAATTCTAGATTAGATGTTTTGTCCAGGCCCCCGATTCTCGCGCTATCGAGATCATCTCCCCAGTCAAGATATCTGTTTTGATACCGCCTAAATCCGTCGAAAATTATCTCGATTTATATTTATTAAGATCGAAAACGGGTCGAGATATCTCGGTTGGTCGAAAGACCAGTCGTAAGAATAGCTTTTTCTTGTTTTTGATAGAGATTTCGGTATCTCAAAATCGATATTTCGACCATGGACATGATCTCGCCAGCGCCAGAATTGCCTCGCTGTAATGATAAAGACTAAAAAGTTAAAAATAAATTAAAAGTAAAAAAACATTTTAAACAAAGCTTTTATTTAATGCCCTAAAAAGAAGAAAATAAAATTTCGATTCAATCAAATGCGCCATTTTATTAAATTACACAACTAATACGATATAAAAGCTTGTTGCGGGATTTATCTCCAAGTCTGTGCAAATAGTCCCTACCACCTGATTAAGTCTACACAAGTAAATCTCGCAACAAGCTTTTAAATCGTATTAGTTGTGTAATTTAATAAAATGGCGCATTTGATTGAATCGAAATTTTATTTTCTTCTTTTTAGGGCATTAAATAAAAGCTTTGTTTAAAATGTTTTTTTAATTGTCATAATGTATTGATTTGTGTGGAATAAAGGATATTGAACATATTCAAACGTCCGTATATATCTCGACGAATTTGTAACGTCTATTCACAAGAAAATCATGTAAGATAGTTTTTTATTCGTAAGGTATGAACTTAAGAATTTTTGATCTTTTAATAACTGTTTTAAAGATATCGGAAAATATTTCCAAAGAACTCGAACGAAACAACCAAAGATTATGTAAATACTGGCTGGAAACAATCTCCATCCAATGATGTCAAATAAAAAAAAGTGGACTCTGTGACAATAGCCTTTGTATTTTTACTCGGAATAATATCTACCAAAGAAAGTCATACAATTATGTATTTTATGTGTGTAAGTAAATAAAGTAAATGTAGCCCATTAATGTCCCCACCGATGGGCACAGGCCTTTACTCGGATCCTAGTAATATTGAGCCATACTCCACCACGCTGGCTCAGTGCGGGTTGGTGGAGGGGTTTTTACGACTACTACATACTACGAAGGAGTGTCCGATAATGTACTTAAGACAAATTAATCATCTCATTGACACATGGTCAGCACCGGGATTCGAACCTGCATCTCTTGCGTGAGAAGCAAGGTGAAACCCACTAGACCACGGAGCACTCTCTTTATGTGTGTATTCAGTATAATTTAGTATATTTATTGCCTTAAATGTACAAATCTTACAATGACATTTTACCTTTTGGGCATAGCAATAACAGGTGTTTTATGCCTTCTTTAATGGTATCAAAAATTGTACTGAAATATGACTGAAATGAATGGTTTTTTCAATTCAATTCAATTTAATTTATTTATTGAATTGAATTGTTTTTTTTTATAAATATTCCTCGTATTAGGTATTGGCTACCGCCCGGCACGGACCAACCGCTACGCGGCTGGTCCTCACCTCGCGGACACCAATTGGGGAATAGTTACACATTTCGGTCCGTTTCCACACTTCCACAATTTAAGTCCAACTCAACTGAATACGCAGGCAGTTTTGTCCAGCCAGACCGTCTGTTTCGTTATACATTAAAAATGTCTCCTCAATGTACAAAGCAAAAATTTTCACAAAAACCCTAGTCGTCGTCCGTCGTTGACTTTCTGCTGAGAACGTGATATGAAAAGTTGATGCTTTCGCCTTTGTGGCATCTACGAGAGCGTAATGGCCACTCTACTCTACAGTGAGATGTCGTAAGATCCCGCGGATGGAAGAATTGAGGTTACTTTTAGTAAGCCTAAGTTTTTTTGCACTTCGTTAAAATTTCTTCCGATTTTTCATTTACCCAGTTGGTCCTTCAAGCCGGATGGAAGTTTTAAGCTTATTTCATTTCCCGGTCTCCCAAGAGAGGGATAAACAGTCAGATGTCTTTATTTGACACTTCATGTACGTGTGAAAATCAAATGCGTCAGATAATCAGACAGTTAACGCTATCTGAGGATGGAAATATCGTTACGATTACCACACGCCGAATCGCGTAAGGTCAGAAGAGTCCTTTGAACAATATTGACATTAAAATTATTAAAAAAGAAATATTGACATTAAAATTAGTTTGACAGTGGGTACCAAGACGTCAATGAATGTCTAATTTTTGACGTTGGTACCCTTTGTCAAACTAATTTTAATGTCAATATTTTTCCCTTTTCGGCCAGGAGAATGACAATGGCTTGACTTAGGGGGTTAATCCTTTAACATTCAAAAGGAATCAAAATTAATGTACTTTCTACTTACCTTTTTTTCCCTCAAAACCGATAATATTTTCTCAGACAGAGGGCTAGTTTCGATTTAATCATCCACAACCCACAACACGCTAGGGCCAATTTCCACTAACCAATTCTCTCTGGATTTTCCTCTAAGTTCAAGGCAAATATTGTCAGTTCGGTCGTTGGCCTTGCTTTATCGACGAATCACCAGCCCAGCACCGTGGCACCAAAATGGCGTATCAGCCAATAAGGCGAGAGTTCATTGCGTCCTTATTGACTGGAATTAGTTTGACGTAAACCTGAGGCAGTTCTCGGAAAATGACGCAGGAAAATGTGAAGAGAGATTGGGTAAAAGTGTTGGTAATCTGAGATAAATAGTCTTTGTTCAGTAATGGTAGAGTTGTCGGTAATTCATGGCGTCTATTAGGCGCGATCGCAGCTCGAGATAGGGTTGGGAGAATCTTAGCAAAATCCCTTTGACAAACATATTAGCTTCTAAGTATGTTTCTATCAAAGTCAGGAGTTAACCCACAATACTCCGCTAAATTATATTTTGAGCACTATTACTATTAAGCGGAGTAGTGTGGGTGACTCTCGATACGGTGTTCTATGAGCACCCCAAAAATAATACTAAATAATATAATTAGAGAAAAAAGTATCAAACAAGAATTCATGGGTGGCGCCAGCCGCCCCGGAAATTTCACATGGCTAACAAGCCTTGTAACGAGTTCTTCATAGGAACTCATGAGCGCTGTAAGCCGCCTAGGAAATTTCACTGGGCTAGCAAGTTGAACAAGTCGAACGACGAGTATCACAGAAGAACTCATGGGCGGCGGCAGCCACTCCGGAATTTTCATCTAGCCTATTAACTAGCACTTTAGGGGAAGGCACGGAAATTACGCATGGATATTTAGTTGACCAACGAGTTCTTCAGAGGAATTAATGGGCAGCGTTGGCCATCCCGGAAATTACGCATGGCTAGTGAGTTCAATAACGAGTTCTTCAGAAAAATTCAATGAAATTATTACTCGACATGACATGGCGTTGGCCACCACGGAAATTTCACATGGCTAACAAGGCGAGTAACGAACATGGCACAGAATATCATGGGCGGCGTTAGCCGCCCCGGGAAAATCATAATTATGTCGAGTAATAATTTCATTGTTTTTTTGTTTAAAGTGGGCACAATTATTGTGCCTCTGCCACTCCGTATGAGAACGCTATGTTGTGGATAAATCAGTTAAGCATCTTCCCAAGCCAAATCGGTTTACAAGCGATTAAAGACAGCCAGTACAACGGAACGCATAAATTTCCACAAATCGATGCTCAACTGTACCGCCCTTGAATGGATGCCGCGGAAAACCCGATTGTACGACACATTCAGCTGTCGACTGGACTGGTATGTAATCGGTATTGATGTTTCAATCGGAATCGGTACTTTATTTTCTCTATAGCTCAATCCTTGTTCCGAGTTTGTGATATTTTATTCAACTTTATTATAAGCTATAGTAATAGTAAGCTTGGTTGTGGACGTCGTCGTCGCGCGAATGTCACTGCTCGGTCATTCTGTACCGGAATCGTCCGTTTTCCGTGAAGGGTTTAACGATGTTGTCCGTCAAAGTCAGAACCGCTCCACCGTCTATTGTTCTATTTTGTTTCGTCGTATGGAAACTCTGCTTGCGGGACGGAACATATCGGAACATGATTATTTACACGCGGCGGTAATAACGACGCCGTAATCCCAACGGCACAGCTTGTCACCGGAATATTTAAACAGCAAGCCTGATCCCTTTGACCGAAGCCTTAAAGCTGCTGATATAAACGCCCGCAGTACCAAGGTTATTGACCGATCAATTAGGTTTTGGGCAATACTTAGGGCCCACGCTTAACACTGAAGTAATCTGGATTAAGCGCTCCGTCCGTATATTTCGGTTGGGTGTAATGACAGTAAACGCTTTTAGGGCGTCCACTCCACACTCAGCCCCTTGTCCTGCTACTCGTGCTGTCCTCGAAGTATGTTGATTGTCTCTATACATTTTACAGTCGAAAAATACGATACTTCATAGGCGTGTTTTGACACTGACAGCTGTCAGAGATCATCCTATTTTGGACAGGGTATAGTCACTACCTACTACGTTATGAAAGCCGGCGGGTAACTGAGCGGCGCGCGAGCGAACAGTGCCTGCCGCCGGCATGCCCCGCCGGGCAGCGCGCGCGGGCGCAGGCGGCACTACCCGCCGGCACGGTATCGCAAAACAAACCCGGTGGCCTCCGGCGGCGCGGCCGGCGCGGCGGGAGCAGTTTGTAGAGGCCTTAATGAGGACGCCCCCGCGCAATATAGCGTACGTAGTTACGACTAATGTCGTAACGCGTAAAAAACGTGTGGTATTGTAGAAAATGGAATATTTCATCTTGTAATGTTAACAAAGCTGTACCAATGGGACTGTGTGTAGCTGTGAAAGTACTAGCAATTTCTTTCGGTCCTTCGAGCCGGATGGAAGTTTGGACAACAATAGATTTTTCGAGTTCTTAACCGGGGGTGCTAGTTCTACAAACCCTTATGCAACGAACCTGTCAAAAAGCGTTAGTTCCAACTGTCACCGCAAGCCAAGATGCTGTTTTGCAAATCTTGGTACACTGCCACCCCGTAATGGAAAGATGTACCTACCTTATCTGTAGGCATGGAAGGGCACGCGCGGCACAAATTCCAGAATGAGCCGATCATCTGTGCGTCGCCCCGGGGCCGTCGCGTGCGCAGGTCAGACGGTCAGCGGCGCATGTAGGCCTTGCGTGATCTGTGGGAGAAATAGCTTGGTCATCTATCCATCTACAGACTAGGGACGGATATCATTAGGTAAGATAACCTAGCAAAGCTCGAACTCAGCGACATTCATTAAAAGAACGGGTAGATTTGGAGAGGGAAATCAGCTGAACCATGACCAGCGCTCAAATACTGGGAATTGGGTGAAATACTCACAATAGAGCACCGATCACCCGCCTGTGTTCAGCGGGCGTCCCACCTCATCTATCTATCTATCTATCTATCTATCTATCCATCTATCTATCTATCTATCCAGCCGCCAGCATCCTCTGTTTTTAGGGTTCCGTACCCGAAGGGTGCCAAACGGGACCCTATTACTGAGAATTCGCTGTCCGTCTGTCCGTCCGTCCGTCCGTCCGTCCGTCCGTCCGTCCGTCCGTCTGTCACCAGGCCGTATCTCATGAACCGTGGTAGCTAGACAGTTGATATTTTCACAGATGACGTATTTCTGTTCCCGCTATAACAACAAATACTAAAAACAAAATAAATTTAATATAAAGGGGGCTCCCATACAATTAACGTGTTTTTTTTGCGGTTTTTTAACCGACTTCCCAAAGGAGGAGATTTACAATTCGTCCGGATGTTTGTTTTTTTTTATTTATTTTTTATGTATGTGCCTCGATAGCGCCTAAACGGATGGACCGATTTGGAAAATTATTTTTTTGGTTGAAAGGGTTTACCTTCCCATTGGTCCCATTGACACCAGGTCAGGATCTGATGATGGGATCCTGGAGAAATCGAGGGAACTCTTCAAATACTATAGGCAGACCTATCGTGATTTTTGTGTTTTTCATAATAACTCGTGCAAATGCACATGGTAAGCATAATATTGTGATGCGGAACTGCTGATGAAGACCACATATGGCCACCAAATCTGCTCAACACTAGGTACAAATACAATGCGTGGCTGGCGGGCAGGCAACGCATAGCCTAAACCGATGGACCTAGAGCCATGAAACTTTGTACAGAGGTTCCTTAGTAGCGTGGGGTAGCACTGAGATGGGATTTGACAAAATAAATTTCCCAATGGGGGGGGGGGGATAAGGGGTTACAGTTTGTATTAAACTCAATCTAATCAAATAGGGTTTGTGGAAGTCGGTTTTTTCTAAAGTTTACTCTTTGTTTCAATTATATTAACTAATGTTATTCTTATTGTTGTAATTTATGTGTTTGTACTGTCTAATGAATAAATCTCTATCTTATCTTCTCCCTCTCAAGCTATCAAGGTGTTGGGTTTGAATCCCGCGAAAGGAAGAAATTGACATCCATAGCTTTGGTTGGCACACAGGTACACATACACAAATGCATGTAAATCTTATAATTATAATACTTTAATGTTACGCTAATACTGTAGATAATAATAAAAAAAAAAAGATACGCGTGTAGCACCGTACACGTGTTAGAAGTAAAACTTCTGTAGCTAGATCATTAAGTGGTACCTATACTATACACCTATACCTACCTATACTAAAAGAGATTTAAATTTCCAATTTTGAGATCCAAACTCTGCTTCAAGTTACTTTTAAGTTTCAGACGTCCGATTATTTGAAATTATTTAAACTTGTACTTACTTTTAATACGTCATGTCATTTATTTCCCACCATTCCTTATCTACAATTTGTCGCGCTCGTGGTGATACTTATCTCATTCAATAGTGTCACTACTATTGTTCTGAGGTCACTACTATTTGCATCTCGCTCAGATTATATACCATCTGACGTCACGTCTTTTAGCCGTCTCGCTCAAATGTATGCATTGCTTTGCTTGTTTTAGAAATCCATATCGACCCGTGTGACATTGATGAAACTCTTTTCTTACAAACTGTATGGATCGCATCGCACAGCTGTCAAACATAAGTTCCGGTTCCAACAAAGAGGTTGAACGAAGTAGTTTTTGGTCACGTCACTGGTTTTGTTTATCCCAGCCAGCGGCGGCGGCGGCGGCGGCGCCATCTTGGCCATACCGGAAATCAAGAACTCGTGGAAGAATGCTTAAAATAATTTTTATTTGTTAACGTTTCATCAGGTTTTTCTCTCACTAATTAACATTCTTTATTGTACGAATGTATTATTATCTTATCTGATTAGTTAAAAACCGTATTGAAAATAGTTGCGGTTTTAAAAGTCTTCAGCCGACCCTGACGTCACCGATTCCAATTTCCGTTACATTTCTTAGCCACTCGTGATAGCACCCGGCTAGCAGCAATTGAAAAGCAAATATATGAATAACCCACAGTTGAGAGGTTAAATAAATTTTACCCCCGTGCCCCAAGAAGTTTTACTTCAATAATAGTAGGTAATGATCTCATTGTTATAAAGTTAGCCATTTTATGATATTTTATTATTGTGCAAGTTAGATGTAAGATATTGCAGTGCCCTCACTGGGTTCATTGTCGGTTCTCAAATTCTATATATATATATATCACCATATACCACCACAATGTCGCAATAAACGTTTTGAGTTTGAGTTTGAGTTTGAGTTTGGTTTGTTTGTGTGGCGTGGCTGTTACTGGTTCCCGCAATACAGGCTATCCTAGTGTGGGGCCAGAAGCAATATATGTGCCTATACATCAATACACAAATGTTTTTGAGTGTGGAGGGGTGACGTATCACCCTTTCCGTTACTGGCCAGGAGCATGATTCTCGCGCATTCGATATACGATATCTACACCTATGTCGAATGATTTCGTATGGGAATCTGTCAATATTGGTCTCGATATCCGTATATCAAAGGCGCGAGAATCGACCCGCTGAACCCAAAGTTACAGAAGCATATTTCGTCGCAGTCCTCTCAACTTGGGAAACTTTATAATTGGGCGCAGATGGAACGGTGAACGAAGGAACCCTATTTGTAGTTTGGCATGAAGCCACCGCAGAATGAGTTGTAATGAAACACGAAACAGAACAAGAGTGTGGGGAAAATGAATTGGGGAGTTTAACTTTATTTTGGTAAGTTGTGGTATGTTTGCGGTTCTAAATTTTGAGAAACTCTGAAACAATGGGGCCTTTTCAAGAAAAAAAATACTTAGTACCAAACGACTTGATAGGTAGCGCAGCATGCGCAAGCAGGAAGTTACCTAGATTAGAAGCGAAATAAAAAGTTTCATTGATCTGAGCTCAGAACCTAGGTAAGTACGCTCAGCAGAGGCCGTGTTGGTCTTTGGCACAGAACAAGAAACAAATTAATCTGGGTAATTTTTGACACCGCTTGCGCAGGGCTGCGCTACCTATCGAGTTGTTTGGTACTAGTTTTTTACTTTTTAATGGTCTTGGAAAAGTTCCCATTCCTGTGTTAGGGTAGGGATTATTTTAAAACATACATTTTAGGTCATATTCAAGACAAAGTATATTGGCGAATTCTGTCCATGCGTTTTCCCGGAAGAAGGGGTAGACGTCTGTACAGTCTTCTATATATATTTTGACTGAGTGGCGCCAGCTCTATACGCAACGAACCTGTCATCAACACAGTTCTTTCATTCCTCATTGGTAATCAAGCGCCAGTTCTACCTGACATCGCGCGCCAAAAGATCTATGTTCTTGTTTAAATTAAGTAAAAAAAATACGCGTGTAGCACCGTACACGTGTTAGAAGTAAAACTTCTGTAGCTAGATCATTAAGTGGTACCTATACTATACACCGATACCTACCTATACTAAAAGAGATTTAAATTTCCAATTTTGAGATCCAATCTCTGCTTCAAGTTACTTTTAAGTTTCAGACGTCCGATTATTCGAAATTATTTTATACTTGTACTTACTTTTAATACGTCATGTCATTTATTTCCCACCATTCCTTATCTACAATTTGTCGCGCTCGTGGTGATATACTTAACTCATTCAATAGTGTCACTACTATTTGCATCTCGCTCAGATTATATACCATCTGACGTCACGTCTTTAAGCCGTCTCGCTCAAATGTATGCATTGCTTTGCTTGTCTCTGTGCCCAGTCCCTTTATTTAATTGATCGAGTACGTATTTTCAACTATTCCAAGTTAATGTGTACCTGCGGGGCTACCATAAGGCTTGCCACTCACCTCAGTCGCGCAGATAAATGACAAAGAAGATGGCTAAATCAATATATGGACGACTGCCCCAGACATGTACAAAGACTTCTCAACAGCCAATAGCATTTAAATATTCATTCATAAATTTAATTTAGTTTGTAGAACTTGAAGAAAAAAATAATTAAATATAGGTAAATAAGAGTTGTTACTCAATACTCCGTGATTCCAATATGATTCCGTGACCTTTGCCGTCGCTAGAAATAAGCACCATTTTGCAATAACATGCAACATAACGCCATCTAGCCACTCCTCTGGAAACCTCCTGTTTTCAACAGTTTTGCTAGTTGGAAATTATGTTGCATGTTGTTTTTAACGATGGCAAAAGTGACTAATCAATGGCGGAATCATAGAGTATGAAGTGACAACTCTTAATTATTTAATCATTTCCTTCAAGTTCTACAAACTAACTAAAGACGCAGTAATTTATGAGAGAATATTTAAATGCTATTAATTGGCTGTTGAGAAGTCTTTGTACATGTCTGGGGCAGTCATTTTTCCAAATTGCCAACTCCTTTCGCGTCTCAATGATGTTTCTCCATAAAATAGCGCGCATTCATTATGATATGACATTAAATTGTGACAAAATGCGTGGCTGGGGTGACTGGCGTGCCTTATGCTACCCCCGCTAACCTATACATACCTACTTTGCTTGGATTTTTTAGGGTTACTTCATCGCGAAGCGATGACGTAACTCTTATTTAATTTTATTCTTGACATTTCCTTAGTCCGCCATACGACATACCTCGATTTTGATATTTTACTTTAACATTATTGACTGGCATGAAGCATTAACTTTAAAATTACAAAAGCTTATTAAAATCAAAATCGTATAATTTCAACAGTTATAACAACAATTCAACTTTAAAATATGTATTACAAAAATTACATACAAACAAATAAGCGAAACAATAAGCCATTAAACTTATGGCTCTGTAAGCTGTAGACCTCGCTTTGGCCGTTTACTACAGATAAACATTAAATAGGTTGGTATAACACGTACTTAGTAGCTAAACTGCTAATTTGTGACTTGAACTGCACTATATAATAAAAAGTGGCTTTAGAACAGTTCTAGGTACCTACTTATTGTTTTCAAGAAGTCCTAATGCAGCCATCCATCACATCGGAATTTGCTTGAAAACTAAATATCACATTTGGATGATTCTAAGTGACTTTATGCGATTACTAGCTGCCCGTTGCGCGACTACGCAGCGCGTTTTAGGTACCTATTCCATAGTTACCGGCCACAAAACGATTCGTTCATCATTTTAGAAATCCATATCGACCCGTGTGACATTGATGAAACTCTTTTCTTACAAACTGTATGGATCGCATCGCACAACTGTCAAACATAAGTTCCGGTTCCAACAAAGAGGTTGAACGAAGTAGTTTTTGGTCACGTCACTGGTTTTGGCCATACCGGAAATCAAGAACTCGTGGAAGAATGCTTAAAATAATTTTTATTTGTTAACGTTTCATCAGGTTTTTCTCTCACTAATTAACATTCTTTATTGTACGAATGTATTATTATCTTATCTGATTAGTTAAAAACCGTATTGAAAATAGTTGCGGTTTTAAAAGTCTTCAGCCGACCCTGACGTCACCGATTCCAATTTCCGTTACATTTCTTAGCCACTCGTGATAGCACCCGGCTAGTAGCAGTTGAAAAGCAAATATATGAATAACCCACAGTTGAGAGGTTAAATAAATTTTACCCCCGTGCCCCAAGAAGTTTTACTTCAAAAATAAACGGCCAAGTGCGAGTCGGACTCGCGCTCGAAGGGTTCCGTACCATTATCTATAAAAAAACCGCAAAAAAAATCACGTTAGTTGTATCGGAGTCCCCCTTAATATTAAATTCATTTTGTTTTTAGGGTTCCGTACCCGAAGGGTGCCAAACGGGACCCTATTACTGAGACTTCGCTGTCCGTTTGTCTGTCTGTCTGTCACCAAGCTGTATCTCATGAACCGTGATAGCTAGACAGTTGAAATTTTCACAGATGATGTATTTCTGTTGCCGCTGTAACAACAAATACTAAAAACAAAATAAATTTAATATTAAGGGGGGCTCCCATACAAATTTAGTATTTGTTGTTATAGCGGCAACAGAAATTCATCATCTGTGAAAATTTCAACTGTCTAGCTACCACGATTCATGAGATACAGCCTGGTGACAGACAGACAGACAAACGGACAGCGAAGTCTCAGTAATAGGGTCCCGTTTGGCACCCTTCGGGTACGGAACCCTAAGTAATGAGCAATAACTTACCTGCTCTAAATTATTATATTACGACTTACTTATGCATTTAAGAATTGTATTGCACTACCTTAGTGCTATTTTGCATGTCACTACGTGGCTAGATGTGCAGTACCGATAAATGTTATGTTACCTTCCGCCTTCTATGTAACCATATCTACTCAAAATAAACACATTTGAATTTGTTGTTTGTATTTATTGGAAAGCTAACACTTAAGAACTTCTTTTTCTTTATTTCTGTTTTTTTTATGGTTTCAGTTTTAAGTTTGAGCACAGTTTTTAACGATCTATTGGCGCGTGAGTGAAGTTTACAGGGGAGCGCCAGTTCTACGCAACTAATGCAACGAACCTGTCAAAAAGCGTTAGTTCCTTCTGTCACCACGACACAAGATCGTTGGGAATCTGTATTTTAGCAAGTAGGAACACGATCACCACATTGTAACGAAATCTAGAGCGGTCGTTAAACTTATAAAGCTTCAACTGAGCTTTTATGTTATGTTTCATTTGAATTCTCCTTTCTTTTATGTGATAGTATTAAATGCATTGAATGATTAAACTTTGAAAGTATGTTTTATAGTTTGGCGCTTTAAGTCACCTTTTTTGGTCTAAATTTTAGGTTGAATCTTTGAAAATCAAATCATATGTCCTATAGTACTGCAGTGTATGTATAGTCTGGACGTATAGGTACCTACATAACTAAATGCCAAAACAAAATAAATATACTCAGTGGAGTAGACACTCAGACAGTAAAGAATATGGATAATAAAGAATATTTTTTTATCTTTGGAGGGGTGGTGGTAGAAGGATTAAACTTTGAAAGTATGTTTTAAAGTTTGGCGCTTTAAGTCACCATTTTTGGTCTAAATTAGTAGCGTATAATCTAGACAAGTAGGTACATAACTAAATGACAAAACAAAATAAATATACTCAGTGGAGTAGATACTCAGACAGTAAAGAATATGAATAATAAAGTTTTTTTTTAAATCTTTGGAGGGGTGGTAGAAACGACTACATCCAACGATCTTTTGTCGGCGCTATTTCTAGGCAACTTAGTGCAACGAACCTGTCAAATAGCGTTAATTCCACCTGTCAACGCAGGCTAAAAGATCGATGGACACCTGTAAGTATACGAGTACTCTTTGTAACCCTTAACTTGGCAGCGAGTATTTAAATCCACGCTAGTACTTTCATATCTTTACACAACCAACAATTCGAAGATTAGTCGAAATATTTGAAGTTCATCTAGTCGGCAGGAATCTAGACGACATGTGTTTTTTTTAAATATTTATTTAACAAATGGAGGTAATCGTCTTAATTAAGTACATTTACATCACATAAACCACGGAGGTTTGTGCTGTGGTGCTGGCATTCATTTCAGCGGGATTTCAAACCAAACTATACCAAAGGTATGCTTCATAAGACAAATACATACAGAATGCCTTTAAAATACAAATGAAGATCTCCATCACGTACCACTAACTCCCCCCAAGCAAATAACAATTCCTGCATAACGACATGCCCATGCTCTCACGTCTTATGAATCTGACGTCACCACTGTCAATACCATGGGGTCTAACGATCGATGACGTCACACCATCAAGGCAAAGGAAAGAGATTAGATGGATCTGCAGGCTGGAGACTGCATCAGTGGCTGGCAGACGGCGATAGGATTAAAACGTATTAGTTTGTTTTTAATTAAAAAAAAGGAAATAGGGTGAAGATGTCGCGGAGTGTCGTTTATTGGGTGGTGAAAAGAAATAAGGTAACAGTTTTTTTTTCTTTCATTTTGGATGTACGCTTTTGTAAATACTGCTCTATAAAAACTATCGACTTGCTAATGACCTTTCTTCCTTTGCTCTTTACTTTTCAAGGCTGTGTTTTCGTTTGACGTAAGTATTATTAATGGGGTGTGGTATGCCAATCAGCTGATAATGATTTACGTGTCAAAAATACCATCAAAGCACTTTTATATTTTCTACCAAATGTAAAGGTTTAGACATGAGATGCAAAGAAAGCGTAAAAAAACACTGTCCTAATAAAAAAGATGGTAAAAAGAACACAAAATATTATAAAAGTGACATTTGTAGAGTAACTTACGATTTTGAAATCCCAGCTGTGGAACGTGGACTATATCAACTGATTTTCGTTCAATATAAATTATTATAATTTTCTAGTATCACCGGGGACAAAGATAATGGCCGAAAGGTCCTTTATCGTGACACGAAACGCGAAGAGGATGCGTTTTTCGCGGTAGTAAGCCGGCTAGTTACGAGACTGCCGCAAACTGTACAGAAAAATCAATAGCTACCCCCAAGAAGGTTGTCCGCATGCGGAACTCTTCTCTAGTTATCACCGCTCACCTATTTCCGTATTATGTAATAGAGTGGGAAGGAGAACGGTGTATTTGTGTTCGTGCGTCGTCGAACCACCCTTGAGCGCGGGCGAATGGGAGAGTCGAAAATGGCGGCGGGTTTTGACGTTTCGGCGCGAATCTGACGTTTGAAACGCTTTTCTATAGTTTATTGCGCTCTTAGCTCAATTTACATTTATTCTTATAACTTAAAACTTTAGTTTTTTATGGCTCTACATTCAACTTTAAGAAATACTTACTTCTTTTCAATGAAATTCCGCTGTTGCTTCAGAAACATTTTTAAGACCTTTTGTAAAAGGAAAATGGATACTTAATTATAACTTTCATTCACTCCATAGCTGCGGCGATGGGCTAGCCCCTGTCACGCAAAATCAAGTTTATTGTATAACTGGCCAAAAGTAGGCACTCTACCAACCGGCACAGGAAAAGGTGATACATGTTAAGTTAGGTTTAATAGTCAATTAGTTTAAGCAAGGTTATTGCCCTCCCATGTTGTCATAGCCTATCCAAGGTAAAGAGCTTGGCGCAATGCAGCCTACTCGGGGGAACTGCAAGGATTCATTCTGAGGCGGACGGCACGAAAAGTGCATTTTAGGTCAAACGCTGCACATTATAAAGAAACCAAGAATTGAAACTGGCCTGCAAACTCGGGAATTATATGCTAAACAGTAAAATTACCAAATTGGGTGCGGTGAAATGGGATTTCAACGGACTTTGCCTGGGATTTCGTTCAACTCTAACCGCCGAAGTTAGTCATTCAACTAAGTACCAATTCCAATTCCAAAGAATTTACGCACAAAACCGTTCACTAGTAAATGTTTAATGAATCTGTTTTTAATAACATCCATGGTTTTTAAGTAGATACTTTGACCCTATATATCTGCTGATTGAGGGCTTCAATGAAAACGTACTACAAAAACAACTCTGAATAATACAGTCGGTCTTGCTTGATGTAACACATGAAAACTTCAACATAAATGAGGAATAGGTAATAGGTAGTTTGATGTGTTCTTTACTTATGATTTTTACTTACCTAATAAAAGCAATATAGGTACTTACATACACCAACGAACCCTACTTAACTTAGCTGTAACCAAATATCCGAAGCATAACCAAAGAGTGACCATATCTAATGCCTTCCGAACATCTTTCTCAAAAGTATTAAACGCTAAACGGTCTCAATCTTGCTATTTATTTAATTGTTATAAACACATTTAAATAAGTATGTGGCTCTCTCATTTCTCTATACATCGGCTTAAGCCTTTTAAGATTTCAATTTCCTGTCCTCTAAAAGTAAGCTGAAGGTTAAATTCTGGATAGGCCTGACAACTGAATCAAATAAATAATCAAAGATTTAATGATTCTAAGGGAAAATATTAAAAGTATTTAAAACACTAATTTAATTTGATTAAAAACATTGAGATTAATATGATTTTCAATAAAACGAAAAATTAAAATACTGCATTCGGCCATTTTGATCGAAACAGGTATCATAGCGCATGACGCTGCATGACGTCATGACAATGTAAACATCATCTGATTACTCATTTGGACATTGACATGTTTATCTACTTATGCGTGACATCAAAGCCGACGCCATGACAATTGAGACTCTCAGGCTGAGAGCTTTTTTCGCGCACTATTACAAAATATTAGAAAAATGGCTTTAAACTTCATTAAACTTTAGTTTATTACCAGAATAAAGATTTTTCGTAAATAGTAAATGTGTACCCACATTATGGCAGAGGATTACAAAATCTTTCGTGATGCCTATTCTGTCGGGTTGCAAAGCCTTAACCACAATCAAAGATCTTTAAATACAGAAGACAACTCGCTCTATCATTAAATTCATTAAACAGAGGATACTCTACCTAACTGTGTAAGATGGTGAACTACCGAAACGTATGATACGACCTCTTACCAAGAGATGGCGCTGGTTGCTAGGATAATGACCAGATAGCGTAAGTTTGAAGGGGTGGCTTCGTATGGGTTGCCAAAACGTAGAGCTAGATGTCGCTTTGTTATACAGGGCCTCAAACTGCCGACAACTGACCGCAATGACCGGTGGTCAAAATGGGAACTAAAGTTGCCGGTATGAAGAGTCATTCGTATGCCATTGACGCTAGCGACGCCACACGGGGTCTGTTAATTGTGATAAACAAACCTTTAAAAAACATCGTCTTTTGACTTTATTTTTATTTTATTTGGGACATCAGCAGTAATATACAACACTAAGTCCATGTATACAACAGATTAGTTACAATGGTTCTATAAATACAAAAATTAAGCCGGTAACAGACATCCAGAGAAGATACATGCAAATATAAGAGAAATAAAAGCTTAGCGGTTATCTTGCTCATTATGCTATGCTCATTATAGAGTTTTAGGATATAATAATTTTAGTAGAGGGGGTACGTGATGAAGGCTCCGGCGACCGCGTGAATTTCCCATACAAAGGTAATACAAAAATTATTTGAATTTGAGAAATAGTTTAACGTATTTAGACTGTTAATCGGATTTATACACTGTTTACGCAGGTTCCTGGTCTGTATAATTTGGAATTTGGAAATTTATACCAGGGTTCCTCTTCAACCAATTTAAAAATATTTTTAAGTAATTTGAATAAGAACCTTGGTATACGACCAGGAACCTGCGTAAACACTGTATTAATCCGATTAAGTCTAAATGCTTTGAACTAGTTCTCAAATTCAAATCATTTTGGTATTACGTTTGTATGGGAAATTCACGCGGTCGCCGGTCTCTTAAAATTATAATTGAAACAAAAAGTAAACTTTAGAAAAAACCGACTTCCACAAACCCTATTTGATTAGATTGAGTTTAATACAAACTGTAACCCCTTATCCTCCCCCCCCCTTGGGGACTTAATTTTGTCAAATCCCATATCAGTGCTACCCCACGCTACTAAGGAACATCTGTACAAAGTTTCATGGCTCTAGGTCCACCGGTTTAGGCTATGCGTTGCCTGCCCGTCAGCCACGCATTGTATTTGTACCTAGTATTGAGCAGTTCTGGTGGCCATAAATGTGGTCTTCATCAGCAGTTCCGCATCACAATATTATGTGTTCGCGATAGGTTTATAGTTAAGTACATAGGTAGTTATAGTTGTAAGGTCTAGTATTGTAGAGATAGTTTTAAGTAATAAATGATACTAATTCGTGTGATCCTCATTGAAATAAAGATAAATAACAGATAGATAACAGATAGTCATAGATAGCAGCTGATAATACATAGCAGATAGTTATAGATAGCATATAGTCATAGCTAGATAGAAAATAGTCATATAGAATTCATAGCAATAGTTTCGTTATCATTGTTATCAGTAGGTAGATACTATTATCAATAAAATACCGTATCACGGCTTAGTTGTCTTTTCGCCCGGTAGCGCCACCTACAGAAAGAAATGGTGCACTACCGAGCGTAGTCCAGTCGCTTCCCTACACAGCGTCCGACCCCCTCCCCCGCCTATATAAACGGGCGCTCGGGAGAGCTTCGGTCTCTTTGCACGGATCCAGCGGACAAGCAACTACTCCGAGACTACCGCAAGAATACAAGCAAGCAAGTCTTTTATTGGCGAGGGCACCCGTAGCTTCCCACAGAAACAGGAACACCCCACGGTGCACGTAGCGGCAGGTAAACTCAAGCTCTGACCTGTCCAGACGTGCACATTTTGGTCCTTCGAGCCGGATTCTACGAGGATGCCGCCCAAGAAAATAACGAAGAAGCCCACCTGTGAAGAGCGAGAAGGGACGCAGCCTGCGCCCCTAGCCAACGCTGACGCCGCCGCTGCCGCAGCCCCGTCGGTCGAGGCCACAGATACAGAAACAGGTACTTTTACAGGGTCCTCAACTGATGCCACGCCGTCATCGCAGCAAACCACAGACACTACAGGCTGCTCGACGGAGGCATCCCAGGACACACAGCGGCAGGAACAGGCGGCGGCGTCGGCTCGACAGGACGCCAGCCGCGATTCTGCCAGGTCGCGAGCCAGCACCGTCAAGCAACGGCGCAGTCTACGGCTTGCGAAGGCGAGGGAACAGGTGGCGCAGCTACAATTGGAGCTGGCCGCGGCCCGCGTCGCAGTTTTGGAAGCGGAGGACACAGGTGACGAAGCCGATGACGACATCTCCGTGTACTCCGCCACAGCTACAGCCCGACGAGTCGGAGAATGGTTGGACGGAAATCAGATTCTTGCAATAGCGAACGAGCCCCACGTGACGTCGCGTCAGGAGCCTCCGCCTCCTCTGCTACAGGTACCACATACAGAACAGGCGGTACACCATGCAGAGGTTCACAGGGAGGAACCCCCCGCGCGTCCCGCACAGCCGCCGGCGCCCGCAGAAACACGTTCCGACATGCCGTCGGCGTGTCCAATCCCGACCGTTCCAGTACAGACACGTTCCGACATGCTGTCGGCGTGTCCGATCCCGACCGTTCCAGTACAGACATGTTCCGACATGCCGTCGGCGTGTCTGATCCCGTCCGTTCCAGTACAGTCGCAGAACAGTGGGGGCGCATACGCAGACAATAGCGTCGCGCTACCTAACAACAGCATTGCAGAGTTAGCGGCAGCCATTGCGCTCGCCGCCCGCAGCGCGCGCCCGCCGATGCATCCGAGATACATCACAGAACTACAGGCATACAGCGGTTCGCATCATGAATGGTTGGCATTCAAGGCAGCATACCACGACACGACGACGCTGTTCACGGAGGTCGAGAATATGGCGCGGCTACGGAGGGCGCTCAAAGGGAAGGCGAAAGAAGCGGTCGAGAACCTACTCATCTACAGCGCCAACACAACAGAGGTAATGCAGGCACTGGAGGCACGCTTCGGACGACCCGACACGATCGCGCTATCGGAGCTAGAACGACTGCGCGCGCTCGCGCGCCCGACCGACGCGCCACGTGACATCTGCACGTTCTCCAGCCGCATCACCAACGCCGTCGCGACGCTGAAGGCGCTCGATCGCGCCCACTACCTACACAGTCCCGAAACAGCAAAGGTAGTCGTCGACAAATTGACACCGACGCTGCGCTACCGATGGTTCGACTTCGCCGCCGACGCGCCCAAAGAAGATGCAGACCTGATCAAGCTGGCGAAGTTCTTGCAGCGCGAGGCCGAGCGTTGCGGCCCATATGCCCAGCCGGAAACCACAGTCGCAGAACCGGCGGGAGGAAAGCCGCGTCAAGCCACACCCTACCGACCGCAACCCGCTCAGCAGAAAGTGTACGCGACGTCCGACGGCAACAATAAAGCAAATATAAAGTGCCCCCTGTGTTCAGAACCACACAAGACAGATAGTTGTATGCAGTTCAAGGAAGCTACGATCGATGAAAGGTGGGATATTGCAAAATCAAATGGTTTATGTTTCAGTTGCCTCGGACACCGCGGCAGGACGCACAGATGCAAACGTCGCGCGTGCGAGCGAGACGGTTGCGGGAGATGGCACCACAAGATGTTGCATTTTTCACCGCGCGCACAGACAGAGGCCGTCAACACAGCACAGTCGGCGTTCAGGGCTCAAGCTTACCTCAAGATTATCCCGGTAACACTATCGGGTCCAGCCGGTAACGTGAGTACATATGCATTGTTGGACGACGGCTCGACGGTTACAATCGTCGATGAAGATTTGGCGGTCAAGACAGGCGCGGATGGGCCCACAAGCGAGCTCAGCATTCAGGCGATTGGCGAGACGCGGCTGACAGCCAACTCTAGACGAGTGGCGTTGCAGATAAAGGGCGCATCGGGCGAATACTACGACATTTACGCCCGAACGATAAATAACTTGCGCTTATCCCCACAGACAGTAGCCGCGCGCGACATCCGGGACTGCGCGCATTTGCGCGACCTCGAGGGCCTTGTTTACACAAATGCTGAGCCGCGCATACTCATCGGACAAGACCAGTGGGACCTGCTCACAGCTACAGAGACGCGGCGAGGGACGCCGTGCCAGCCGGTCGCGTCGCGCACTGCACTCGGATGGGTGCTACACGGCGCGCGCACGCGGTCAATGGGCCGCGAGATTGCCACGGTCAACCACATCAGTACGGAGCAAAGTATGGACATACAGTTGAAAAGGTATTTCGCATTGGAAAATTTGTTAATTGAACCCAAACAGCCCCGTACCGACGCGACCGCGCGCTCACTGGCAATCCTCGACGACGGAGTGTGCGAGAGGGACGGAACATATACCGTGCCATTGTTGTGGAAATCTGCGGATGCGATCATGCCTCCGAATTATAATAACACTCTCCAACGACTTCACAGCTTGGAGAAAAAGCTGGACAGAGACAGCGAGCTCAAGAGGCGCTACCACGGCGAGATGGACGCGCTCATCAAGAAAGGATATGCTGAGCCAGCACCGCCGACGAAACAGCCGCGTTCGTGGTACCTGCCCCACTTCGCAGTACTCAACGCGATGAAGCCTGACAAGGTGAGAGTGGTACATGACGCGGCCGCCAAGACGCGAGGCGTCTCCCTCAACGACCACCTGATGACGGGGCCCGACCTGCTGCAGTCCCTCCCGGGAGTTCTGATGCGTTTCCGGCAACATCGGGTAGCGGTATGCGCGGACATCCGCGAGATGTTCATGCAGGTCAAGGTACGGGACGAGGACCGCGATGCATTGCGGTACCTGTGGAGAGGCGACCGCCGAGACAACGCGCCGCCAGACGAGTACCGCATGACCTCGCTGATCTTCGGCGCCACGTGTTCACCGTCAATAGCGATCTACGTAAAAAACAAGAATGCCGAGCAACATGCAGCCACGCAGCCGGAAGCCGTCTCTGCGATCATTCGCAATCACTACGTGGACGACTATCTCGCGAGCTACAGGACCGAACAGGAAGCCGCCGACATAGCCCGCCAGGTGCGGGACATACACAGAGGGGCCCACTACGAGCTCGCGCGCTGGGCGTCAAACTCACAGGTCGTACTCCAGTCACTCGGCGCGATAGAACAGGCGCCAACAGTTGGTCTCGACGGAACGACGCCCACAGAACGAGTCCTTGGCCTCATATGGAGGCCCACAGCAGATATCCTCGAGTTCAACCTGAATCTGCAGCGGCTGCCGACGGCCATATTGGAGCGGCAGGAGCCTACCAAGAGGGATATCTTGAAGATACTTATGTCCGTTTTCGACCCCCTAGGCCTAGCGGCTCCAGTAACTATCGGCGCGAAACAAATATTGCAGGAGGTATGGCGCCGGGGCACCGACTGGGACGCGAAGATCGACCACGACCTGGCAGTGCAGTGGCGCGAGTGGATGACGCACCTGACAGCGCTGCGTGACGTCAGCATCGACCGCTGCTACCTACATTACAGCGACGCCGATAACTTACAATTACATGTCTTTGTAGATGCGAGCGAGACGGCCTACGCAGCCGCGCTGTACTGGCGCGCCACGGACAGCAACGGAGCGGTACACACATCGCTCATCACTGCCAAGGCGAAGGTGGCGCCACTCACGGTGAAGTCAATACCACGCCTCGAGCTGCAAGCGGCCGCAATGGGAAGTCGCATGGCGTCCGCCGTCGTCGAAGAACACGATCGGAAGCCACAAACTAAGGTATTTTGGTCGGACAGCAAGACAGTACTGACAGATGGTACACAGGTCCAGAGTTCCTGCGGCGGCCCGAGGAGGAGTGGCCGTGCGACGAGCCCGCCATCATTGCCAACACGGGCGAAGAAAAAGTACATGTCATTACAGAGAAACGTCGGTCGCTGCTCACCGAGGCCACGCCCCTGCCGGAGCGCTTCTCGAGATGGGAGAGGTTGATTCGCACCACGGCACGAGTATTACAATTTATACAGATGTCCCGCCGCCGCATCGAGCGAGTCAACTACAAGCGCACTCAACGTCGCGCTGAAAAGGATGGCGACTGGCGGATGACGGGAGTCAAGAAAACTGTAGCGCCGCCGCCGACACATAGGGCGGCCACAGCGACGCGCCACTTCGTGCCACTCAGCGCCGAGATACTACGAGAGGCAGAAAAGTTGGTAATACGAGCCAGTCAACAGCGCGCCTTCACAGATGACATCGAACAGCTGACGAGAGGACTCGCCCCAACGCCACGTAGTCGACTGCGCCCTCTAGCGGTGGAATTGGTAAATGGCACTATCATACTAAAAACCAGGATCGGCGCAACACAGGACATCGACGAGCGACAGATGAGGCCGCCAGTCATCGACGGTGGCGACCACGCGACACAGCTGTACATCACGCACGTCCACAGACAGCTGCATCACGCCGGGACAGAAAGCACTATCAATGAGTGCCGACAACACTTCTGGGTGCTGCGCTTGCGACCGACGACGAAGGGCCTCATCAGCAAGTGCCTGGCGTGCAGAATCCGCCGGGCAGCGCCGCCGACGCCACCTACTGGGAACCACCCGCCCACTAGGGTGGGGCACCATAATCGCCCCTTTACTTTTACAGGGGTCGACTACTTTGGCCCGCTGAGCATCGCAGCCGGCCGCACCCGACAGAAGCGCTATGTGGCGCTGTTCACGTGCCTCACGACGCGCGCCATCCACCTCGAGATGGCAGCCTCCCTGAGCGTCGAGTCCGCGGTGATGGCGGTGCGACGCATGGTAGCGCGCCGCGGCTGCCCCACGGAGCTATGGTCCGACAACGGGACCAATCTGCGCGCCGCAGACAAGGAGCTGCGTCGAGCAATGGATGCAGCCACGGCAGACGAGGCAGCGAGGCGAGGCATCAAATGGCGCTTCATCCCTCCCGGCGCGCCATTCATGGGCGGCGCGTGGGAGCGCATGGTGCGAAGCGTGAAGACAGCACTGGCGGCGACCCTACACGAGCGCCACCCGACGGAGGAAGTCCTAACTACGCTGCTGGCCGAGGTCGAGCTGACAGTCAACAGCCGCCCACTCACACACGTCTCCGTGGACCCGGCCGACCCCGAGGCGCTGACCCCAAACCACTTCCTACTGCATGGGTCAGCGCATGTTCCCGCAGTGGGGACCTTCGACGACAGCGACCTGATTGGCCGCACACACTGGAGAGCATCGCAACGCCTGGCCGACATATTCTGGGAGAGATGGCTCCGAGAGTACCTGCCGTCACTCCAAAACCGGCGGGAGCCCCGAGGACGTGGCCCAGAACTCAAACTGGGAGACATCGTCATCATTGCTGACAACACTCTGCCACGCAATGTATGGCCACTCGGGAAGGTGACGGCGACATACCCGGGAGCAGATGGAGTCGTACGAGCAGCCGACGTGTTCACCAAGGGGACGACGCTGCGCCGGCCCACCAAGAAGTTGGTCATCATCACAGCGGGACCTGCCGACGTCGCTCACGCCACAGATGACTGCATTGCCCCGGTGGGCAACACACGGCGGGAGTAATGTTCGCGATAGGTTTATAGTTAAGTACATAGGTAGTTATAGTTGTAAGGTCTAGTATTGTAGAGATAGTTTTAAGTAATAAATGATACTAATTCGTGTGATCCTCATTGAAATAAAGATAAATAACAGATAGATAACAGATAGTCATAGATAGCAGCTGATAATACATAGCAGATAGTTATAGATAGCATATAGTCATAGCTAGATAGAAAATAGTCATATAGAATTCATAGCAATAGTTTCGTTATCATTGTTATCAGTAGGTAGATACTATTATCAATAAAATACCGTATCACGGCTTAGTTGTCTTTTCGCCCGGTAGCGCCACCTACAGAAAGAAATGGTGCACTACCGAGCGTAGTCCAGTCGCTTCCCTACACAGCGTCCGACCCCCTCCCCCGCCTATATAAACGGGCGCTCGGGAGAGCTTCGGTCTCTTTGCACGGATCCAGCGGACAAGCAACTACTCCGAGACTACCGCAAGAATACAAGCAAGCAAGTCTTTTATTGACGAGGGCACCCGTAGCTTCCCACAGAAACAGGAACACCCCACGGTGCACGTAGCGGCAGGTAAACTCAAGCTCTGACCTGTCCAGACGTGCACATTATGCTTACCATGTGCATTTGCACGAGTTATTATGAAAAACACAAAAATCACTATAATATTTGAAGAGTTCCCTCGATTTCTCCAGGATCCCATCATCAGATCCTGACCTGGTGTCAATGGGACCAATGGGAAGGTAAACCCTTTCAAACAAAAAAATAATTTTCCAAATCGGTCCATCCGTTTAGACGCTATCCGGGCACATACATAAAAAAAAGCAAACATCCGGACGAATTGTAAACCTCCTCCTTTGGGAAGTCGGTTAAAAATATGTAATAAGGAGAATATCTGTATTGTTTGTGTAAGGCTGAGAGGGTGTGTGTATGTGTGTGAGGGTGTGTATTTGAGTGTTAATTCACTGACTCTAACACCTTGACATAAGGCTGAAAATATCCAGCGCAGATCTACGTCAACAGCAGACCAGAGCAATTAAGTTTCTCAAAGTCTATCTCCATTAACCTTCCATTATTATTATGTTCCTTTGTTTACACTAAAAATTTACGTTGCGGTTAGTATTTATCTGTCGTAAATACCGTTAATCACGTCTATGACGTCAGTGGACGTGTTAAATAGGCAAAGAATAAATACAATCACTAAGAGAATGCGATCCAATACGATAGATTTTTAGCCGATACTTAAAAGAAAAGGATTGAGTTCTCGATAAGTTGTATATTTTTTATATTTGTTATCTTGCTAAAAATAAAAACCATTGCAAATTTTTTTTGACCGTTTTTGTGTTTGTTTGTCACCGTAATATTGTAAAAACCGCGAGATTACAATCTAACGGTTTTTTTAATCCGTTAGATAGTAATCTGTCGATTTATTGTGAACTGTGCCGAACTTCATACATCATAGCGCGTTAGTAGATAAACTGAAATGACGAATCACTGGGCAAAGTGGTGGGTCAGGGTAGGTGACGGATAAAAGGGGCGAGCGAAGCGAATCCCCGTTTATCCTTCGTGTTAGGTTGACATGCAAGTACCAAAAAAAGCATAAATGCTAAACCTTGTCGTTCTTGTTCACAATAAATCGACAGATTATAATATAACGGATTTAAAACCGTTAGACTGTAATCTCGCGGTATTTTCAATATTACGGTAACATTTACATTTTCATGCCGCGCGGAATTGCATCCTGAATTATGTCATTGTGCATGTTTATGTTGACTTATGATCAAATAGGTTTTAAGGGTCACTTAATTTGAGTAGCAGTTTCTATCTAAACTATAATGCGACTATGTATGCAGAACACAGTACAGAAAATGCTTTCAAGCATAATTGCCTGTCTTCGCTACGGGGTAGCACTATATGAGACATGGTAGATGGCTATTCAGACAAAGTTAATTTAGTTACAACCGATTCCAAAGGCGTGACAGCTCAAGTAAAACGATTAACTTGGTAAACGAATAAATAAACCAATGACCTCAGCTAGTTGCAATGCAACAGAGAGGAAATTAACACTACATACTTAAAAGTTACTGTATTGACTCTCCAGGTTTGACATATTTCAGCGAAAGCGTAAACTGAATCCAAATGAGTTTCATCAGCTTTTCTAATAAACGTAGATTGAGCGGAGGAACAATTAAAGAACCTCCCACCCATGTCCAAAGAGATCAAACAACACAGGGTATCCTAGTGTGGGGCCAGAAGCAATGTATGTGGCTATATGTAAATGTTTATGTTTAAACATAGCGTCACGCCAATTCCCGTACGGGGTGGCAGTGGCACGGTAATTGCCGTGGCAAATAGCGTCCGTCGTCGACGCGTCTACCGGCTGATCAGTTAGTTGTCTATGTGTGTGAAAATAGAGATTTCGAGGTAATTGTAGAAGTGACAGTCGGTTGTAGATGTTGCATTATCAGGTGTACCTAATACTATCAACCATGCTTAATAATAATGCAAGAGATCTAACAATTGTATTTAGAAATGAAAGCAATTAACATAACATAACATAAGTCACGCCTTTTTCCCTTACGGGGTGGCAGAGGCATAGTGATACTTAAAAGCTTTTTAAAAGCTATTTTAGATAAAGCTTCTTTAAATCCCAATAATAATCAGATAGTAGTCAACAAGAAACTCCTATCAATAACATCCCATATGTTAGTATCAAAAGACGTCGTAAGTATGTTCAGAGAGTGCAGATGCTATTTCATATTTCTGTTATCAGCGCCACTTCTGTCTCTACTCTTTCTTTGCCTATCCAGACGTCCAGGCGCGTGCGTTTGTGTGCGTGTGGCGCCATAACCCGCGGATTCTAACCTAAATCCGAATTCCGAATTTTCCGCAGACAGAGAGAACGCGCGCCCGTGCCGCGCTGCCGATTTAAAAATAAAACTCTCTTTTTCCCACCGGCCAGCATTTTTTTACTTAAAAATAAAACTTTCGCGCGGTTTACAAACTCCATGGTGGGTTATTAGTTTTTCATGGTGTTTCGTAGTGTTTTGTTTAAAAATAGTGTGTGCACGTCATTTACGAGACCGAGTTCAGACGGAGCGAATTGTATTTTGGTGACACAGCGTCCGATTTCGTCTAGCGCGTGATTTTGGCAGTTTTCGTGGAAATGACCCAGTTTTTCCCGCCCCGGTGATGTTTAGTGATGTGATAATAGCTTTGACTCGTAATTTGTAAGGATTGTGGAGGCAACAGAAGTAGGTACCGGTAATTATTTGGTTGATTTTTGTTTTTTATTTAACCTCCTAAGACCCAGAGTAGATTTTTCGAATTTCTTTTTGAAACAATTTTGGCATGGTACAGCATATTTCGAACAAAATAATGAACTCTTTGGATGTCCTAAATTTAGGACTAAAATACTACCCCAGGGTCTCAGGAGGACAACCTCCTCACAACCTTTTTTTCCACAAAATAAATAATACAATTTCGGTATCGAAATAGTTTTTCAGGTTTCGGAGAATATTATCCTGGTTTTATTAATGTAGCGGAAACAGGTCAACAACAAACAAGGGGGATAAGTTTTCTCCTTTTATTGGTTAGCGGTAAGAGGGGTCTGGGGGGAATATTTACGAGACACATCTATCTTGTCTATGGCTCTACATTTTACTAGTACACGACACGTGGTACTTAGATAATCATGATAAGTATTTCTATAGCTTACGGGGACGTATTTTATGAAGGCGATGATGTCCCTCAAATGCTAAAAGCACATTTAAAATATGACTAAGTACACTTTTCTGATACGCCCGGTAACATGATCGCTACATACACATGTCATAGCGTCACACCTTTTCCCATACGGGGTGGCAGAGACACAATTGTGCCCACTTATAGCCCGTTATTCATTAGAGTTATTTTTTACTTTCCTTTTAATTATTACAAGCGAGATAGTGTTAGATTTAGGCTCGCTTTTGTACATCTATCGTTTCTATAAAATCTACCTCTGCTCACATACGATACGGTGCATTAATGAGAATCCTGTGACCAAACTATAACAGGAGGCCTGTGTTCAAGTAAAAATATCGTGTATCTACATGAATTAACGCAAAATGAGAAAATACTTTCTATCATTCTGAGCAACTTTCATTACCGTAACTGATTCGATCACAGCATTTTTTTTCACTTCTCCATACAAATCAGCTGATCCACTCAGGCCGCAATGTACTGGGAAGTGAAAAATAAAGTTACTCTGATCAAATCGGTTTCATAATGAAAGTTGCTCAGAATGATGTCCCTAACAAAGCAGTTTCTCATTTTGCGTTAATTAAGTTACACCTTGTATATCAGACCGTGCTCCGTGGTCTCCTTGGACTTCACGCTTGCATTTCGCACAGGAGATGCAGGTCCGAATCCGGAGCTGACCAAACTGACCATGGACCCATGGACCAATGAGATACTTATGCCCGTTTTTCTGGACGCTGATCAATTTAACAGGTTGGTTAAACCAGCCTCTGCCAACCAGCATTGGCCGAAACTGATTTAACCAACTTAACGTAATCAGGGCCCAATATAGGACGTTCCGTATTTTTGCGAACTCTGGTAGGCAGTATAGTAAATACTTAAAAATATAAATATCACCCTTATTTTGAGCAGAGTGTAAAATGTCTTATTGTTCTTGAATAAATTAATAAACGGCCAAGTGCGAGTCGGACTCGCGCACGAAGGGTTCCGTGCCATTATCTATAAAAAACCGCAAAAAAAATGTATGGGAGCCCCCCCTAAATATTAATTCAATTTTAATTTAATTATTTATTTTCTAGTAAATAATATACTCAATATATTGTGAACATTTTAAGCGTCTACCTGCTACCATTATCAATATCGAGCAAAAATGAGCAAAAAAATCACGTTTGTTGTATGGGAGCCCCCCTTAATATTAAATTTCTTTTGATTTTTAGTATTTGTTGTTATAGCGGCAACAGAAATACATCATCTGTGAAAATTTCAACTGTCTAGCTACCACGGTTCATGAGATACAGCCTGGTGACAGACGGACGGACGGACGGACGGACGGACGGACGGACGGACAGACGGACAGCGAAGTCTCAGTAATAGGGTCCCGTTTGGCACCCTTCGGGTACGGAACCCTAAAAAGCAAATATTGTATTGAATTACACAGTGTGAGGTTAAATCAATTTTACTCTCCAATGTCACATCGCGCCCTAAGAAGTTTTACTTCAAAAAAGTATTCTTATGGAATTTCAAGTATCTTTACCCTATTTACTTGTCTCTGGTTAGCGTTAGCAATAGTTAAATGCAACAGACATAAAACTTGCTCATTCCAAATTACCCGAAACAGCCAACCGGTCTAACCACAGTGATTTAGTACCAAATTGAGCATATTTCACTTGGGAATACTTGTTTATTTTAGCTGAGAAAAGATGTTGATTAACGAGAGGTCATTCCTCTTTGTTGATATAAGAGAGATTTTTTCTGCTACTTTTCATGTCAGCTGGCTAAAGAAAATAATCACTATAGCTTTCACTTGGCGCATAATAGCGAGTAAGCAATCTTAATCCTATTGGATTAACAGGTTCGCCGACACATCTTATATAACATTCATATATATGAATCGAAATTTCGACAATCATTAAGACTTTGAAGTCAGGGACTACTCAAAAGTTGAAGAATGCGTGACAGTTTTTGACGAAACCTTTAAAACTCGTACGGAAATCCGATACAGAATAAAGACCCAGGTTTTGGATGAGTTTACTCGTGTTTACATGACGTGTTGTCTCGTTGTTCCTAGGCCTCAATTCTGTAAGTACCCGAGTCGCATGGCAAAAGCGACGGCGCAAAATTCCGGTTTTGGCTTGTCGGTTACAAACGAATCGAAATTCTGCGCCCTCGCTATTGCCATGCGATTCGCGAACAGAATCGAGGCCCTGCAGAATGATTCTCGCGCATTCGATACATGATATCTACACCTATATCAATCATGCCACTGCGGGTCGATTCTCGCGCCTTCGATGCACGGATATCGAGACCTATATTGACAGATTCCCATACAAAATCACTCGATATAGGTGTAGATATCGTATATCGAATGCGCGAGAATCATGCCACTGGTTCCGACGACGAGAAAAGGTAGCTGTAGTGAGGGGCCAATATCTAAATGTTATCGATATTTACGTTTGCACTGATTTAACAAAAGATTTCATCCTTAACCCCAAGAGACAACCAAAATAGCATCCTCAAGAAACACTTGACCGTTTGACCCGAATCGGTAGAGCTCTTGCCGGGCATCAAACCGACAGTTGCGCCACTGTTTGCTATAGCTGATCTATTTGCGTCCCCCTAAAGATGGCCATAGCCGGAACCGGGTCACAGTCATAGTGGCGGCACTTATTACTGAAGCGATATAATCTATGAGTAATGAGTGCTCAGGCTGTATTTGTGTGTGTATGGGACGCATACACGGTGTACGCGTTCATTGGATAATTTACCGGATTGTTGGGTATAACTGGCTAAATATGGCCACAATGTTATGCTTCTGCCACTTCGTATGGGAAATAGCATAAGGCTCTATGTGGTTGTTTTATATTGATTGATTGATTGATTGATTGATTTTCAGAATTCTTTATTTACTATATTTTTACAATTTTTGAATGACTAGCAACTATTACCTAGCACACAAAATCATTTTCTACTAATAATAATGTTTCTTCAGGCTGGAAGGCACCTTTATAAAAACTTGTACATAGATAAAAATAAAATAATAAGACATGTAGAGACAAACAAATAAATAATGGTAGGTATGCTTGTTTTATGGCTAACTAACATTTATGGCATCTTACTTAACAACTAATACTAAATTAAATGGTGTACCTACTTACCTGTCAGGTAAGCTTATTCTACTGCGCCTTGCCTGTTTTATATTGAATTGCTTAGGAACAACCGTTGGTAGGGCCGTTACTGCACACAGGAAGGTGCTTGAACCCAGCGAGCACTTATCCAGTGGAGAGCGCAAAGATACATTTTCCTTTGAAACACAACTCACCAATTTACGGGCGGCGGGGGACGGGGTAAGAGAGCTGTGATTGGTCAGCCGCTGCGAAACTGTCTGGCGGCCCGTTGAATACAACAAACGCTTGTCGAGCCGCATCCCCCCGTAGGCGCAGTCAATTGGATATAGTCTCTGCTTGAACCAAAACTATGGTTTTTTAACAAGCCGCTCCAAGAAAATTCCGCTTAAATGGCTGCATTCAGTAGATATGACTTTTTAGGGTACCGTACCCGAAGGGTGCCAAACGGGACCCTATTACTGAGACTTCGCTGTCCGTCTGTCCGTCCGTCCGTCCGTCCGTCCGTCCGTCCGTCCTGTCTGTCACCGGGTCCGTCTGCACGAACCGTAATAGCACAGAAGAGATAATAGTACTCCGTAGTAATAGCTAGAAAGCTGAAATTTTCACAGAATGTGTATATCTGTTGCCGCACCAACCACAAATACTGAAATACGAGAGATATTGCAAATTAAAGGGGGCCCCGATACAAGAGACGTGTTTAGATACACTTACGCATTTCAAAATGGAGATCTTGACTGAAACTGTTTATTTATTGTCATAGCAACCATGTCATAGACACATATACTACACATTTAAATATGATAGCATATTTCGCGTCAACCCACATGGTTGTGGTTAGCCGGTATGATGTAGACTCTCAATCCGGAGGTCGTCGGTTCAAATCTCGTGAAGGCATAAACTTTTTAAATTTTCTTTTTGTTTATTTTTTTATTGTTTTGAGTGCTTTTGATTTGTTGTACGATGGTACGGTACCCTTCGTGTGCGATACCGACCCGCACTTAACCGATTATTATTTGTCTGTTTAACTTTGAGTTGGCGATTGTACATTCTGGCTTTAGTCAAATAATCCTTCAACGGGAAAGTAGGTTTGTCATTAACGTGAATGTTTCAGTAGAGTTACGCCTGACGTCCATCCATATCTTATCAAATAGATAATCCTTTATAACTACTAATTCGCATTAGAGGACGGGTGTATTGATCGGTCGAGGGCAGCTTTGAAAGGGCGCGCGAATTGTCCTTGAGGAATTTCATCACGGCCATTTTTTTTAAGCAATATTTGCTCGTCCGACTGTAATTCCAATTTGCGGCAATTGTTTCCGCGATATTGATTCCAATGGGGGATTTAAAAAAAAACAACTTCAATAGTTCCAAATTCGTCACCAAATGGCGTAGGCTAGAGATGAAGTGATGAAACATGTGGAAGTTGCCAGTCCAAGTAATGACAACTGAAGAACTGTCTGCATATAGTGGACGAGCTACGATAAAAAAGCCTTAAATCGATGTATAAGATAGCCATTTGGCACACGGGTACTGTAGGTTAAAACAATCATTTTGAGCGGTAGTTCTCAAAAATATTCCCATGGGGAGGGGGGGGGGGGCAGTAATGACGTCATTTGTGGTATCAAATAAAAGGGCTTCACGAGCCGGTTCTAAATAGTAGATTGTTTTGTTTACCAAGGAGTAAAGGACTATTTTTAGGGCGAGAGTGTTTTTTTAATCCTGAGCGAGGGATTCTAGAGTTGAGTCCCGAGCGTAACGAGGGACTCATAAGTAGAATCCTGAGGGAACGAGGGTTTTAAATTCTGTATCTCATTAAATTACATGAATGACTTTCTATTTCATTGTAATCGTATATCGCTATTTTAAGATATTCTACCCTAACACTATGTATCTCTATGTATGTGTTATGTCATGTAATACGAGACCAACATGAAACAGATTTCTATGCTAATGGGTTGATGATGATTGATGAATGATACATTCTATCTTCTCCCGCTGTTAGTACTCAATTAGATTAATTTCACAGTTAGCTACTTACGATTTACTGTTATTGAGAGACTATTTGGCAATGTGACAACTTCTGAACATAAAGTATAAATCGACATGTTAAGTATACAGGGTGTAACAGAAATGTGTAGTCATATTTTAGGGGGTTGTTAGGGACATGATTCTGAGCAACTTTTACTACCAAACCGATTTGATCAGAGCAACTTTAATTTTCACTTCTCTATACAAATTGCAGCTGACCGCCCGGGCCAAAACGTATGGAGCAATGAAAAATAAAGTTGCTCTGATCAAATCGGTTTCATAGTAAAAGTTGCTCAGAATGGTCTCCCTAACAACTCCCTAAAATATGACTACACCCTTCTGTTACACCCTGTATTGTATGTACCTACTTGAGCGTGTTAGCATATAAATGCTTTTGTACTAGATATTATATTGAATTAATTAACCATGTTGTAATTAATTATGCATTTCCTCAGTGATTTCTGTTGTCGAGATTTCATTTGTTTCGATCAAGCACCTAATTCTCAGTTTCGGGAAATGACGTATCAAAAATACCACTGCTCAAGGTATTTTTGATACAGCCTTTATAAATTACAGAGACGTCCTAAAAATGAAACATCAATGAGAAATCATACCTGGTAATCATAGATTGTATTTATGGCCTTCAGCTATTTTATTTCAGCTTGTGTCATTTGTCATGAGGAGGCGCGGTATCGCGCCGGGAAGTGACGTATGATTTTGACGTTGAAATAAATGAGCATAGTCTTAAAATTATAAGGAGGTTCTTAAAAATAACGTTTTAATTAGAAATTATGGTTTAAAATACTAGGCGTCATACTTATGGGCTTTAACTATTTTATTATTGGTGTTTGATCAGGCAAAATGTTTCGGCGCGAACTTTACGCGCCAAGACGGTTCCTCCTTGGGCTGTTTGAAGCATTGGAGGGACAGTCTGGTGGCAAGTGTGATTGAGAAAGGTTGTTGTGTTGGTGTTGAGAGATTGTCTTCGTGGTGGACTGGACACGAATAAGATAAGTGTATTATATTCTAAATGTATCAATAACTATATTGTATTGTTGTATATTTCGGTGCAAACTGCACAAACTTTTTAGTGAGATGTAGTGTGTACTATCTATGAAATTAGTTCGGTTTAGAATAAGACAAAATGTATGAATATGTTTAAAAGAGATCAAAAGATTAATCTGTGTGAGTTTCTTCGCCCTTCTTCTCTCACAGTGGTCCAACGTAGTGAAGTGGCAAGGGGGGGGTGAAGTGTTCTAACTCTGGGAATAAGTATTTTAAAATATCTACAGAAAATAAATACCTTTGATTTGAAATTCCTAACCGAGTTTGTTATTATCAAAAAGTTCCATATCGTACATACAATTGGTCTGTATAGCTTGACCAGAACTACCTACTTACTTAGATCAGGACTGATGAAATTAGGAGAAGACATCTTCCGATAACTCAACGATCAGAATGAATCATCATTATAATTGGATATCAATCTCATCATGAATTAGATTATTACCTATAGCTAAAGTTAAACATATACCATACAAAACATAGAGTCCTCCATTACCTCGGTTAAATTCTATTTCCTGACACTTTAATTATATTTTCTGACATCAGAAGTGGGATCGATCTTTCATTGCCCATTATAATTGTATTGTTTTTTCAGCTGAACCCTGTTGCTCCAGCATAGAGACACTTCGGAACGAGTTTAATTGGAGCGACATTCGCCAAGCAGCCAAAGCCGCTGAACCCTGTTGCTGCAGCATAGAGACACTTCGGAACGAGTTTAATTGGAGCGACATTCGCCAAGCAGCCAAAGCCGGTAAGGCCCTACGGGGATCTCCCGTATCGTGGTTCAAACGTAACTGGGTGGCCTTCAGAAAAGACTGTAGTTGACCCGATGAAGAAAAGTTTTGTCTAGTTCAAACTTTGCTAGTACTTACTTACTGTGAATACGCTAGAGAAAAAAATAAGATTATTGCGAAATTGTAAGGTATCATTCACGGAGCTTCAAAAATCGAGCTGGCATGTTATTGTCACAAACACAGACATGTTAAATAGCGATTGCGGTGCTAAGCTAATACGTCAGATTGGCCGAACTATCTATAAAAGGTTCAAGAAAGTTTTAACACAATAATTTTATACTTATCTTATCAACTGTGTAGCCATCCTTATTTGATGGTTTCCATTTCATAGGTTTTGATTTTTATTAAAAAGTAATAAGCTTACAAATCGCGGGCCATTTTTACAACTATCCACAGTAAAGTAAAAAGTAAATGTAGCCCATTAATGTCCCCACCGAGGGGCACAGGCCTTTACTCGGATCCGAGTAAGATTGAGCCATACTCCACCACGCTGGCTCAGTGTGGGTTGACTGGTTGATCAGTATATATATCACTATCCACAGATGACTAGTTGTACTTTATTACATAAAATAACTGCATACAGACACATTTCTCTAATAAGAGATCTCTTCGAGCAAACCTAGGATGGGTTGATCCTGTTTGTCTCCATTCTATTGTTTCGAGAACCTAAAAGTTTCTTATTTAAAAATTGTCCCGATTGCCTCCATGGCGGCAAAGTACAGTCACGGTCGTTATAATAATACATACATAGCGTCACACCTTTTTCTATACGGGGTGGCTGAGGCACCACTGTGCCCACTTTTTAATGAATATATACATAGATAAGTACTTGGGTATTTATAGTAGAGAAAGATAGTGTTTTTTCAAGCGTTTTACATATATACAAAAATCTACTGTGTTCTCCCATAACCGATTGTTGATAGGACGGGATTCAAATAGACGTAGTGTTTCTTAGGCTCGATTGAGTGAAGTAAACCGTGAATGAAGATGCCATAGATAATATAGTTGATGCAGCTATATACATATAGTGAAGCCAATTGTTAGCTACAATTTAATCAATTTTGTTTGTTCGAATGGTTAGAATCAAGTTTTATTTATGTTAAATTTTAATGCAGTGGCTAATGATGTGATCTTGTCACAGAAGTCTGCTTTGGATAATCGTATGTTCTGTTACGACGCGTCATATTGCAGCTGTGACAGGTTGCAACAATTCTGTAATCTTTTAAAGTGGGTATTTCCTTCGAGGTTGCGAACTTTGAAGTAGAGTTATAATAATTGTTACATTTTTGGTTTTATAATAACATACACAGATGGTGTGAAAGGATGAAAATAGATTTGTCCACGAAATACAAGCTGTGACAATTTACATTTTACAATTGACAGTTTACAATTGACAACCGACTGACGGGCCTGAATGCCCAGACTTGTGCTATGGACTCTTTTAAAGAGTAACGCACTATGACTCGGCTTGGGTGCTAGGGACTCTATAGGAGTGACGCACCAAGTTTTGACTGGAAGGTGCTATGGACTCTTTTTCAAGAGTGACGCACTATGACTCGGCTTGGGTGCTAGGGACTCTATAGGAGTGACGCACCAAGTTTTGACTGGAAGGTGCTATGGACTCTTTTTCAAGAGTGACGCACTATGACTCGGCTTGGGTGCTAGGGACTCTATAGGAGTGACGCACCAAGTTTTGACTGGAAGGTGCTATGGACTCTTTTGGAGAGTGACGCACCATGACTCGGCTTGGGTGTCTTGGACAAATGTATTATTTATTTATATTAGTTTGCTCCCTAGTAATTAAGTTACTTAAGCTATTGTTCTTTTAGATCAGTTTAGTTTTGTTGTTTCCAACTCTCAGCAACATAAAATAAAATCTGTACCTAGGCCTCCACGACACAGGTCATACCTAGTGTGGAGACCATAAACATAATTACATACATGTATCTGTTATTTTGGAAATAAACTTTATTTGATTTGATGTACATGGCTTGGGTGCTAGGGACTCGATGGGAGTGACGCACCATGATTTGGCTTGGGTGCTAGGGACTCGATGGGAGTGACGCACCATGACTTGGCTTGGGTGCTAGGGACTCGATGGGAGTGACGCACCAAGTCTTGGACAAATGTACAGGCAGGTGCTGCGGACTCTTTCTAAAGAGTGAGGCACAGAATACAGTGGTAAATTTTTTATTTTTGTAGTTGCATTGTATGTGCCTCTATTGTGTAGATATTAGTTTCTTGATTCGGTCATTGTCTGATAATGTACCTAATCCCCAATAAGTGGCTGTTTGTATTATTTTTTTCTTTCTCATGTACATCGAGAGCGATTGTACAGTCAGTCTGGCCGTGTTAGCATATAAATGCTTTTGTACTAGATATTATATTGAATTAATTAACCATGTTGTAATTAATTATGCATTTCCTCAGTGATTTCTGTTGTCGAGATTTCATTTGTTTCGATCAAGCACCTAATTCTCAGTTTCGGGAAATGACGTATCAAAAATACCACTGCTCAAGGTATTTTTGATACAGCCTTTATAAATTACAGAGACGTCCTAAAAATGAAACATCAATGAGAAATCATACCTGGTAATCATAGATTGTATTTATGGCCTTCAGCTATTTTATTTCAGCTTGTGTCATTTGTCATGAGGAGGCGCGGTATCGCGCCGGGAAGTGACGTATGATTTTGACGTTGAAATAAATGAGCATAGTCTTAAAATTATAAGGAGGTTCTTAAAAATAACGTTTTAATTAGAAATTATGGTTTAAAATACTAGGCGTCATACTTATGGGCTTTAACTATTTTATTATTGGTGTTTGATCAGGCAAAATGTTTCGGCGCGAACTTTACGCGCCAAGACGGTTCCTCCTTGGGCTGTTTGAAGCATTGGAGGGACAGTCTGGTGGCAAGTGTGATTGAGAAAGGTTGTTGTGTTGGTGTTGAGAGATTGTCTTCGTGGTGGACTGGACACGAATAAGATAAGTGTATTATATTCTAAATGTATCAATAACTATATTGTATTGTTGTATATTTCGGTGCAAACTGCACAAACTTTTTTTGAGATGTAGTGTGTACTATCTATGAAATTAGTTCGGTTTAGAATAAGACAAAATGTATGAATATGTTTAAAAGAGATCAAAAGATTAATCTGTGTGAGTTTCTTCGCCCTTCTTCTCTCACAGTGGTCCAACGTAGTGAAGTGGCAAGGGGGGGGTGAAGTGTTCTAACTCTGGGAATAAGTATTTTAAAATATCTACAGAAAATAAATACCTTTGATTTGAAATTCCTAACCGAGTTTGTTATTATCAAAAAGTTCCATATCGTACATACAATTGGTCTGTATAGCTTGACCAGAACTACCTACTTACTTAGATCAGGACTGATGAAATTAGGAGAAGACATCTTCCGATAACTCAACGATCAGAATGAATCATCATTATAATTGGATATCAATCTCATCATGAATTAGATTATTACCTATAGCTAAAGTTAAACATATACCATACAAAACATAGAGTCCTCCATTACCTCGGTTAAATTCTATTTCCTGACACTTTAATTATATTTTCTGACAAGCGCATTTCAGAATCAAAACTCAGAATTTCATCATAGCTTACTTTTAGATTTAGAGAAACAGAAAAGGCTAAAGCCAAGCTAAGGCTAACTGAAGAACATATGCTGTGCTTTTTTATAAAAATTAAATAATTAACAAGTATACAAATTCAGACCCGGTTCGAAATCGCTAAAAAAAAAATACGCGTGTAGCACCGTACACGTGTTAGAAGTAAAACTTCTGTAGCTAGATCATTAAGTGGTACCTATACTATACACCTATACCTACCTATACTAAAAGAGATTTAAATTTCCAATTTTGAGATCCAATCTCTGCTTCAAGTTACTTTTAAGTTTCAGACGTCCGATTATTTGAAATTATTTTATACTTGTACTTACTTTTAATACGTCATGTCATTTATTTCCCACCATTCCTTATCTACAATTTGTCGCGCTCGTGGTGATATACTTAACTCATTCAATAGTGTCACTACTATTTGCATCTCGCTCAGATTATATACCATCTGACGTCACGTCTTTAAGCCGTCTCGCTCAAATGTATGCATTGCTTTGCTTGTTTTAGAAATCCATATCGACCCGTGTGACATTGATGAAACTCTTTTCTTACAAACTGTATGGATCGCATCGCACAGCTGTCAAACATAAGTTCCGGTTCCAACAAAGAGGTTGAACGAAGTAGTTTGAGTCATGCTAGTTGGTTTTGTTCGTTTTGTTTGTCCCAGCCAGCGGCGGCGGCGGCGGCGGCGGCGCCATCTTGGCCATACCGGAAATCAAGAACTCGTGGAAGAATGCTTAAAATAATTTTTATTTGTTAACGTTTCATCAGGTTTTTCTCTCACTAATTAACATTCTTTATTGTACGAATGTATTATTATCTTATCTGATTAGTTAAAAACCGTATTGAAAATAGTTGCGGTTTTAAAAGTCTTCAGCCGACCCTGACGTCACCGATTCCAATTTCCGTTACATTTCTTAGCCACTCGTGATAGCACCCAGCTAGTAGCAATTGAAAAGCAAATATATGAATAACCCACAGTTGAGAGGTTAAATAAATTTTACCCCCGTGCCCTAAGAAGTTTTACTTCAAAAACACTGACGAACAGATTTTACGAAATTTGTCAGACTATTCTATCGAGCAAAATTGATCAAATTATCTGCGAAAGCGAAGCCACGCTGACTCACAGTCATGCATGATAAACAAGTAAAGAAACCAACAGCAATAACACTCATTATTTTAAGCGAGCGATTTGGGTTTTGCTAAATGCTGTTTTTAACCGACTTCAAAAAAGGAGGGTGTTATCATATAATATCGGTTGTGTTATGTTTTTTTTAATGTGTGTTACCTCGAAATTTGTATTATTTGTGAACTGATTTCAAAAATTCTTTCTTTGTTAGTTAGGGAAGCCCAATAGATTGGTCCCATTATTCGAAAATCAGGGATCGGTCCTGTTCTACATGAAAAAACTGTGAAGTTTAATTTGTTTTTACCTGGATGACATTATACATCCAGTCTTTTTGGTGCTTATAGTCAGTGAATTATTGCCTTGTACGTCTAAAATGTCCCACTGTAGCTATTATCTTCCGAGTGTTCGGTACATACCTATGGTATGTATTGAATAAAAGTAGGCATAGCTGTGCTTCTGTCACCCCGTATTGAAAAAGGCGTGACACCATTATGCTATCGATGTAACATCTTCAGGACGTCATACTTACACGTTTGATCCTTAACGGCTTTACGGAAATATACTTGACATTTAGCTCAAAGAGACACTCAGTCATAAATTAAGCCATAAAATGAAATGTGTCTCTCCTTAAAACCCCCATAAATCTATTAATGGCGATCGACTTGACCAGAGTGTGCAATTGTTCAGGGATGATCATAAAATTTATCACAGTTACATCGCCCTAGAAAAACCAATTTTCCGGAAAAAAACTGCCTAACCATATTTTGTAACAGCTATACTTACTAATTTAGTACCTACTCTACTGCTCGCAGAAACACATAATTGAAACAAAAAGTAAACTTTAGAAAAAACCGACTTCCACAAACCCTATTTGATTAGATTGAGTTTAATACTAACTGTAACCCCTTATCCCCCCCTCCCTTGGGGAATTAATTTTGTCAAATGCTATATCAGTGCTACCCCACGCGACTAAGGAACCCCTGTACAAAGTTTCATGGCTCTAGGTCCACCGGTTTAGGCTATGCGTTGCCTGCCCGTCAGCCACGCATTGTATTTGTACCTAGTATTGAGCAGATCTGGTGGCCATATGTGGTCTTCATCAGCAGTTCCGCATCACAATATTATGCTTACCATGTGCATTTGCACGAGTTATTATGAAAAACACAAAAATCACTATAGGTCTGCCTATAATATTTGAAGAGTTCTCTCGATTTCTCCAGGATCCCATCATCAGATCCTGACCTGGTGTCAATGGGACCACCCTTGAGGTATTACCTATACGCCGAAAAAAGATTTGTTCAAATCGGTTCATAATTGGCGGAGCAATCGCGTAACAAACATAGAAAAAAAAAAAAAAAAAAACATACGGGTCGAATTGAGAACCTCCTCCTTTTTTTGAAGTCGGTTGAAAATAGTGTTTGACTCTGTCAGTGACTACCAAGACGTCAATTAATGTCTATTGCAAGGGGATGACAACTTAATTTCCCCCTAATTTTAATGTATTTTTAGGGTTCCGTACCCGAAGGGTGCCAAACGGGACCCTATTACTGAGACTTCGCTGTCCGTCTGTCCTTCCGTCCGTCCGTCTGTCACCAGGCTGTATCTCATGAACCGTGGTAGCTAGACAGTTGAAATTTTCACAGATGATGTATTTCTGTTGCCGCTATAACAACAAATACTAAAAATCAAAAGAAATTCAATATTAAGGGGGGCTCCCATACAACAAACGTGTTTTTTTTTGCTCATTTTTGCTCGATATTGATAATGGTAGCAGGTAGACGCTTAAAATGTTCACAATATATTGAGTATATTATTTACTTAAAAAATAAATAATTAAATTAAAATTAAATTAATATTTAGGGAGGGCTCCCATACAATTTTTTTGCGGTTTTTTATAGATAATGGCACGGAACCCTTCGTGCGCGAGTCCGACTCGCACTTTGCCGGTTATTTTTTCTCCTTTTCGGCCAGAAGAATGTCAATCTCTCGACTGAAAGGAGAAATCGGTCAGTAGAATAAAGTCATCGTGAGAGCTAAATTTATTTTTCATCCTGGTACTATCTAAAATCCTGGTACATCCTGGTTATCTTTTAACCGGTTCTTACTTACCATTATAAATTACCGATTTGATTCCCTATACTCATAAATACTGAATAATGTTATTGCCTATTGTACCTCCTATGGATCCTGTATCTGATAATAAATGAATAATAATAATAATAATATACTTTGGTACCCATCAACCACCAAAATCTCTTCAAATAAGTAGCTCGTGTTGAATTCTATTAAACATCCTTGAAAATGACATTAATCCATAAATTTCAATTTGGTATTATATCTGTATTTGTCCGTTGCTGGCCGGGCTGTTGGTGGCCGAAAGCGCAGCATAGCGCAGCTCAAGGCCTTTACAGCGCGGTCGGCATCGCAACCTTTGATGGACAAGCTAGAATAAAGGCCGAGACCGAAGGTCGGCCTCTAAAGCGCAGACATCAAAGGTGGCAATGCTGACCAAGCTTAGGCCGAGATCGTAGCTAAGCCACAGATTAATAAAGCTAAGCTAAGCTTGAGGCCATCATAAAGTGGCCAGCAGTGCAGTCGTTGCGGACCAAGGCTTGTATACTTAGTGCTTTACTCAAACAAGTAATATAAAGATAATGCTAGTAAAATAAAACCAGCTTAGTTTAAAAAAAAAATAACAATTGGTAAATGAGGTATAGTTACTAAAATTCAGGACCGCTTATGCTTCATCAAAACAAAAACGTGCAGTCAGCATGGAGTCAGTATTCCAGAGAGATGAGCGCTTCATTGTGATTAATCTTTGAAAGTTCGCTAAAATAAGCAGAAAAACGTTTTCCGATAAATACTTTAATTTTTCTGTCCATTTTCCTTTAATTTTCTGTTCATGTCCATTTTATTTATAATACATATCTACATATATACAGTACATACATGCAAACATATATATACCCATGAATTTTTTAAACTCGTTTAGAAACCCCAAAGACTAGCATGTGTGAATATTTTGCGTTTCTGAGAATATTACATAAAAATAATACATATAAAATTGAGAACCTCTCCTTTTTTAAGTCAGTTAATAATTCATTTTGGTCACAAATAAATTAAACATTCCAATTTCCCCAATTGCTGAGAAAACTATTAACAAAACTAGTTTTATGAACTCTATAACAGTTCTAGCATTGAGTGTTATTTTTAATTTGGACACACGCCAGTGTACAACAATAGGATATGGAAGCAATTCTATAAGCTAGTTGCAAAAATATGTATTTTGTAAGGATGAAGGGGATGCCCCTTCAGTCAAGAGATTGTCATTCTCCTGTTAAGTTAAGTTTGTATGTGTTATTGAAGTTAGCAGTTCAGCTTTCCCACCGACATACTCGCGAGGTCTATGTTGTGTAGTTACGAAACGTAACTACAGACTGTGTGTAATGATCTGATACACTATGCATATGTAGTAGTAGTCGATGGTTGGTACAGACGGCACGACGCGTCCAATGAATTGAGCAACAGTCGTTTTGTATCTTGTCATGTCTCTAGCTAGAACAGATTACATCATCATCCTACGCATGTATGTAATGGCTATCAAACTAAAATAATTTAATAAAATAAAGTGTGTTCCTCCAAAATATATGTTTTAATATTAACAAAACATGGCGCAGCCGACGGAGTAACCAGTGATGGGTGGAAATACCAAGGATTTGGAAAAATCTGAAACTGAAGGAACAAAATCAAATTACGAGATGGCGGCCGCGATGCCCGCGATTGAATACCGGATGCCGGCACCCCTGGACCTGGAAGTAGTGGACAATTTATATCCTCAGTGGCAGCGTTTCAAGCAAGGCTTCAAGATTTTCATTTCTGCAGCTGGACTTGGGCAAATCTCGGAAACCAGAAAAGCTTCAATTTTGTTGAACTGCATTGGGCAGGCAGCACAAGAGCTGTACTTTAACACATTAATAACAGGTGATGATGCGAACCCTAAATTGGAGGATGTGATTAAGTCATTTGAAGATTACTTCGCGCCGAAGTCCAATGAGGTGATAAATACGTTTCACTTTAATAAAAGGTGTCAAGAAGATGGTGAAACCTTCGATAGTTTCTACACACAAATAAGGAAAATAGCAGCGAATTGCAACTTCGATACGCAACTCGACAGAATGTTGCGGGATCGCATTATTGTAGGAATAAAGGAACACAGAACACAACAGAAGCTACTTGAAGTAAAGGATCTCAAACTGGAACGAGCAGTGGACATCTGTAGGTCAGCGGAGATGTCTAGAGAACATGTCAAGGTGTTAGCCAAGCAGCCGGACCCAGTGGTGGATGCAGTGCAAGCTCGCCGTCCCTATCAACACTCACAGCAGCGGCAACATCATGAGTACAAAGCTAAGTACAGTAATCAATCTAAAAATTACATGTCTAACAACTCGTACTTGTGTAAAAAATGTAATACTAGGCATGGGCCTCGTAGTTGTCCTGCTTATGGTGAAATTTGCTCTAATTGTAATAAACCAAATCATTTTAAAATAGGTTGTAAAAACAAAAAAGAGATGCATGTGATTTCCAAGGAGGACTGTGATGACAGCAGCAATAATGAGGACTTATGACTTGTTAGGGTGTGCCACTCTATAAACAATAAGAATAGGGAGTGGACTGAGTCTCTTCAAACTGAAGGAAAAATAATAACATATAAATGTGACACAGGAGCACAAGTAAATGTGCTATCTTTGTATGATTTGAAGAAAATTGTCAATGATGAGAATGTTAAAATGTCTGAGACAACAGTAATATTAGAAGCATTCGGGGGAACACAAATCAGACCGGTAGGGAAACGATCTATAACAATTTATCACAATGATGAAATTTTTGAGACCGAGTTCATAATAGTAAACCAAAAAGTACGACCCATATTAGGATTGAGCTCACTAATAGAATTAGAACTACTTAATAATAATGTAAACACAATTAAAAGTAACGACGATAAAAACTTAATTATTAATAGGAACATTGAACTGTTTCAGGGAGTAGGAGAGTTTGCCGAGCCATTGGAGCTACACACTCAGCCTGGAGCAAAGCCGGTGGTGAGACCCCCACGCCGGATCCCACACGCCATAAAGGAGCGTTTACGGGACAAGCTGGAGTCATTGGTGAATCTCCAAATTATTTCTAAAGTTGAGCATCCAAGCAGCTTTGTGAGTAATTTAGTAATAAGGGAAAAAAAAGACGGTGCATTAAGAATATGCCTAGATCCAAAAGACCTTAATGAAGTGTTGTTGCGAGAATATTACTTAATACCAACATTAGAAGAAATATTACCTAATTTATGTAATAAGAATATATTTTCAGTGCTAGATCTCTCAGAAGGGTTTTATAATATAAAATTAACTAAGGAATCCGGTGATCTCTGTACGTTTAATAGTCCTTTTGGATGTTACAAATTTAACAGGTTACCTTTTGGTTTATCTGTAGCACCAGAAATATTTCAAAAATACAATGAAAGAGCCTTCGGAGACATTCCGGGTGTAATAATATATTGCGATGACCTGCTTCTCTGTGCCGACAGCGAAGATGAGCATGATGCAATATTAGAGCAGGTTTTTGAACGGGCAAAATTACATAATGTAAAATTCAACAAAAGAAAATTTCAATATAAGCTAACTGAAGTCAAATATTTTGGTCATATATTTTCACATAAAGGCATGAAAATTGATCCTGAAAGAATAAAGGCAATTGCTAACATTAAAAGTCCAACTAAAGTAAAAGAGCTACAAATTTTTCTCGGGATGGTAAATTATTTACGCAGATTTGTACCCCAATTGGCTGACTTAGCGGCACCATTACAATTACTTTTAAAGAAAAATGTAGATTGGTTATGGAGTGATGTACATGAGGCTGTTTTTAACAAGCTTAAAGAAAAAATTAGTCAAGCCCCAGTTTTACAAAACTTTGATCCTAAGTTACCAATTGTTATACAATGCGATGCTTCCAAAGATGGCCTTGGTTGTTGTCTATTACAGAATGAAAAACCTGTGTGTTATGCTTCTAGAAGTTTAACATCTGCTGAACGTAACTTTTCTCAGATAGAAAAAGAATTATTGAGTGTAGTTTGGGCGACTAGAAAATTTCATTATTATATATATGGACAGAAATGTACAATACTAAATGACCATAAACCACTAGAATCATTACTTAAAAAACACATACATGATGTACCATCACCACGACTACAGCGATTACAACTAAAATTGTTGAGGTATGACCTTGAATTTAAATATTTAAAAGGGAAACTAATGTATATTGCTGATTTGCTATCACGAGCCTTCACTGAATGCGATGACATGGATGACTCCTATATGCATGAAGTTGTTCACTGTGTAGGCCTTGCTAATTATTTACAGTGCACTGAGGAACAAAAACAGGAATTAATAACAGAAACTAATAAAGACAGCGAGTTATCAAAGGTTATAGAATATACAAAATCTGGCTGGCCAGGGAAAATCAAACTGCAGCCAGATATAATACAACGATATTATAAATTAAGATCTGACCTAACCATTGATGAAAATCTGTTATTTTTTAATAATAGACTAATTATACCGAAGTCATTAAGAGTAGACATAATAAAAAAATTACATGAGGGGCATTTAGGTATGACAAAATTAAAACAACTTGCAAGGAAGTTATATTATTGGCCAAAAATAGATGAACAGTTAGAACGATATGTCAGAAATTGTTCGGTTTGCCAAATGTATCAGAATAACAATGTTAAAGAGCCACTACTGTCTCATGAAGTCCCGAGCTTGCCTTTTTCTAAATTAGGTGTTGATATTATGGAATTAAAAAATAAAAATTACTTAGTAATGTATGATTACTTCTCTAAATGGCTTGAAATAAAACTTATTAATAACAAAACTTCAAAATCGATTATAAATGCTTTAATAGAAGTGTTTTGTACTTTGGGTATTCCATTAGAGATAATATCAGACCATGTTCCCTTTGATTCAAGAGAGGTTAGAAATTTTGCTAGGGAATGGGGTTGTAAATTCACATTTTCAAGTCCTAGATATCCACAATCAAATGGCATGGCTGAACGTGCTGTACAAATAGCTAAAAAGATGTTAAAAAAATGTAACGATGACAAAACTGACTACAGATTAGCATTACTTCAATACAGGTCATCTCCAGTCTGTGGAACGAACTTTTCTCCTGCAGAATTGTTAATGAGTAGGAACTTAAGAACTAAGGTACCTGTTTCACATAACTATTTAAAACCAAAGTTAAATAAAAATGTTGAGACTGATTTTGATAAGATAAAGTCTAGGAGTAATAGAAATTATAATTGTAACACTAGGATAAAAGCATCATTTTTTGTTGGACAAAAAATATGGTATAAGAAAGATGTTAATATTAATAAATGGCTACCAGGTACCATTTCTAAATGTAATGATTTCAGATCATATGACTTGGTAGATTATAATGGAGTTAGGTATACTAGAACTTCGTATCATCTTCGTCCACAATGATTTGGGGATTCACCAATGTATAGTACTTATAACCGTTGGCTGAGTGTTTTGCTTGAATGGGTCTATTATATAAGTGTGTTACCATAGTTAGAAACGTAACTAATTAATTAACAGTACCTTAGGTAAAAGTATGTAAACTGTACACTTTGAATTTTGGTGTTTAGTTTTAGATTTAAGTTTTAAGTTTGTTACACAACATTGAATTGGAACTATACATTCATAAATATTTCTAGTTTATATTCATTTGTCAGGGAAGGGGGAAGAAAATGTAAAATAGACTTGTATTGAAATAATAATTGTAAAGGCCTTTGTTTTGTTTGAAAAAGGGATAGATGTTGTGTAGTTACGAAACGTAACTACAGACTGTGTGTAATGATCTGATACACTATGCATATGTAGTAGTAGTCGATGGTTGGTACAGACGGCACGACGCGTCCAATGAATTGAGCAACAGTCGTTTTGTATCTTGTCATGTCTCTAGCTAGAACAGATTACATCATCATCCTACGCATGTATGTAATGGCTATCAAACTAAAATAATTTAATAAAATAAAGTGTGTTCCTCCAAAATATATGTTTTAATATTAACAAAACAGTCTACAGCTCACAGAGCCACTAGTAGTCTAGTCGGTCGACGAAAGAATATCAACAAGTATGAGTAACGCACCTTCTTCTAGACAAGAAAAATTAAACCCAATCTATATGCCGCAGCTTCCGTTATTTTATTCACTTCAAACGGATTGTGTAATAAAATAAGGTAAATAAATAAATTATGATTTCCTAAACTATGTAATGTAACCTTGTTATTCGTTGACTGGCCGTAAATAAACAACAGAAATACTTTGATCCAGTTTATATCTAATGCACATCATACTGCTTGAGAAAAATGCGCAAATGTCATACAAAACTATACACCATCAACTCATACTGGCTAGCAGTCATTTTCTGAGCGAGAGAGTTACTCAGTACAGCTGTCCAACGATATTTTTGCGTGCGGTGACAGGAAGAAACTAACGCTTTTCGACTGGTTCATTGCATTGGGTTGCGTAGAACTGGCGCCCCCTGAAAACGTCACTCACACGCCAAAATATCGTTTGACAGGTATAGATTATGTACTCTGTTCTAATGATAATCATCATCATTATGCAGCTTGTTTCCGCCCACTGCTGGGTATACCCCTCCTCCTTTTTTTTTGTCCTGTGCCAATCGAATCCAGGTTTTCCCCGCAATATGCTTCTTCACCACTCAGTCAGGGATCTACTCCACCTGTCATCACCTCGCCTCGCCAAGTGTCCTGCCCACTTCCACTTGAGTCTATAGTGATACGGTTTCCGACATCATGTACTAATGATAGTAATGGCGTAATAGAGTTTCATTGATCTGAGGATCTGGGGTATAATAGACGTAGGCTGCGCGCAGGCTACATAGGCGACGCAGACTACGCAGATCAGTGCAGGGCAGGGCAGACGTCTTTTGTTTGAGGCGTGAGTTTGCTGTGACTTGCATAACAGATCTGCCGTGTCGCCTGCGCCTGCGGCATACGCCCTGGCTCAACATATTTAGTAGATTTACCCTGTGTGGCACTAAACCATTTTGAAAAAAGTTGACTCCTTATGGAGACAAGCTCTAAATAACTTTGACAACTCTGAGTCAACTTTGAACTTTGAGTTAACTCGCGATAAGTCTTATTCTGCTTTCTAGCTAGTCGCACTTACTGTTTTAGTTTAAGTTTTAATTTTGTTTCCTGCAACTTAGGGATAGTTTTGAAAGTCGATATCGATCATCGATTCTTCCAAAGGGATGCCGTATTTGGTAGTCAGTCTAAAAAAGGCAATCGATACACTGCTATTTGATTTCCACACGCCGCCACTCGAACCCCTATTTGGCTGATAAATTCATATTTTCAAATCTTCAGATTTATACTGCTTATCAGGAAAAAGTAATAAATAATATGAAACACGCACTCGTGACAAGAAAGAGCAAGTTCAATAGCCCGCTGATTCATATCCAGTCTGAAATATTGGCAACACCACCACTAACTATGTTTTGGTAGGTAGCATAGCTAGGTATTTTTTTATGATAACGAACAGCCGTTGACTCGTGGTTACAAGTCCGCCTATCATGCAAGAGGTGTGGGTTCAAATCAATGTCTATCCCAGTCAGTGACTTATATTGCGCAACTTACTTAAGAAGTATTTCGAAATAGTTATCTTTCTATTGGTATAGGCCACTACTTGCTACAACGGTGAGTGCGGGGCCCATACAAAATTACCCATTTTTCCTTACAATTCCCTCGACACGAACCCTCTCTCTGTTACGTACAATCATCATTTGCCGGGAAAGAACCCTAAGCTTCTTCGGTCACATAGTGCACTGACTGGAGAAGCACATTACAATGGGTCAAATGGAAGGCAAACGCGCCAGAGGACGTGCTCCAACTATGTAGATGGTCCGACCAGATTAGAGAGGCGACAGGGGGCACGCTACACAGCGCGTACCATACTACGCAGAACCGTCAGCAATGGAGGAGAGCATGCGGACACGATCCTCAGCATTGAGGGACCGACAAAGAAGAGGTACAATCATATAATTTCTGATTCCAGGCAGCAATGGCCGACACGGCCACCATAGCCGGTTACGCGACCCCGGGCGGAGACGTGCCAACCGGCCCTGACGGCCAGCCACTTCTGGCACCGAAGAAAAAGCCCCGGAAAAACGTGCCAGAAATTAAACGGCCGGAGAGAAGTCTGTTGTGTCTGGGCTTGAAGAATCCGCTGCGGAAATTGTGTATTGCGATTGCTGAATGGAAGTATCCTTTTAAAGATAGAAGCATTGGGCATATGTCTAAAACTCGTGTCACTGGACAGTTCCTTTTTAGGGTTCCGTACCTGAATGGTGCCAAACGGGACCCTATTACTAAGTCCGGCTGTCCTTCCGTCTGTCTGTCTGTCCGTCCGTCTGTCCGTCCGTCCGTATCTGTCCGTCAGCGGGCTCTCTCGCATGAACCGTAATAGCTAGAAAGTTGAAATCTGTTGCCACTACAGCAACAAATACTGAAAAAAATAAAAGTGCTCCCATACAAGAAACGTGATTTTTTTGTACTTTTTTGGTACGATAGTGCGGAACCCTCTGTGTGAGAGTCCGACTCGCACTTGGCTGAGTATTAGATTTTAGATTACTTGTATAAACGCGGAAGCGAGAGTCGTACATGTCTTACATGTCGTAGAATTTTCGGTTTTTTATCTCTTGACGACCTCTGTGGCGTTGTGGTTGAGGCTGTGCTCCCCAAGCAAAAGGTCCTGGGTTCGAATCCCGGCTGGGGAGGAATAGAAACCCCAGGTCTTGGATGTTACCATGTATTGAAAGGGGTATATCTGGTTCCCATGGCACGGGCATCCTGAAGTGGGGCCGAAAGAAATTATGTATGACCTCTATGTAAATACTATGTTATGTTTAGAGCGAATTTCACCAAAGAAGAGTAACTTTTTACTCGAGAGTATCTTCTACTTTTTAGGGTTCCGTACCCAAAGGGTGCCAAACGGGACCCTATTACTGAGACTTCGCTGTCTGTCCGTCCGTCCGTCCGTCCGTGCGTCCGTCTGTCTGTCACCAGGCTGTATCGCATGAACCGTGATAGCTAGACAGTTGTTTCACAGATGATGTATTTCTGTTGCCGCTATAACAACAATACTAAAAATCGAAAGAAATATTAATATTAAGGGGGCTCCCATACTTTTTTTATTTTTGCTGTTTTTCTATAGATAATGGTAAGGAACCCTTCGTGCGTGAGTACGACTCGCACTTGGCCGGTAATTAATAGAATGACCTCATTTTGAACTGTCATTATCATACAAATTATCCCCGGGATAGTTATTTTCATGTTTGTGATTTTGATACCATCATTTGCAATATCCATACTCTATTCTCTAACGATCGCTTAATTACTCTTTGCACCCCAATCTTTTCCACATGAACGGATTATTTAACTGACAGGGTCATTTTACATCCTTTAAATAAAATTACTCTGGGCGCCACGAAAATAATTATGCGCCTAGTTGTGAGAAGACAAAGACGGATAGATAGGAACGGAAAAGAATATAATTTCTTCTTTTAGCGTACACTAAATTAAGTTAGTGAGTTAAAAGTAAGCACAGGCCTTAACCCGGATACGAGTAAGATTGAGCCTTTTTCCACCACGCTGGCTCAGTGCTGACAGCTGATCAACTGATGCGCTTGGCGATAAGAACAGAGAGGAAGAGATGACAATCACCACGCATGGAACCCTAAAAAGCACTTTGTCGTAACGCATAGTATAAAGGTCAGAGTGCTACGAAATTGTTACGCGTCGCGTAGCATCAATTGCTACGCACTATTTAATTTTCGATTCAAGTCGTCGTTCGTGTAGTTCCGTTGTCCGTCACTTTTTTTGGACATCGAAATTTTAATAAAATAATTAACTTTAAATCAATAAAAAGTTATTTAATTAAAAAAAATACTAACGCGTCGTCCTAATAGAACGAGACTACGCGATTATGACAAGTTCGCGCGAATTTTGGTGTACGAATAGGTATCGCATCGCATTGCGCGAAAAGGACACCTATTCGACATCAATATTTTATTGCGGATTCGTACGACTGAATTCGCGCGAACTTGCAATGATCACGTTGTCGCGTATGCTTTCACAGTTTACTGAACAAAGTAGTAATACATACAATAGGAAGTGTTACTGAGTTTTACTTTCTAGTAATTAAGGTTTTACTTATCAAATCGGGTTTTCATCTGAAATGCAGTGATTTTCTAAGCCTGTCCTTCAGACCAGTGGAGTATTTAATATTGACGACAATCTTCGCAAACTGCATAGCTTTGGCCGTGTTCACACCATATCCTTCGGGAGACACGAATCATACTAATTTTGTACTGGTAAGTATAGTTATCACATTTTCATCATCATCACTTTGTAAGTTGTCCTTGCTTTGATTGAAACCGGTTCTTTATGAACGGCCCAGCCCCCCTAGACAAAGTTAAACATTTGACTCGCTAGGTGACGTCACCTTAGCGATGCCAAATGTCAGATCGCATACATGAAAAGTTATCGTTTCGTTTCGCTATCCTTAGCGTTTAACATTGTCTACAGGCACTGGATTGTAATTAATCGGTATACTCTCTTATGGACATAGACCGAACAAACTAACAATGGAGAACAATATAGACGTCGTCGGAACGAGAGGGTTTAAGGGCCTGGTTTAACAAATCGGCTGCTACATCTTGAGCTATAGCTACCACAACTTTCCTGTTTCTTGCAGGACATACAAGGTCTAAATGAATTAATGCAAAATGAGAAACTAATTTGTTAGGGCCATCATTTTGAGCAACTTTCACTATGAAACCGATTTGATCAAAGCAACTTTATTTTTCACTTCTCCATACAAATCAGCCGATCCACTCAGGCCAAAATGTACTGGGAAGTGAAAAATAAAATTGCTCTGATCAAATCAGCTTCATAATTAAAGTTGCTCAGAATGATGTCCTTAACAAAGTATTTCCTCATTTTGCGTTAATTCATTTACACCTTGTATATTTATTATAAACTTTTATAAATATTCCGGTTTTTAGTCTGCCCTTGACTGTAACGAAGTCTCAGTGCCAATGTGTTCATGTGTGTCGTGTCATCTGTTGTTCTGTAAGCTTCAATATGACGCAAACGAGAGTAATATTTACACAATAACTCAAACCGAACTGCCCGCGGCACGGCCGGTTAGTTTACAACGTTTGTAATAAATAACACGTGCACTTTGTAGCATTTTGGAGGACAAAAATACAGACGGACAGTAGACAACGAGACCGACACGGCCTCCATTCTTTCCACTCCACAACACAATACCGTCGCATACAAACATGGGTTCCGTATGAGGGCAATAAGTCTTTGGAACGCGCTTCCCTGCGCCATCAGGGACAGTCCATCTCTCTTCATTTTCAGAAATCGTGTAAAGGAGCATTATCTTTCTCTTTCATAAAGTTAGTAGGTATTAAATATGTATTAGGGTTTATTTATGTTAAGATATATATGATTAATATTATGTATTCATGTAGGTACTTAGGTATTTATTATATTCAGTAATTTAGTAATATAATTTATTTATATTTTATTTTTACTTTAGCACATAGGCCTACCCGTTTTGAGTTTTAAAATGTATCCTGTCCATCCTGGGTTTGCTGGAAGAAATCTCTTTTTAGAGATAAGCTTGCCTTTGTTCATGCCTTTTCTGTATTGTTTGTGTTTTTTTCTGATATGTGCAATAAATATATACGAAATACGAAATACAAAGTACATAAATATACTACATACATAGCGTCACGCTTTTACCGTTTACCCATGCGGTGACAGAGGCACGTCTTGGCCACGTTTATTAGATGTAACCTCTCTTACATCTAAAGATATTCAGCAATCTCAGTTGTTCTAGAATGTAAGTATCGATAAAAAACATATTCAAAAACTATGTTATAATTTCTTTGTTTAAAAAATTAGAATTTTTATTATTATTGCCACCCTTAAAAGTATTTTATACTTTGTCAAGAAATGCTATACAACATGGCAACATTTGAAGACTAGGTGCTGCGTTTTTCATATTTGGTTTGTCAATCAAGATACGCAGTGGTGCCCTAATATGTCACATATGTTGTCATTTTTTTTGTCTAGCAATTCTTGACAAAGCGTATTAAGGATCTTTAGCCGTAGGTATTGATTGCGTTAAAGTTGTGTTAACTAACTCTATGTTGTAACTTTTCCCTTATCGTTGCAGCTTTGGAGACATGACGGTTATAACTAAGATTTTTTCTTTCAGGAAAAAATAGAATGGGTGTTCATGGTAATCTTCACAGTTGAGTGTGTCACGAAGATCATTGCGCAAGGCTTTCTCTTCCATGAGAAGGCTTACCTGAGGAATACATGGAACAGTCTCGATTTCACAATAGTCACTATAGGGTGAGTCCTTATTAGAAGTACTGCCCTCCCTGGCAAGTATAGTGTTTGACAGCTAACATAAATTACCATTGACTCGGGTAAAGACACCTACAGTGAGCTCTATTTGAATCATTGTCTTTACGTCGCGCGGTCGCGACGGCGCTCCGTGTACCACATGATGAAGAGGTGGCACAGGCACAACTGTGCTCACTTTCAGTCAGGCTAGCCCATCGCCGCAGCAATGGAGTGATTTCCTCACGATGTTTTCCATCACCGTTAGAGTGTCCGTATAAAGTAGGTACTTAAGATAAATGACTTATATCATTGGTACATGGTCAGCACCGAGATTCGAACCTGCACCTCCTGCGTGAGAGGCAAGCATGAAACCCACTGGACCACGGAGCTCCTAAATTCTTTATAAGTATTGTTTTCCTCTGCGGTTCACCGACAAATCTTATGTAACAATAGTTCGCCATTGTTCGGTCGTTCGAGCGGTGTGCTTCTGAGAGAAAAGGGGTTAATAACATTATCAATACTTTATTATCATTCCAGTATTCTAAGTCAATCGCTGCAGTACATACTGAAGGATTCGTTCGACGTAAAAGCGTTGAGAGCGTTTCGAGTGCTGCGGCCACTCCGACTGGTCTCGGGTGTTCCCAGTAAGTGCGAGAAATATCTCATCACAGCTGTTACATATAAAATTATATAAAAAACCTCCCAAGTTCGAGTCGGACTCGCGGACGAAGCTTTCCGTACCAATATCTATAAAAAACGGCAAAAAATCATGTTTGTTGTATGGGAGCCCCCTTATATATTTATTTTATTCCGTTTTTTTTTGTATTTATTGTTATAGCGGCAACAGAAATACATCATCTGTGAAAATTTCAACTATCTGGCTATCACGGTTCATGAGGTACAGTCTGGTGATAGACGGACAGATAGACAGACAGACAACCAGACGGACGGACAGCGGGATCTAGTAATAGGGTCCCGTTTTTTACTCTTTGGATACGGAACCCTAAAAAACAAAAATTCTCCGACACATTATGACCAATGCAATCCTAAAACATGTACAGGAAACAGCATCGAAATCCGTCCACACGTGTGAGTGCTATTTCTAGTTAAGTATGCATCTTTCTAGAGAACTGAGCCCGTATTCTACTGTACAGAAGCATACCACAAGCCTGGCACAAACTTGAATACGACGCATTTGGTATTCTACTAAATCTCACAAGCGCCAGCGAGACGCCGGCGGCGTTGGAACGGCGCCAGCGGACAGTAGACTACGAAGTAGGCTGGCGTCACGCCGGCGTCTCGCTGGCGCTTGTGAGATTTAGTAGAATACCAAATGCGTCGTATTCAAGTTTGTGCCAGGCTTGTGGTATGCTTGTGTACAGTAGAATTCGGGCCCTGGTTTTAACTAAACATATTTAAATATGCAGTATGGCTCATTAATCTTACTCATAACCGATTACGCCCGTGCCCCTCGACGAATTCATTAATGTGCTACATATATTATTATAATGTCAGGTCTCCAAATCGTGCTGAACTCGATCCTTAAGGCCATGGTGCCGCTGTTCCACATCGCATTCCTGGTCCTCTTCGTCATCATCATCTACGCCATCATCGGCCTGGAGCTCTTCTCTGGCATGCTTCACACTGCCTGCTTCGATAATATCACTGGTGAGTACTACTTCATTATCATCATCATCGATGTTGTTTCTCCCCTGAGGTCCTTGAACACCCAGGCCGCATACCTCAGCTAGTGCAGGAGCTAGGATGGCTGAATTAGATATGCAGGCGAAGGGGCTATGCACAAATGCCCCGCTCATGTGGGCTAGATGCAGGCGCTTCAACCTCCTTAAAGAAGAATAGAATCATCAAGCGAGAGTAGGTCTCGAAAGTCGAATCCCAGCTGGTTAGGAAGAAATAAATAATCCACAGGACTTGGATGTTTACATGTTTGCGATGTCACTGTTTCTAGTTCCCTCGACACAGGGTATCATAGGGGCCAAAAGCACTGCATGTGCCTGTATGTAAAGACCATCATCCTACTGCTGGTTTTAGTCTTCTCTAAAGCGAAAATCTACAGTGCTGTGCCATTTGTATCCGGTAGACTTCTGACAACAGATCCTGTTGACTTAATGATATCATTGGACCGTGATTGGACCATTAGGTATGTTATTTATGCGAACTGCCCCGAATTGGTACCTCCTATTTTTTTTCTTCTTCGTCCCTAATTGAAGCTTCTCCTTCTTCAACTTTTTCTTCTTTCTTCACTACTTTCATATAAAAGTACTAATCATAAACATAGTCTTGTCTCTCAGGTATTTCATTGGATGCACATTTGTTGTAGGGGTCCTCATAGGTATTGTCTTGGATCTACTAGTTTTTGTATTCATAGTGTTTTTTGACCCAGGCAACATCGTCGACGACCCTTCGCCCTGCAGCCCAGAATTTGGTGTTGGCTCCAACTGTGACCCTGGTCTGGTTTGCAAGCGAGCCGAAATAGAAGACTATCCTGGTCCCAATGATGGGATCACAAACTTTGATAATATAGGATATGCTATGCTGACGGTCTTCCAGTGTATTACACTTGAAGGATGGACGGATATTATGTATGCGGTAAGTGAACATATACTTAGGCATCTAAAGGAGACATCATCTTGAAGATAATTTATTTCAGATAATACGTTAAGTGTAGTTACTACGCTATTCGGTGTTATGTTAGTAGTCGTCTAGTTGCGTCAGAGGCTTTAATAGGGCAACTGGCAAACTTGGCCACTAACCCGAACCACCTTTATCAATCAAGACAGTGCGGTGAAGTATGACTCAATGCTACTCAGGTTCGAGTAAAGGTTTGTACTTTTCGGTGGAGACATGTACATACCCACTCCTTCTAAATTTAATTAATTTTGCTATAAACTTGGTCAACATTTGGTTTCAGATCGCGGACGTACAAGGCAACACTTGGGTGTGGATCTACTTCGTGTCGATGGTCATTTTCGGGAATTTCTTCGTTATGAACCTGATTCTCGGAGTGTTGTCTGGGTATGTTTTAAACGTATAATCCTATGAATTTCATACCTCATCATCGTTACCCTCAGCTCAGATCTACCCAGATACAGGCCTCTTCTCCATAGCGGCAATGCACACAGTCCTGTGCCAACTGCTACCTGTACCTGCCACAATGGAATACTTGCTAACTGGCTGAAAGGACATGGGTCAACTTCCAACCCTATCGCAAAATGGAGAGAACTGAATGACTGCCTACCTGTGGGCGCATCTGTGCCTCTATCACCCCACATGGGAAATGGCTTGAACATCTTGATCATCTTAACCAACATTCTTGTTGTTTGTTGCAGAGAGTTCTCCAAAGAAAGGGAGAAGGCAAAGAACCGTGGTGACTTCCAGAAGCTCCGGGAGAAACAGAATGATGAGGAGGACTTCATCGGATACCGGAACTGGATCACGGTTGCAGAAGAGCTGGACCTGGAGACAGATCCCCTGCAGCAGGAGGGAGATCAGGATTCAATGGGTATGTCTGCATCACAGACTATGTCTGTGGTCTGCATCCTTATTTTCAGACATCCTTTTATTTATTTTTGAAGTCGGTTGATTTGGTGGCGATCTCTGTATTGTAGTGATTAAAGCTCTGCCTCACAAGAGAGATTTTGCAGTTTAGAATCCCGGGGAGGAAGAAAATATATCAGTCTCTTGGATGATTATGTATTTGTGACGTCACCACTTCCGGATAATGCATTTGAATGTTTTTAAAATCTCCAGGTTCATAAATAATGTTTTATGCGGTCTTAAAAAATCAAATGTATACTATAGGAGTTATGAGGTATACAATTTTGTTTATTTTCTCAGGTAAAAAGGACAGGAATAGTTATGAAGGATCGCAAAGTAACATCCAGAATTCCGAAGCAAAAAGTACAACATGCAAAATGTACTGCAAGCGTTTTGATAAAGTAAGTATGGCGGTCAAGAGGGTAAAAACCAGTTGACCGGCAAAATCTGCCGGATGGTCCGATGGCATAATGAGGTTAGCAGGAAACCAAAGGATGCGGGTCGTAAAGGACAGAATGAAAGAGCGAGTACGTGAGGAGCCCAATACTCAACAATGGATTCCCTGACTAGCCAATGATGATGATGAATAAAATCTTCAAATATTTGCAATTTTGCCTACTCAGGAAAACATTGAGTGGGGAATCGTTCATATCGCTTTATCTTCGGAGATGGGTAAGCACTCTGTCACGGGAAAACGAGTTGTTGAATTGCTGGCTAAATGTGAGCACAATTCTGCTTCTCCCACTACTCGGTGGAAGTAAGCCAAAAGCTGTGATCGATGCCGAATTATTGTTATTATTATTATTATGAGCCTGTAATATCCCACTGCTGGGCAAAGGCCTCTCTCCCCCTCTTCCGATGCCGAATAGCTTGAAAATTTTCGATAGTCAGATTGGCCTCTACATTAACGAACCCACCACACTCGGCCCTGTTTCTGTAGAATTTGTCAACAAAAAAACATTTATTGAACAAGAGGTGGGTACAATAAATTAGTGTATATTACATCAAATGAGTCCAATCAAATGTTAGTTAGTTAAACAAGTTGGTTATGGCAGTAATGTAGCAATAGTTAGTGCTTTCATTGCTAGGCTAAGTAATAGCCTGTAATAATGATAAGCACGCTCTTGCCTTTGTATCGATGATGCATGATAAGTACCTACACTATCTACATATGCTATCCAAGTCTGTGATATTAATAATAGTCTTTATCGATCGTTATTATTTGTATTTCAGGTAAACCGTCGCATGCGTCGGTCCTGCAGGAAAGCTGTTAAGTCTCAGACCTTCTATTGGCTGATTATCTTGCTTGTGTTCTTGAACACATTTGTTTTGGCCACAGAACACTATGGGTACGTCTTTATCAAAAATTTCTATGAACGTCTTAATAGAATGACCATTTACATCAATTCTGTGTTCTCATTTCAGTCAACCACAATTCCTGAATGACTTTCAAAACTACGCCAACTATTTCTTCGTGGTCATTTTTACCATGGAGATGTTGTTCAAGATGTACGCTTTAGGCTTTCAGGTGAGCCCGGTGTATGATTCTCGCGTATTCGATATACGGATATCGATTGCTATTCGGGTGATTTTGTATGGGAATCACTCGGTGTAGGTGTCAATATCCGTATATCGAATGCGCGAGAATCATAAGTAAGTACTGCGATTCGGACTCGCGCACTAAGAGTTCTTCACAAAAGGTGCAAAGTTACGACGAGACTGAAAAATTGCTGCAGATTACTTGGAGACCGGCGCTGACAAAAATGGGTGTGCTCTCATACATAACACATAACTATCCTCACTGATTCATATTATAAATCTACATTAGTCCTTCTTAATCTGTCGAGACCTTTTTCTCGTAAATAGGTGAAGGTATCAAGTTGAAGTATGATAATGATCATGGTGATATTCCCGAGGACTACTTTACTTCACTCTTCATCTGATTTGGCCAGGATTTGGCCTGTACCCAGCCGTGTCTTAATATGAATTAGCATGATGATGATGATATATTTCCCAAGACTCGATCGTTCTTCTCAACCGGTTATATGCGTAGCAAATACAAATACAAATACAAATACAAAATTGTTTATTTCACAGCAAAACCACGATTACATAGACGGAATCTCCTTTTAAGTATAAATTTACCTGTATCAGGAGATACCTACCTTCCACAATGACATTTAAGAAACAATTTTATAGAAGCAGCGGGTAAATGAAATTTTCCAGGACTACTGTCCCTGAGAAACCAGTTCAACTGCTTCGTCCTGTGACCAGCCGTGTCTTAATATGGGCTTAGTACGATGAAGATAACATTCCCCAGGATTACTTTTTCTCCCTCTTCAACCGCTTCGATTGCTTCGTGATGTTCTGCTCGATCATGGAGCTGGCGCTGACCATCAGCAACACGATGCCGCAGCTGGGAATCTCGGTGTTGCGGTGCGTCCGGTTGCTAAGAGTCTTCAAGGTTACCAAGTGAGTACGGTCTCACCACGGGACCGCGACGTAACGATAGCGAGGGCGCAAATTTCTGGTTTGTTTGTAGCCGGCGAGACAAGCCGGCAATTTGGTCCTCGCTATTGCCATGCGATTCTGTACAGATTCGTGGCCCAGATTGATTTTATACGACTTTGAAAAGGAGGTTCTCAAAACGTCGGGATCGTCATGAAGATGACGTTGAGTTAAAAGAGTGTTGGACTGATTTGGTAAAAAATGTGTTGTTTGAAAGGCTTTACCTTCCAAATGTTACCAGGATCTGATTACGGGAACGTGGAGAAATTGTCAATAATTTGGTAAAATAAGTTTTACTTTTATCTCATCTACGGTGGTACTGTTCTAACTTTTATTATTCTTACCAGGTACTGGCGCTCCCTCTCCAACCTGGTCGCGTCTCTCCTCAACTCGATCCAGTCCATCTTCTCCCTTCTTCTCCTCCTCTTCCTCTTCATCATGATCTTCGCACTCCTGGGCATGCAGGTCTTCGGGGGGCGGTTCAACTTCTCGCCGGACCAGGAAAAGGACCAGCATAATTTTGACTCGTTCTGGCAGGCTGTTTTGACCATGTTCCAGGTAAGTTAGTGTATGATAAACGTCGTGCTTTTTTTCGTTCCGGGTAGCAAAGGTGCTTAGTTAAAAGCTCGTTCACAGATTATGTATTTCTGTTGCCGCTATAACAAAAAATACTAAAAAATAAAATAAAATAAATATTTAAGGGGACTACCATACAACAGACATCATTTTTTGCTGTTTTTATAGATAATGGTACGGAACGCTTCGTGCGCGAGTCTGACTCGCACTTGGCCTTTTTTTACTGGCACATGTTTCTAAAGTATATACATAAACACTCTTTCTGACTGGTGCAAAGAAAATCATATGGCACTGGGGATAGACAAATGCTTCAGTATATCTTTCACACTTAATAAGAATAAAATTCACTATGACTACAATATAGATGCTGTAGCACTACAAAGGAAATCCATCGCTCGAGATCTTGGCATAATTTTTGACGAGAAACTAAGTTTCAATCACCACTATGCAGCACTCATCCCTAAATGCAACCAACTCCTAGGTTTTATTTCCCGTGTCACTAAGACTTTCAAGAACCCAAAGAGTTTATTACTCCTTTATAACACCCTGGTCCGCAGCAGGCTTGAATATGCCTCTATTATATGGTCTCCACTTTATAAAGTCCATATTGACTTAATAGAGTCCGTACAGAAGCGATTTCTGCGTATGCTGTGTGCACGCTTTGGTCATCGTCGTACGCTCAGCTCATATGAGACGAGATGTAAGCACTACCGCATAAATACACTTGCAAACCGTAGGAAATTCCAAGACCTCGTCTGTCTTCATAAAATAGTCAGAGGCACCATAGAAACATCACTATTATCAAACATTGAAATCCACGTCCCTAACCGATCTGTGAGAATCCCCCGCACTTTTTCTATCCCCCCTTGCAGAATTAACGTCAGCACCAACAACCCACTGGTGAGGATATGTCGTTCTTACAACGCAGTCGCTGCTAATCATGATCCCAACGGGCCTGACATCTATCACGATTCACTGCCATGCTTTAAATATAAAATTTTAAAATTGTTTAATTAGTTTCAGTTTATCTTGCTATACATGCACATGTATTCAATATGTGCATAATTAATATTAAATAACCTTTAATAATCCATTAAATAACTATAGATTTGTATTATTATGTGCTCCTTGTAAAGTGTGTCAGTAATGCTGTATACACATGCTTTTGGCATTGCAGACGGAAATGTTTGTTCTAATCTTAATGTTGTAATGTTTGTCTGTACTGCTGTTTTGTGTATTAATAAATAAATAAAAAAATAAATAAATGAATAAAAGTATGATTCTTTTTATTTGCTTTTAGATATGATTGACATGTCTGCGAGATTATTACCTGTGCAATACCAGAAAACTCTCACCATAGAAGTAAAATACAACCATTTATTGTAACATCTTGTATAATGTATGTTGTTGTATGTCTTCCAGGTGCTAACGGGTGAGGACTGGAACATGGTGATGTATAACGGTATTAAAGCCTACGGCGGCGCCGGCTCGCCAGGCATGCTCGCTTCTATCTACTTCATCATCATCTTCATCTGCGGCAACTGTATCCTTTACATTAATCACCACCACCACCGCTGCTGGACATAGGTCCCTTCTCTATAGTCCACATGGTCCTGCGCCAATGGGATCTACTAGATCCCGTTGACTTGAAGATATTATCGGACCATCAGGCAGGAAGCGCCCACTGGTTTTGTCATATTTACTGGCGATTTTCTCATCATCTGCACCTGATGATGGAGGTCAAAGTTGGTAGACAGAGTTATACACTGGTATGCTTACTGGTATTTGATTCGTCTTAATAAGACCAATTTCAAAAGGGTGTTTTCACTTTTTAAACTACTATAATTATTACCTTTTAAGTACCTACAATGTTTGAACTTTTGGATAAGTATAAAAATAGTGTTCCTAAACGCAATATCACAGATATTCTACTGAATGTGTTCCTGGCTATCGCCGTCGACAATTTAGGAGACGCTGATGAAATGGACAATGAACCAATTGAAAAGACTGCAGAGGTAAGAATTTATAAACATTTATCTACAAAGATATTAACGATAAACGATAGAGAACAATGAAAGGGATGTTTGGAATTGTTTATTTTGTTTACTTGATGATTAAACATTTATTTATTTAGTCGTATGGCTTAATTATAAGTACAGTCGTTTCATATTATTTAATTACAAGTTTATGTCAAGGCTTTTTACCCATTGGGCTACGTCATTACATTAGAAACATTCAGTGAAACAGATACTTACTGACCTAATGTCAACATAGACTTTTGATATCCAATGACAATTTCTAAACTATTTTACGAAATAGAGTTTATTATTATTATCAGGATGCTGATAACCCAGAAGCGGGCAACCCTGTACTAGATGAGGAAACAGACAAAGGCGAAACCGATTGTGAAGAAGAGGAAGGATATTCCACTGAAGGGTAAAACAAGTATTATTTTAAAATAAGTTTTCATTTTCTGTTCAAGAGTACCTATACAATTAACACACTTTGCAGCCTAAGTGGTTTTCTGAAAGAATCTTAACATTACAGCCGGCCTTATAAGAAGGTACCCAGGTAACAGTCAAAAGATTTATATAGTTCTACTGTTGGTATTGTATTCGTTAACAAGGTTCAAACCTCCTTGTATCAGGAGAACCAGTTTCTAAAAATCTAGTGTAAGTGTATTAATAGAAGAAAATCACAGTTCATAGTTGTTCAAGAATAGTTCTTTACTTAACGTTTTTCATTAAATTTGTATTATAAGCCACCAAAAGCAAATATATTTAACAAAAATTTACTCATGGAATTCACAGGTCAGACCGTGAATACGATGAGACGGGCTCTGAAGAGGAGATCGAAGAGACTGATGCTGTAGACAGTACCAATGTTAAAGACGCTCTCGTCTCGAATGAGGTGAAGCAGAATGGTAAGAAAACTTGAATAGATAAACTTGGTAAAATCCACCCTGATCCGTATACGAAACCTTCCTCTTTTTTCCGACTTGTTAGTACCGCTACTATAAACTTTTATTAAAAATTATATTATTCATAGTAAATGTTGTGTAAAAGCACAGATACTATAATATGGTATAAGTCAAAGTGCAGCCTAGTGATCAATCCTAAAACTAAAACGAACACTCCACAGGTGACATAAACATGGAATCAGGGATAAAACGCCAACCAACGATATCAGCAAGACCTCGTCGCCTCTCCGAGATAGAGATCAAAACTCAAGATAAACCGATACCTGATGGCAGCTCCTTCTTTATATTCTCCAAGAATAATTGGTAAGGTTACATTTTGAAGATTAATTAAACGGTAAAATATAAAGATTTAAATTTAATAAACCGATCAACCGAAATCAAGTTCATGAAAAATTATTTATTAAAAGTCTCGAAGTTTTGGATGTTTGTCCGAGCTTTTGACGCAGCTGTTTAATGTTAGCCATTAGCAATGTTTGTGCTTTTAAATATTTAATTATATATCATTGATTCCCCAGGTTCCGTGTCCAGTGCTACAAGCTATCCAACAACTCTTACTTCCGTAACCTTATCCTTGTCTGCATTCTGTGCTCTTCTATTATGTTGGCACTGGAAGATCCTATACAGAAGAAGGAGACCGAAGGCATGATAGACGTAAGTATTTTTTTGTAAAACTTTGCACCATGGTTTGTGAGTGACTCTTTTAGTTTCTTTTGTAATTTCTATTGGATTAACAGAGAACCCAGTGAGGACATTTTGCTTAAAATTTCTATATTCAGAAAATATTTAATAGTTATATTGGATTATACGGATTTCGAAGTAATTGTGTTCAGGCCAAACTCTAAATCGATGATAAGTCTGTCATACGTCCATTTGCAATAATTTATCTATCCATGGTTTTCATATTACTAGAGTTAGATTTGACAGTTACGCTATGGAACTTATGTCAAATTTGACCCTATCTATCATGATTGAGGACAGATAGGTTATTGCAAACGGCCGCTAGTCAAGATACCCCTAAAAAAACAACCGCATCCCTTTCCGTTTCCATCGATCTGAAAATAAATTTTACTCCACGTTTTAGATAAATATGAAACGCCCTAGCATCTTTAAAATCTTTGACATTTTATTTCATATTCCCTATTTTCCAGGTTCTCAAAAAGCTAGACTATTTCTTCACCACGGTCTTTACCCTGGAACTATTGCTCAAATTGGTCGTGTTCGGATTGATTCTTCACAAGGACTCGTTCTGTCGGTCCGCCTTCAATCTGCTGGATTTGTTGGTCGTGATTGTATCACTTATTTCTTTGACCGGGTGAGTTTAATATTTTTCTTTATTTATACTGATCAACAAAACTCACTTACGAATACACGTATTGCATTTATTATACGTGACTGAACTCTTTTCACTCTCATATAGTTGTAGTCTTAGTCGGAATCTTGGCTCTATGGCCTTTAGAGTAAAGCTTTGTTGAGTTAGGGGCTTGATTCTTCAAGAGCTCTAATAACTTTTAGAGAACTTTAATCATGACTGTGATGAATTAATTTGGATATGAAAACCTTGTTTAAAAAAATATTATAAGGTCTAGATTTGATAGATAAAACTAGGAAATAATTTGAATATGATATTTCAAAGTTATGTACAGCAAATTGTGTTCGAATTAAATTATTATTTTATTCACAGTAACAACAATGTTTCTTACATTAAGATCCTTCGAGTATTCAGGGTCTTAAGACCTTTGAGGGCTATAAACAGGGCTAAAGGATTAAAGGTCAGTATTATTATTAATATTTTAATTCACTCGTTTATGGAAAAATATGTATTTATTTTCTTTAAAAACTTAAAATTATCATTATAACTAAACAAGTTCATAATTTAAGGTTTTCTTAGCTCTTGTCAGGACTCAGGACTGTATACTTGCTTATAAATAAGTAAACATTGGTGTTTGTTTCTAGCACGTAGTCCAATGCGTGATCGTTGCGATAAAAACGATCGGAAATATTTTGTTGGTGACAAATCTTCTACAGTTCATGTTTGCCGTCATGGGAGTGCAAATGTTCAAGGTAGGGAAGTCAAATAGAAAAAGATTTTGTAAATATATATAAAATAATTTCTTGTTTTACGACACCTTTGGGTCAATCATGGTAATAAAGCATAACTTTGTGCACTTTACTAATTAAGAATTGGCGTTATTAAAATTTGTCGAATTCACATTTAGCTTTGTACTTTGTCGAATAACATGTTTTACTTTGTAGTATCGCACCTTTAACTTTTTTTTTCAAAACTTTCGCTGAAGTGTTTATTTTACGAAAACCTACTTACTGTTGCTTTTTCTTCAGAAATCTTTATTTCATTACAAAGTATTTTCATCTGATCTTCGTGAAATAAAGGCTTTCTTCAATATTATTTGCTTCTGCCTCTGCCTTAGAGGGTCCAAAACTATCTCACGTTTCAAAATAAATCATTATTTCATATACTTTACTTTTGAACTGCCCAAAGGTGTTGTTTGTTTCGGGAAAATCTGCGTAAAGATTTTTTTGGACTCAGAACGACTCTATAGCTTTTTCTTCCTTTGCATACTTTGCCCTACCTTGACATTCCACTCAATTAGAGAAGTGAGATACTTGGTACCTACAACTTTAGTATGTCTTGTGTGGGTCTTTGCTATGGCATATTTACTAAAGTCGATATGAGATGTTGACCATTTTTTGCGAAAGTGTTTGTTTTTCTACATAAAATTTTATAATTTTATTTTTTGATTTTTATATTTGCAGTTTGACTAATTTTTTTGTAATTAGGCTAGTTAATTGTTTTTGGATTAAGTTTTATTTAATTTAATATTATTGGTTTTATTTTTCTGTTTTTGAAACAATGGACCAATCACATGTCCTACACAACCACCAATACAACTATGCGCGATTGGTTGAAAAAATAATATTGATTTTCGATTGGGTAAACTAAATGTTGGGTGTTGTTTTTAACTCGCACATTGCCTGTCTATGTCTAACAGTATGTCGTGAAATGTGTGTTTGCTTCTATCAAATCTATTGGCAATATTTTTATCATAAATCAAGTTCTGCAATTTATGTTTGCTGTTGTTGGTATTCAGCTTTTTAAGGTAATTTTCAATATTTTTTTTTATAATTTCAAGTTTCGAAAATTATTACGAAGATTTCATATTTTTATTGGTTCTTAATTTCATTAATGTTCCATAAGCCATCATTTTTATATACTTAATGTTTCCCTTCTATAAAGTCTTGTGATAACTCAATTATTTGCAACGCTTGTACATATTATTATGGTATATTAATAACATTTGTTTATGTGTTTCTGCTTTTATGGAAAAGTTAATTAAGAACAGGTAATTCATGAAGTTCTTGATCATTTTAATTATTACAATATTTTTCATTTTACTTTATTAAAAATACAATGATTTCAGGGCAAATTTTACAGATGCAACGATGTCACGAAAATGACCAAAGATGAATGTCGGTAAGTATTTTTTACCTTAAATGCTATTTAATTCTGCCTTCAATTCGGTAGATAAAGGCTGCCTTTAAGGCACCCTGCTATCCCAAATTAAAGAGCACATACATCGATTTACCAATTACTTATACATGTGGCATTAAATAATTGTAATTATATATTAATTAACGATCTTCAGAACCATACCAATATTCCTCGTGGATCTTCTGGTATAACTAGTTTTAGGTAAAGAATAACTATTAGGCAGGTATTTTTTTGCATATAGTTTCCAATGCTATTTGCTATTGATGTTTTCAAACATTTAATGATCGTTACCAAGGGACGTATTTATACCATGTAATTTTTCTGGATTCAGGAACTGTCTCGTTCTGCTGGAATAACTTTTTAAAGACGGGCAATTGAGGAGGAGAATCGCATTAATAGGCTACATTTGTTTATCTTATTTCCCAGAGGCACATACCTCATCGACCAGAGTGAAGAGAACTACCGCGTGGAAGATCGCGAGTGGGTAAAGAACAAGTTTAACTTCGACGATGTGTTGAGCGGGATGCTGTCGTTGTTCACTGTCGCTACGTTCGAGGGGTGGCCCATGTAAGTATAACTAAGTTAAGATAAGATATGGTAAGCCTTTATTCAGACGTCGCAATAAACAAACCAGAAACACAGCAGAAGTAAAAGAGACAGTTAATTTATAAATTAAAAAATTATAAATTAAAAATGTAACTATTATTTTGCATGCTTATATATCTCTTCTGTGACATGAGCTGAAAACATTGAAAATATTTTAATGTTAAGATCCTCTAATTTACTGTTTTCTTGCAAATAAAATTCATTTCATTTAATTTCAATTCATTTCATATGTTAATAACTGCATCAGGCATCCAAACATCCAGGCATTCAGACATCCAAACATTTAACTATTCAATCATTCAATTATTCAAACATTCAAGCATTCAAACATTATATCTGATTACCAAAGAAAACGATTCGCATGCTATAACCTGCAGTACTATTGTCGTGCGAGCACTCTAGATAAACTTTTAATTTGCAGCCTGCTCTCCGTGTCGATGAACTCGAACGAGGAGGATCACGGACCCGTCGAGAACTCGCGACCGCTCGTCGCCTTCTTCTACATCAGCTACATCATCGTCATTGCCTTCTTTATGGTGATTTCACTTCTATTTAACACCGTATTTAGGTTTCCGTTAGAGAAACAAGAAAACCTGAGGGGAGTTGTGTTAGTTTTTATAATAAAATACCTAATGAAGCAACGGACCTACCAGAAAGTAGGTTCAAAAACTATGTCAAAAACGGCCTATTGACGAAGTCTTATTACAGTGTAAAAGAATATTTAGATGACGAAACTGCATGGTCTTTACCATCTCAGCGCACAGAAATCCAAAGAGGGGCGATGGACTGAGTCAGTACATCTCTTCTCGGTGTATTCCCTTAGACTTAAGTAGAAATACATAACATTGTATTTTAAGGCTCTGATATTTTAAAAGAGGTACGGGGGAGTTTCTTGCCCTTCTTTGCTCCATCCCTAAGCCCACAACTTCCGAACGGGCGGTAGTATACAAAAATATTAATATTATATTGACGTTGACTAAGTAATATGTATGATTTTATGGTCAATATTTTTTTTGAATTGAATTGAATTGATAGTTAAGTATATATAGTAGTATTTGTATTTGTATTTGTATTTTATCTATTTATTTGCATCAGCGCACACACACACAATATAAAACATAGAAGAATAGCGCTAAACAAAACAACATATAAAACATACAGACACACATACTTAGCGCTAAACAAAACAACATATAAAACATACAGACAGATAATTTGCACTAAGATAGATAGGATATAGGTACCAAGGTACCAAAGTACCTATATCGCACTAGAACTCAAGTCAAGTCTGTCTGTCTGTCCGTCCGTATGTCACAGCAACTTTATTCCAAAACTGTTAGGACTACACAGTTGAAACTTGGTATGTAGATGTATTCTGTGAACTGCTTTACGATTATATTTTTATTAAAAAAATAAAATACATGGAACTGACACCAAAAAATATTTTTTCCTCAAACCTGCATGTATGGGGTGTCTTTGATAGGTCTCTGAAAATGGCGTTGAGGTTTTTAAAACAATTTCTCCTTAAAGGCAATCGTTAAAGAGACAGGCTCTTCCAAAGTGGAAAAAATTGTGCCCCCCCTCTAACTTTTAAAGTAACAAAGTGAAAAATCTAAAAAAAAAATGCTATATCAATACAAACTTTCAACGAAAATTAGTTTGAACAAAATATAATAAGCAGTTTTTAAGATATAAAACATTTATTAAAAAACCGCAAAGATAACATTGTCATTCATACAAACACTATGAAATCAAAGTAACAACACAAAAATCCAGTCTTATAAATTACTTGCTACTACCCTTCATGACCAAGTCCGGCTCGCACTTGGCCACTTTTTATTAATACCCTTTTATTAGGTCGTGTTGTAACTAAATAACATAGTGCAACAAATCTGGGAATGTAATTTTCGTCCACTTCTAGTTCTCCTAACGTTACGAAACTTGGTATTTGTATGTAATTCAGATGACAATACAATAAATAATCCATATTGTTGTATTGTCATCTGTCATGTATGGTACCATTACAATCGAGCTGGTCTGATGATGGAGCTTCAAGGTGACACACAGACAGTTGGGGCTCATTTCATTCGTCTTAATAATAGCTATTGGTTTTGAAAGGGTGTTTTATTTTTAAACTTCTGTAAATGTCTTTGATAGATTACCATTTTAGTAAGAAATGAGATGGTCGGGTAGTTGCTCACTCCCGAAGGAAATACTTGGGTCTTCTACTACTCAGCAATCCACCTCTCTCATCCCTATTTGGTTTTCTGGAAGAGATCTCTTACTAGAGATAAGTTCCCCTTTGTACACAATTTCTAAGTATTTCCTGTGATCCTGTGTTATGAAATGTTTGAAGAAATTATGAATAACTAAATCTTTCATCCTTTTGCAGATGAACATCTTCGTAGGTTTCGTCATAGTGACATTCCAGAAGGAAGGTGAACAAGAGTTCAAGGATTGCGAGCTGGACAAGAATCAGCGGAATTGCATAGAATTCGCGCTGAAAGCCAAACCTATTAGACGGCAAGTTATTTTTATCATGATCTTCATCTGTTTCATCATCCTCAATCAAATAGAAATAGAAGTAGAACATTTATTTATTTCAAATTACTTTACATAGGTAGTCTAACACCAACAACAACTCACTCATTATCAGTGGTCTAATGTTTTGCAGAGGCAAAATATAAAGCGGTTCAAACATTTTTGTATGTAGTCTGGGATATTTGAAACTTGCAAGTACCCTGAAATTTCGCTTTTTCGGTACGCATTTAGGTTCAAAGTAAGTAATATTCATTCAGTCATTAATTTATACATTCGTTTTTTCGTTTATACACTCATTGTTTCATTTATTTGTTAATTCATTAATGCAATCATTTACTCATTACTTTTAATGGAATTATTGTCTTTGTGTTACCCTCACAGTAAAAGACATGCATATATTCAAACTGAATTATTTCGGAAATCCTACTATTAGCCTATTTACGCCATTTTGTCAGTTTTTGTTTTGTTTGCAATGTATGTGCCTGTATGTAATTATTTATGTTTCATTGTTTATGTTTGACAGATACATTCCAAAGCACCGCATCCAGTACAAGACGTGGTGGTTCGTGACGTCACAGCAGTTTGAATACGTCATCTTCTTCTTCATCGTGATGAACACTATCGCGCTGATGATGAAGTTTCATGGCGCGGATACTTTCTATAGGGGTGTAAGTTTATATATTTATTCATTACATAGCAAGTACTTTAGTACATTACATAGAAATTACATAATAATTTATGCACAGTATAACATTAACTTTTTATTTACAGATCCTGGATTATCTGAATATGGTACTCACAACGATCTTCATGTTGGAGTTTGTTTTCAAACTAGCGGCTTTTAGGTTCAAAGTAAGTAATATTCATTCAGTCATTAATTTATACATTCATTCTTTCGTTTATACACTCATTGTTTCATTTATTTGTTAATTCATTAATGCAATCATTTACTCATTACTTTTAATGGAATTATTGTCTTTGTGTTACCCTCACAGTAAAAGACATGCATATTATCTACGCCAATTATAAAATCTTTACATTTCAGAACTATTTTGGGGATGCGTGGAACACGACAGATTTCATTTTAGTTGTTGGCAGTATTATAGACATCGTGGTTACTCAAGTAAACGAATTTACGGTAAGTTACACAGTTAAATCATTAAAAAAAAATTGGTTGCCTGTAAAGTCGGTATACGGGCGAAAGTTTTACGTGACAACGACTTTGAGTGGTAAAATAATTTTAATGTGAATATTCATTCGTATAGTAGGAAGAAGGATGAAATAATAGTAACAATTTAAAACATTTATTTATACAAAGAATTATATTTAAAACATTAATTTATACAAAGAATCTCGCACTGAATGCCTTTCACTTTTTATGTCTGTCTCTCTCGCTCTTAGGCGGGCTAACCATGCCCGAGTGGAAGGGACGCGTGCCTCTCACTCGCTCTCATTGTGAGCGCATAACGTGAGCGGAGCGTAACGCAGTTTCTTGAAGTGTCACCCGGCAAACCAATTTATAAGACGTTGTCACGTCAAAAATGTATTTGCTCTGCTCTCTGCTGCGTCCTCACAAAATAATCACACAATTATTTAAAATAGAACCTGTTTTTTTTTCACTCATAAAGTAAGGTTAAATGTGTATAGTTTGAGAAAAAGTTGGTCACATATCTCTTAATAAAAACTCTCAAAGTACTTAGGATATTTCTATACAGGGTGTTTGGAGTACGGAGCGACAACATTTATGGGGAGTAATGGACTGCGATCGCTTGAGTGCGATTGGGATAGCGCATCATGCCCGAACTTTTACAGCAATTTGATCAGAGTAACTTTTTCTTGACATCTCAATACATTTTGGGCCGAGCGGTTATCAGATTTGTATAGAGAAATGAAACATAAAGTTGCTCTAATCAAATCGGTTTGTTAGTGAAAGTTGTTCAAAATGATGTCCCCTAACCCTCTATAATGTTTTGTTGCTCCATACTCCAAACAATCGGTATTTATATCACTCATGATTTATTTTTTATTTTTCAGGGCGTCAAGGGTAACAAGGTATGTACAAATGGTAGATAGAAATCATACATTACAAATAACATTAACAAATTCGATTCACATCATAATAATTAATTAAACAATCATATTATTAAAGGATTGAATTAGGATAAATTCAATAAGGAGAGGACAGCACAGTCATACATCATTCTCGCTGAACCTGCCACACTCTCGCACAATATCCCTCCATGCATCACCAAACAGATCATTCAGTGGTGCCGCAGCCAACAGAGCGTTGAGGCTGTCCCGCGCCCGGACCAGCGGAGACTGTCGGCGCGACCGTGCGGTGCGAGCCGCCCGCTAGCAGCTGGTGCCTGCGCGCGCGTAAATAGTTGTCAGGCACGTATAGCGCACATAGTGCACTGACAAGCGCCACGCAGTCACTGTCGCCTCGCAACAATAGTCACACAGACAGAAGGTGTTCGGTATTACGTTTCACCTCTAGTGAGTTGTATCCGAGCATACCTAATATAAAAGCGATGCTAATTTATGTGTTTTTTCTCTCAGGGTGGCAACAAGATCCTCAAATACCTAACGTTCCTGCGTCTGTTCCGCGCGGCGCGGCTCATCAAGCTGCTATCGCGTGGCGAGCGCATCCGCACGCTGCTGTGGACGTTCATCAAGTCGTTCCAGGCGCTGCCGTATGTCGCGCTGCTGATTGTGCTGCTCTTCTTCATATACGCCGTCGTCGGCATGCAGGTGAATGATGGAATGACCGAATGACCGAATGACCGAATGACCGATGGACCGAATGACCAAAAGACCGAATGACCGAATGATCGAATCATCGAATGTAGAAACGAAAAAAAGCAACGCAGGAATGATGATGATCATGATGATGGATCAAACAAAAGAAGGAACGTAGAAACTAATTTATACTTTTTTGTTGTGTGAATTAAACCATCGTTTTATTTATTTCAGCTTTTTGGGAGAGCAGCATTGGACGGAGATGTTCTCAATCCCAACAACAACTTCCAGAGTTTCACGAGCTCTTTGATGGTGCTATTCAGATCTGCGACAGGTAAATTGTTACATGCAACCATATATTCTTCAACAACGACGGTTCATATAGATTTGCACTGGGAATAGAACCTGCAACTCCTGCGTGAGAAGCAAGCATGTGTGGGTGTTTTTCTAACTACAATATTATAGTATCTGTGCTACAATGTTATTGGTATTCAGTACTTACCCCATTGACTGGTCATCAGGTGAAGCCTGGCAGGAGATCATGATGGCTCTCTCTCCCAACGAGGACGAGCACCCGAAGAAACCGCTGCTCTGCCTCAAGCCGGGCAGCCTGGAACCAGACCCGAAAGAACACTGCGGGACTTTCCTGGCGTTTCCTTACTTCATATCGTTTTCGTTGCTTTGCACCTTTTTGGTAAGTGGATCAGCAGTTCTCACTCACTCACATACTAAATTACTTATTTATTCTCTGTGCACCGGTTCCCAAGGCAAACATTGACATAGTGTTTCAGCGTCAATCTTCATCATCATCTTCAATCTTGTTCATCATCTTCAATGTAGAATTGTAGAGAATAGTTCTATCCCAGCAATGGGTCGATGTGGTCTTATCTTAATGTAATGAAGATGAAACAGCTCCCAATTTAGATCCAGCTAAACCAATACGCAAACTTTACCTTTCAGATCATTAACCTCTTTGTAGCAGTTATTATGGACAATTTCGACTATCTTACCCGGGATTGGTCGATCCTCGGCCCCCACCATCTGGACGAGTTCATCCGGCTCTGGAGCGAGTACGATCCTGATGCTAAGGGTCGGATTAAGCACCTGGATGTGGTGACGTTGCTAAGGAAGATTAGCCCTCCTCTGGGTAAGATATTTTCTTATCTGAGCCCTTTTGTTTAAGAAGAAAAGTCCACGTTCACTGCAAAGTGGGAGGACTTTCATCTGTCATCCCTTTTTCTGAGCGCATCGTACACTCTGGACTGGTCGATCCTGTGCTTCTATCACTTGAGTGGGTTCGTATCGTATCTCCTTTGGGTAAGACTATTTGTTATTTGTAATTATTTTACTGTACTGCACAAAAAAACATGCAGATAACTTAAGATAAAAAGAACATGTATAAAAAGAGATTTCTTCAGAGACACTTTCTTCCAGGGAGAAAGTATTTGGATTCCTATTATTATAAATGATTGATGGTCCTTGGAAAGTGGTGTTTTAGTACAGTTTCCCTACAGTCATTCCCTATGATAGCTCTCCTTCTTTGTTTAGTAGATTTTAAAATTGCTATATTATTTCAAAGGATTTGGCAAGCTCTGCCCGCACCGTACCGCCTGCAAGAAGCTGGTCTCAATGAACATGCCGCTCAATTCAGACGGGACCGTCAACTTCAATGCTACGCTTTTTGCTGTGGTCCGAACTCAGCTGCAGATTAAGACCACGGGTGAGTCACAGGCCCAGAAGGTGTGGTTCGATCGATTTCGGCCACGGTGTCGAGTCGACCGCTTCATTTTGTCTCTAACTGTCTCTCGTCGCTCGTGGCCTCCTATATTGTAGATAGACAATCTTCTTTGCATACATACCAGATACCCAATTTGAAAACAAGTTTCACAGAATTTCAAAGATGACCTTTCGTTGTCTGTACTAAATTTTAGGTTAAAGATTTGGACCACTATTTATTACATGGCTTCCAGGTGTAATCGATGAATCTAACACTGAGCTCCGCGCGATCATCAAGAAGGTCTGGAAGAGGACGTCACCGAAACTGCTAGATCAGGTGGTCCCACCACCCGGAGACCCTAACGAGATCACAGTCGGCAAGTTCTATGCCACATTCCTCATTCAGGACTACTTCAGAAGGTAAGTGATATTGTATTCAAAGATCTACCTGTAGAGCAATACCTACCCGGAAAATGTCTATAGAATGATTGAAATAATGAAATAGTTCATTTCATACAAAAAGTCCAAAAATTTAAACGGTACATTGAAATTATTTATTTTTTCAAACCATGCAAAAAAGACTATTGATATCTTATATTTGTGTATTGCTCAATATTTAATATACTAACATCATACTCTTTTTTTCGTAGGAACCATGAGTAAGTCAGTTTAGTGTTTTAGCAACTAGTTTTATTTATTTGGATTATCGCATTTCTGCTGTAAATATGCTTTCCCAGGGTTTTGGCATCAAGTTACGATATGCCAAGTTTTGAAAGTTTGAAAAGTTTTAGCTTTAACTATTATTTGAAATAGTTTCATCGTTTTTTCCTGTTCATTTGTTCGTGCTTAGAAATCACATTGTTAATTAAAAAACAGCACAAAATTTATATTTACCGTTTTTTATCGCATGCTTTTATTTTTATTGATTTATTTTACGTTTCAGCTCCGTGGCATGTTTTCTCCGTGGTTTTATTGAAAAAGAATTGAATTTAGTTTGAATGAAATATTGGCTGTAAATAAAATTAAGCATGACCGGTTCTCTCAATTTTATTTCTCAAAAAAATGGACCTGTAAATACCAATACCAACACAGAGAAAACATATTTATTGCGAAGTATTAAATATCGCTATACCAGCCCCATACACCCCTGGATCTCTGCTCATCCATTTTTCCGTACTACCTCCGCCAACGCCATTTATGCTCCAACCGCTAAACTGCATACCCACACAAACAGGATTCACACCAACTCCATCTGTCCCGCAATAACTAAACTATCGCCAAACGGCAATACCACTACTATAACGCCATCTACGCTGAAACATTGCTACTTCTCGCTAAACTACGTTCCCACACAAACCATCAACGCCATCTTGCCACCCCTCGCTAAACTACTTCCCTACATAATCCAACCACCAACGCCATTTAACCTCCCCTCGCTAAACTACTCCACATTAACCACCAACGCAATCTAACCACCCCTCACTGAACTACGTACCCACCCTCAACGCCATCTACCCACCTTCCACTAAACTACGTTGTCACACACCACCAACGCCATCTACCCGCCGCCCGCTAAACTACATGCCCGCACAGGTTCCGCAAGCGCAAGGAGCTGGCCGCGGCCGCGTCGGGCGCTCAGCCGCTGATGACCAAGCTGCAAGCCGGGCTGAGGGAGACCCACGACCGGGGGCCTGAGCTCAAGAGGACCATCTCCGGGAACCTGGAGGAGGTCGTGACGGATATTGTCGAGCCTGCGCATAGGGTATGACATTTATACCTTCAGTGACCCCTCACTCCGTAAAATCGGCCAAGTGCGAGTCGGAGTTCCGAAGAGTTCCGCAACATCGTACAAGAAAAAGTGTAAAAAAATAGTTTCTTTTTACTGAGACAGTCATTTCATTCATTCATTATTTTTTGCTGGATTCGGCAACAGATAGACACATTCAGCGGACAGCGGAGGCTTGGTAATAGTATTAGGGCATGATAATAATATGGAACCCTAATAAATAAAATCCCATAGGAATTATTTACCCGAAATTATGTATTCAGACAGCCGGTTGCAGAAACAATCTTTAAATTTTAATGCCCCATTAAACTTTAAAGAGCGTAATGTCAAGGCATGTGAACTGTCATTGAGCATAATGCACTCAGAAATAAGAGCTATATTTTATCAAAAAATCTAAATTTTATGACACTGACAGGCCATTAGCGTTTAATGAGGCGTTAAAATTTAAAGATTGTTTCTGCAACTGGCTGTATATCTTATTTAATTAAATGATACGTGTGATACTTTTCTTAATAATTTTACCAATAATTTTATTTTAGCGCGACCATACATTATTCGGTGCTGTATGGACAAGTATCAAGAAACATGGACGCGAGAGTTTCTACAGACATGACAAGAAACCTAAACCAAAGTCGAAGAACTCGAGTATAGGTGAGTTTCGAGTATCTACAGTAGGAATACTATTTTGTCTATCTTAAGCTATTTTTACTGTCATGTGAGTACAATAAAGAAACTACGAAATTACGAATACCTACTGGCTGTCGTCAGACAAGGATGTTACAGGACAGTAACTAGGTGTAAAGTAACCACCAGGTAAAGTTATACACGCACTACTTAGTGACTTTAATTTGATACAATGTTTTAATTTTAATTATCAATTTGTGTAACTAATGATGACATTTATATTTAATAATTTTCAATTTACTAATCTGACATGTAAATATGTTTCAATATGTTTCAATATGTTACTTACTGATCGTTGACAGAACGCTGGAATACCCATCATAACATGTATCCAGCACCTATATCTTAACTTCTTATGGTATGGTGAAAATTACCCTTCTTTAGATTTTGTACTGTAACGGTTTTTCGCTTTACAAGGCCCTACTTACGATGAAATCTGACTTGTTGCCTTGCAATAGATTGCATTGTGAGTAGGCAGGTTGCAGCGTGAGACTTTACATTGAATTCTGTTGTTGCAAGGCAACAGATTGCAGCAACAAATTGCTAGTCAGATTGCATCGTGAGTAGTGCCTTTTAATTACACCTCGTTAAATTGATTGGTTTGTTGGTAAATATCTTACAAACGTTTATTTCAAGATATAAGGGTCGACATTGTAGCGAGATTCGTTCATTTAACTCTTGAAATATACATGGCTTTTCACTTACCTATTTTGATCTATTGCAGCTGAAACTGAAGCTCAAACGTTGAGCACGATGATGAGAAGAGAAATGGGCTATGACGGGAAAATACCCGAAGAAGACATGTAAGTATTGTAAAATTAACTCATAAGAATAGTTATTAATGAAAAAATTAAATTACCTAACCTAAATTGTTTTAAATACTATATTCATGGTGAGATACCGAAAGGTGCACCAAAGCGGTAACAGAATGACTACACAGACCATGTTTTACCAGATGGATGGTTGACTACATAATCAAAAGCTGGGTAGCCCTTTTCTTTTGATGCTGGTAAAGATGAGGCCTATCTTATATCCAACCGTGGGTAAATGAGCTGACTGATCTTTGATTGAAGTAATCGTTTGGTTTTATTCTAATTCAAGGAAATATGATGATGACAATCATAGCGATGAGGAAATCGCGATGCAACCATTGCTACACAGCAAAAGGGATTCCGAAAAAATCTTCCAGGCTATTGAGTGAGTAACTTACCTACTGTCTTATTAGCTAACACAAATCTGTCCTAACTGTGACTGCAGTCATAAAGACTGAAAAAACACCAATAAGTACTTAATAGACATCATGAATGGATTCTTATTTGTCTACTCTAAACTACATTGAAGAGTTCTAGCTACAGTTGATTACAAGCAGTCTTATTTTGTAATCCTTGTCGAAAATACCGTAATAACATTACAGAAAAACCTCCAACGATTTAATGCGGACTATGAAACAGAACAGTAAGTTTGAGTTTAATTGTGTGAGAATGTTTGCGATCCTGGCATGACAAATACATTTTTAATAATTAAGTTGAGTGTGGGAGAAATTCATTTTACACATACGATTTCCAGCGATTTGGCATTTACTTATGTACTTTTGTTTCATTTTCTTCTTCTTTACTTTCCTCTATGAATATTCCTTTTAGTTTCACTTTATCAGAAATAAGTATTAGTTTCATATTTGCCTTCTTTTCGTGGCTTTTAATACCGTGTTGTGTGGCCATTAACATAGGGGTAGTTGTACTGGCGATTTGATCTCATCTATTGTATGCTTCCGACCAGATCGTGACAAGACGCGGGCTGCTGTGACAAACAACAATGTGCCTTATTGTGTGGAGAATCCAGCGGAGACTCTTATCACACGAGTAAGTATTTAGGATCCATAATACAGACTGTTATTTAACTTAAGACCTTATTTATACATTATGGTGCAATAAAGTTTTGATTTGATTTGATTTGGATTATACATATAACTAACTAAGATAACTAGTGGCTCTGTGAGCTGTAGACCTCGCGAGTATGTCGGTGGGAAAGCTGAACTGCTAACACACATAAAAAAAATAACCCAAATAATTGTCTTTCAATAACACATACAAACTTATGAATGTACCTGGTTACGTACATGTAGTATGAAAGTAGCCGCACCAATAACTTTGTAAACTACATTTCGCGATCTTTAATACAACCTATAGACTTTTTACTAAAATTATATAATCTGTTTCACTCTCATCGTCTTTACAAATCCAACGACACCTTATTTGTTAATATCCATTGAGCCGTTTGGGTTGTAGCGATTTTTTTACATTTTAAAACCCCATATCTCCGCCATTTTGAAAAAAATCTAAAAACTGGCTTGAGTAAAAAATTCTATTTATTTTTCCAACCTGCTCACAAAATTTCACGAGAATCGGTTCATAAATGCGACCTGTAGAGGAGAACAACCGGACAGACATACGAAAGCATTTTTGCCCAAACCTGAAACGGAGACGCTTCGCTCGCTCGGTCAACTAGATCCAGATGTTTATAACAGCCGACCGATCAACGAGAACTCTAGAGACCAAATTGGCTACTTACTTTTCCCCGGCGAGCCTGTATGAAGAGGGTTATGAATGACTTATGATGAATGTTGAGGAAGCGAGAGATATATGCCAGGATCGTAGCAAATGGAGGTTTTTATTCTCTGCCTACCTCGGGAAAAAGGAGCATGTATGTAAGGTCGACCAAGGCTGTCAGAATTTGGTGGCAAAGAGGCATAGCATTTGTCCGATGGTAAAACTAAATCAATCCAGTGGGCACTGGACTATTCATGTAGAGAAGAGTACCCTATATATACGTTACTCTATGGAGAAAAGGCCTATACACATCGGTGTGTCATTCAATTCCCAAGATAAAGTTTAAATGTATGTTGAAGCAATATTATATTAAAAACCTTTAAATATCATTAAAAATGGAACGGGGGATGGGCTTAGTATTAAATAAATTAAAAGTAAAAAAACATTTTTAAACAAAGCTTTTATTTAATGCCCTAAAAAGAAGAAAATAAAATTTCAATTCAATCAAATGCGTCATTTTATTACATTACACAATTTATACGATATAAAAGCTTGTTGCGAGATTTACTTGTGTAGACTTAATTAGGTGGGTAGGCACCTATTTGCACAGACTTGGAGATAAATCCCGCAACAAGCTTTTATATCGTATAAATTGTGTAATGTAATAAAATGACGCATTTGATTGAATTGAAATTTTATTTTCTTCTTTTTAGGGCATTAAATAAAAGCTTTGTTTAAAAATGTTTTTTTACTTTTAATTTATTTTTAACTTTTTAGTCTCAGCATCAGCTCATAAAATGTCCATGTCATAAAAAATATTCTAGGACTAAAGTATTCGTCAAGAAGAATCGAACGAGCCCAAATTCGACGGGCTTGCGATGTTTTATGACAGAGTTCCCATGACCGTCTTCCGTCTCCAGCATCAGATCAGCTCCATGTCATAAAAAAATATTCTAGGACCAAAGTATTCGTCAAGACGAATCGAACGAGCCCAAATTCGACGGGCTTGCGATGTTTTATGACAGAGTTCCCATGACCGTCTTCCGTCTCCAGCATCAGATCAGCTCCATGTCATACAAAAAATTCTAGGACCAAAGTATTCGTCAAGACGAATCGAACGAGCCCAAATTCGACGGGCTTGCGATGTTTTATGACAGAGTTCCCATGACCGTCTTCCGTCTCCAGCATCAGATCAGCTCCATGTCATAAAAAAATATTCTAGGACCAAAGTATTCGTCAAGACGAATCGAACGAGCCCAAATTCGACGGGCTTGCGATGTTTTATGACAGAGTTCCCATGACCGTCTTCCGTCTCCATCATCAGATCAGCTTTAAGTCAGAAATATATTGCATTGTCATCCGACTTATACACGTATGCGAAATTTCAGCTCAATCGGATAACGGGAAGTGGGTCAAATTCAAGCCGACATTTTTGACGCGAACCGTGATACCCACAAACATACATACAGTGCAAGTTAAATAAAAGCTTTTAAAAAAAGTACATACTGGGGGCTATTTGAGAGGTGTTAAAACCACTAAACTAGAAGAACTAAAGGCAATAAACTGACAACTTTCAAATCCGACAGATCTTGCGCGGTGGCCACAGATTCTATTTTCAAACACACCATTTTAATTAGTTTAGTTAGTATAGTTCGTGGTGCCTCCCGAATCGCATATCTAGTTATAGTTAAGAGCCAAACCAACCTGCCGACAAACTGCCTAGCAGTTTGGCAGACTTAAATTACGTAATTAAGTGCTTTTTTTCATGAATAAACGTTATAAATAAATAATAATAATAATGGACGCTAAGCATGGCGATGACGATGATGATGTTGATAGTCATGTTGATGGTGTTGATGATGATGACGATAGTGACGATGGGGATGATCATATTGATGCTGACGATGTTGATAATGATGCTGATACTGATGATGATGATGCGGATGATGTTGATACTGATGATGATACTCATAATGATAACATGGTGGCAGAGGCACAACTGTGCCCACTTTAAGCCAGTGATATACTCCACATAGTCCACACGCATAATGAAATATTGGATCTCTGCCCGTCGTCGCCGCAGCTATGGAGTAATGAAGGTTTCCTCAAGATGTTTTCAATCACCGATAGAACGTCTGTATAACAGTATCTGTGGTATAACGTACAAAATATAAACTAATTATCTCATTGGTACATAGTCAGCACCGGGATTCGAACCCGAATCTTATGCCTGAGAATCTAGCATGAACCCACATGAAACTCACTAGACTGTAGTCTCTGATGAGCTCTGTGGAGCTCATTTTTGATTCTGATACTGATGATGATGATGATGATGATGATACTGACGATGGTGATGATGAAGATGATGCCCATAATGATGCTGAAGACAATGCTGAACTGAATGTCTCATTACAGGTGTTGACTGGACAGGGTCTCGGCAAGTACTGTGACCGCGAGTTCGTACAGAACACGACGAGGGAGATGCAAGAGGCACTGGACCTCACCGCAGAGGAGATGGACACGTATGACTCCAACATCTACTCAATCACACTCACTCGCTCACAAATCACAAACTCACTCATGATTCATAGTTTATTTGTTGGACACAGTCTACTCGTCGAACGATCTTTTGGCATGTGAGTGACGTTTACAGGGGGGCGTCACTTCTACGCAACCTCATGCAATGATCTTGTCAAAAATTAAAAATTTCACTTTCATCTGTGACCGCACACGCCAAAAGATACAGCTTGTACACTTACTTCAACCTTTTTTAACCGACTTCACAAAAGGAGGAGGTTTACAATTCGTCGGGATATTTTTATTTTTTTATTTTTATGTATGTAGATACACCGATGACGCCTAGACGGATGGACCGATTTGGAAAATTATTTTTATGTTTGAAAGGGTTTACCTTCCCTTTGGTCCCATTGACACCAGGTTAGGATCTGATGATGGGATCCTGGAGAAATCGAGGGAACTCTTCAAATATTATAGGCAGACCTATAGTGATTTTTGTGTTTTTCATAATAACTCGTGCATTTACTCATGGTAAGCATAATATTGAGATGCGGAACTGATGATGAAGACCACACATGGCCACCAGAACTGGCGTGGCTGGCGGGCAACGCATAGCCTAAACCGGTGGACCTAGAGCCATGAAACTTTGTACAGGTGTTCCTTATGTAGCGTAGGGTAGCATTAAGATGGGATTTGACGAAATTAATTCACCAAGGGGGGGGAGGGGGGGGAACTCTTCATCATAACATCATTACAACAACATTACAGTTTCTATTTAACTCAATCTAATCAAATAGGGTTTGTGGAAGTCGGTTTAAAATTATGTAGATATGCTACAAAGAATAAAGTGGGGTGTTCTATGACGCCATGGACGCCATTAAAAATAAAAATATGTATGACGCTTTATCCTTCTGTCTCTTTGTCTGTCTGTGGCACCCTAGCGATTAATTTATTATTGTTTTTGTTGACAGCGCTGCAAACCAAGTCATTCTTCAAGATAAAAGTTCAAATCGTGGTCGACCTGACAATGTGGTCAGTATTATTATTATGATATTATTAAATCATGCTGTGTTCGAAACTATAAGAAGGTGGTAATTAAACTTATTGAAGAACAAGAACTCAATGGATTAAAATTGTTAAACAATTCAATTATTTAAGAAAATTTCCAGTGTATTTTTAGTCATATTTTTTTCAATTCGTAAAGAAATTAACAATTATTATACAACTTAACCTAACTTACAACTACAAATATTTATACTTAAAGTCTTCACAAATTAAAAGGCCTGTTTTGACAGTTCACGCCCATGAAGTTTTAACCCCTAATGCGTAGGTAATAAAAGCCCACTGGTGCGTACAAGCAAAGCGTAAAAGTTGCACCTAGGAAAACTGCTTCTATTACCTACGCGTTATAGGCGCTGTCAAAACGGGCCTTTTATTATGTGAGGACTGTAATAAAAATTATACTTGTGTTCACCGCCGCCGTCGAGTGGCAGGGTGGCCCAACATGCTGGCACCATTACTGACCATTACCTCGCTGCATCTCCAGGATAATGCTAATGCTATTTGTCAACTTTAGCTGGAATAAGTCTTCAAAAATGGGCCTTTAAACCTTCATATTACAATCCGTAGAAGAATGCCCACCAGGTTTCCTTTCCGCAGGAAAGCATCCTGGCTCGTCAGCATCACCCATTCCACCAGCCTCCCATGCAGCCTCGACGAAGATACGACTGAAAACACGTTTTTGGAACTTTCGGATTAGCCTGCCCACTCCGGATGACACCCGACAGTGGGATTTTTAAGCTCGCGATTTACGCAAGTTTTGTAAAAGCTGGCCCCGAGTTGAAAGGGGATTTTTGAGCGGAATAAAGGCCTACGCAGACCGGGATGGTGTGGCAAGTTTTTACCAATGGACATTCAAACGTATCGATATAGAAATAAGACATAAATTGCTATGGTTTGAAATTATGCCGTGGCATCCCGCGGGATGCTTCGGCTTTATTTGAAAGTATATCAATTAATGTCTTATTTCTATAGGGATACGTTTGAATGTCCATTGGTAAAAACTTAAAATCCCTTGTGCCAGTGTGCGTAGGCCATAATTGTTTTATTTATGATATTTATGTTAATAGGTTTCACAATGGAATGTTTCGCTTTTGCTTAAGTGTATTATGGATATTTGATTACCTTTTACGAATTTGTCGATGAAGAGTTTTGTGTCTTCCTTCGATCTTTTGGCATGTGAGTGACGTTTTCAGGGGGGCGCCAGTTCTACGCAACCTAATGCAATGAAACTGTCAAAAAGCGTTAGTTTCTACCGGTCACCGCACGCTTAAAGATCGTTGGACAGCCTGTACAAGTTTCAATTGTAAAATTATTTATGAATTCGATCTTACAGTACTTAAATTGTCCTGTTTCTTAAAATTTGTGATGATGGTGGTTTCACTTCTTAGTGGTGCCAGTTTATTATTATAGTCTTTTAATAACAGTTACGATAGTTTTTATAGCAAGGTTTTTATATTTATACTATCTCAACAAGTGCCAATGAAATGAGACATGCATCTTTCCTTAATGAAAAAAACTAAATTAATACACTGTATCTTAATAAATAACTTTTTGTTGTCCTATATTTGCGGTATATCTACTTGTGTAATCTTTTTAACAGTAAAGCAAGTACAATAAGTTAATGTATGGTACAAGTATTTAGCAAATTTTATATAAAAAACGATCAAGTGCGAGTGGGACTCGCGCACCAAGGGTTCCGATCACACTTGGAGAGTGTAATATGTGTAATTGGGTTTCACATAAAAGACTGAAGTATGATGTCATTCATGTAAACCAAATTAAATATTTTTGTAGAAAGACAGAAAAGGCATGTAACATTTTAGTATGGAGCTTGGCTTACCTACCGTCCGCCAACTTGAAAAAATCATAAATTCGCCGCCACTAATGAAACTGGTGTCAATCGATAATAAAACGCATTAGAAATACAAATTATTATATGCAAAACTCCCGTAACATGTATACTTTCGGAGCTAGGCGAGGTGAGGTGGAAAAAATCTATGGGCCCTGGAGGGAAACTATTTACCTTAAAACATTTAGATTGTTATATTTAAAAACCAGCCAAGTGCGAGTCGGACTCGTGCATGAAGGGTTCAGTACCATTATCTATAAAAAACCGCAAAAAAACAACATTTTGTATGGGAGCCCCTCCTAAATATTGATTCAATTTTAATTTAATTATTTATTTTTTAAGTAAATAATATACTCAATATAATGTAAACATTTTAAGCGTCTACCTGCTACCATTATCAATATCGAGCAAAAATGAGCAAAAAAATCACGTTTGTTGTATGGGAGCCCCCCTTAATATTTTTTTTTAATTTTTAGTATTTGTTGTTATACCGGCAACAGAAATACATCATCTGTGAAAATTTCAACTATCTAGCTACCATGGTTCATGAGTTACAGCCTGGTGACAGACAGACGGACAGACGGACAGACAGCGAAGTCTCAGTAATAGGATCCCGTTTGGCACCCTTCGGGTACGGAACCCTAAAAGAATAAACACTCGACTGTAAGACCTTTTGTTTTTAGGAGAAATGTTATCTTTATCATTCACTGGATCAACTACTTAGTATACAAATAGCGAGTGTTTATTTAATTTTTTTTGCTGGTTCGATTCCCGGGTGAGACAAGCAATTTTTAGAAAATCGTTAAATCCAGTTATGTTTTTTTTTTTAATAAAATATCGTTTCCTGTAAAATTATACCAGAAAAAAACATAGGTTTATTTAAGACTTTAGGTCATAATCATATCATCATTAGCACTAGAAATAGAAATAAGATTGCGATGTCCGCGTTCAGACTCAGTAAGGTTGCTCACTCTTTTATGGGAGTATGTGTTAGTTTTTATAATAAAATACCTAATGAAGCAAGGGACCTACCAGAAAGGAGGTTCAAAAACTATGTCAAAAACGGCCTATTGAAGAAGTCTTATTACAGTGTAAAAGAATATTTAGATGACAAAACTGCATGGTCTTTACCATCTCAGCGCACAGAAATCCAAAGAGGGGCTATGGACTGAGTCAGTACGTCTCTCCTCGGTGTATTTCCTTAGACTTAAGTAGAAATACATAACATTGTATTTTTAAGGCTCTGATATTTTAAAAGAGGTAAGGGGGAGGTTTCTTGCCCTTCTTTGCTCCATCCCTAAGCCCACAACTTCCGAACGGGCGGTAGTATACAAAAATATTAATATTATGTTGACGTTGACTAAGTAATATGTATGATTTTATGGTCAATATTTTTTTTGAATTGAATTGAATTGAATTAGCTATGTTAAGGATTTAAGGTAGTTTCCGTCCAGGGCCCATATATTTTTTCCACCTTGTCTAGCTCCGAAAGTATACATGTTATGGGAGTTAAAATACATTGCCACGCCCTTGCCAGGGTCTATATTTGGTACTTTGTTAAATTTGTTTTTACCATCTTTGTAAACCTATGGAGTGCAATAAAAGATTGAGTATTGAGATTGACAAAGAAATAAGAATAATTTGTGTTCAATAAATATTTTCAGCTTGATACGTCTACGCGTTCTTGACACACGGACAGACGGACGGACAACAAAGTGATCCTATAAGGGTTCCTTTTTTCCGTTTAAGGATTGGAACCCTAAAGTGTTAAGTTTAGATGTTTATATATTTTTTTGTTTACCTTTGCTCTATATATATTAATAATTGATGCCTACCTGAGAGACTTAAAGCTATTATGGTAATATATTTTATATGACGTATTACTCGGTTTCGAGTGAAGACCTCTGCCCCTTGGCGGGGACGTAAATAGACTTAAGTTAAATTATGTGTAGTATTGTTATTATGGGTAATAATAAATATTGTTGCAGTATTCTTGAATGATTTAATTTGGGTAAATTTAAATCTCGCTTTGCACAGGTTGTCTGAGAAAACCAAAAACAAACATTCTTAAAAAGAAATCATCGCATTCGGATAAGAAATGATGAAGTTACAGCGATTTTAGTGTACAGGCACAGAAGAGATAATAGTACTACGTTCGCGCCACTAAAACTTCTATAACTTCGTCATTTATTGATGGATTTGAGTTGTTGAAAAAGTACCTAATATGCTGGAATGTTTGTACTTCAGACACCTTAATATTCCGATGCGTTGATTCTCACCTCTCACTGTGCAACACAGGACGTACAAGTGTCACCTGTCATTTCACAGTCAAGTTGGTTGTCCAACGATAGGCAACAAAGTGCCATTAACTAAAATAGAATAGAATAGAATCTTTTGGCGCGGGGAGGCAGTCGCTCACGTCCGAAGGAATTACTTGGAACCCACAGCCCTTCACGTCCTTCCCGGGTAGTGCTAACGAGCGACAAATCCTCATCATCATAGTCATCAAATCATCTCAAGACATTATAATTTCCAGGTTCTCAAATGAGAACCTGACCACTTGACACTGGCAAAATTAACCTCAAAAGAGGTTAGGACGCCATTAATAAAAAGAAGAAGAAGATCTTTTGGCGCGGGGAGGCAGTCGCTCACGTCCGAAGGAATTACTTGGAACCCACAGCCCTTCATGTCCTCCCTGGGTAGTGCTAACGAGCGACAAATCATCATCATCATCTTAACATCATCTCAAGACATTATAATTTCCAGGTTCTCAAATGAGAACCTGACCACTTGACACTGGCAAAATTAACCTCAAAAGACACCATTAATAAAAAGAAGAAGAAGAAGATCTTTTGGCGTGCGGTGACAGGTGAAGAAACTGACGATTACGTATTCTATAGGATTCGATATACGGATATCAAGACCAGCGGGTCGATTCTCGCGCCTTCGATATACAGATATCGAGACCTATATTGACAGATTCCCAAACAAAATCACTCGATATAAGCGGAGATATCGAGTGATTTTGTAGTGGAATCTGTCAATATAGGTCTTGATATACGCATATCGAAGGCGCGAGAATCATGACACTGCGAGTCGATTCTCGCGCCTTCGTTATACGGATATCGAGTCGAGACCAATATTGACAGATTCCCATACGAAATCACTCGATAGATACTTTACACCTGGTTGCTTAGATACGACCTCCGCACCAGGCGGTTGTAGGTACAATCACCATCAGATATATCGTAGCGGTGAAGGTACTCAAATATTTCTGAGCAGCATTAAATTTCAACGAATCTCTATAAACCACTAAAACAGCGGAACATCCACATCCAATTTTTTATCAAAGCAGCCAGGATGATCATAAAGATCTAGGTAAACATACTGTAAGGGCGTGGACAGACGATGACGCGCCCGCTTCGACGCCGCTAAGCCTCGCTCTCATCGCCTTGCACCGATTTGTGTCTTAATGCTCGTTAATAAGTCTCTTAATACAACAACGGATGGAGCGGGCAAGGCGCGGCGTCGGAGCGGACGCGGAGCGGGTGCGATGAAAACCATCCGATATAATAAGAGGCTTATTAATGAGCAATAAGACACAAATCGGTGCTAGGCGGTGCGAGCGCGGCTTAGCGGGCGCGAGGCGTGCGCGGAGTGGCGACGGAGGGGGCGCGTCTTTCGTCGTCTGTCCACGCCGCCGTAAGTCAGTGTCATACAGTTGTTCCATGCCAAAAGAAGAAGAAAAAGAAGACGGTTGCGGGATGTGTCTAACGCGGAAGGAGGTTTTACGAAGTAGTTAACGAATACTGTAAGTACCTACGTCTTGTGTACCTTTGATAGCCTTTGATACGTCGAAGTGCTCGTAAACTCGTAACCCCCTGTCAGGAGTTGACAATAATTGTATACTCTTTAGCTATAAACTTCATAACTCTTTAGCTATAAATTCCAAAATTTAATGCTGCTTATAAATATTTGAGTACCTCCACCGCTACAATATATGTGATGGTAAATTGGTGACTGTAGGCGCACGAGAGGCGTTTTGATCCCATATCGCAGGAAGAAACAAAATATTATATCAAGGGTGGTTTTTATTGATCCAGTTTGTACATTTCAAAACTATTATTCTGTTTTATCATTGTCGGTTGGTTGCAAAGCTACTATAAAGCTACTATTTGGTCCAAAATGATTTGAAAAGTTGTCAGTGATCTCTTCTATAGCGTCTTGCGGTCTTTCCAGAAGCTGTTTTTCTCTTGAATGTGATACATCATCAGTATTAGAGAAGGGACCGTTTTTATTCATCGTGACTGAGAAGGTTTGTTTCGTTTCATCTGGCTGGAAATGGCTCTGCAAATCTTCTTTGGTCGCAATATCTGGCATCTCATCGTACTCACCGTGTGACTCTAACGCTTTGTCGTTATTATGAGACATGCCTTGTATTTCATCTTGTAGCTTCTTGATCATGTTTTCCAATTCTGTTATCTGCTGGTCCACTTCAGGTTTGAACTTATTGCCTTCGAATCTTACTTGTGAAGAAGCCACTGATGTCCTTGAATTTGGTTCGGTCAATCGCTCGGTCGAGGCGATAGCAGGGTAAATGTTATCCATTATGGTTTGTATGAACCAACTCAGCCAACTACTCATACCAATGTTTGTATTTTTCCAAACAACGCTGCTTTCTCTGCTTCTCTTTCTGAACTTCGCAAGGCGTTGGCTCGACTACTGGGACTGGGACTGGAGACGGGCAGTAGCCCCAAGGGAGATCTGTTTTCATAGCACCCTGGTCTCTTATTTTATCGCATCTGGCCGTACCGGGTAATTTGGGTTTAACCAAGCATCTTATGGGGTCGGCCGTCCTCCTCAGCTTGATGGGCGGGTTTTTAATCCTTTCGATGCAGAGTGCAACCCCGCAGTCTGGGGGATCGGGGGGATCGGGGATGATGGGGTCAGGGCATACGAGCTTCCCAGCTTTCTTGAGAAACTTGATCCGCTGTTCCCGACAGGGATCCGGTGGTGGCGGCTCAGGCTTAGGTTGTTTTGTACAAACCGCTGTTTTCATAGTAGTTTGGCCCAATTTGTTGAATTCTCCTGGTCGCTACGTACCCATCGTGTTTTATGCACTTGTTCGCAAATATTTTCGGATGGTTTGGCTGATTTGAAAATTTTGTTCTGTTTTCTGTCGTTGCTGTTTTATTTTTGTAAGCAGATGTCAAATTATTTATGGAACTATATTCTGTTTTGAAAGATATTTTGTTAGCTATGGTGCAGAACTAACCAGTTGTAACGATTTAATTCGAAAAAGTTTATATTTATAGTTTAAAGGTTTGGTATTATAGGGGGTTTACACACGCGTCGCCGTACAAGGGCTTCTGCGGCCACAACCACAAACGCCGGCCGCCACGAGAAGCTAGAAGCGGCCACTCAGGAAGCTGAAGCGCGCATCAGCCACTTTTTTAACACATGCGCGCCGTATCATAATATACTTAAGGTGGGGAATCGCGCGATGAGACGTGTGGCGGCGTTTTGAATCGTGTGGCGGCCACAAGAAGCGAGCGCCGACCGACGCGACAGCGGCGCGGCGGTGTGAACAGCGAGCGATGAACAAAATAAACCGGGCGACCCGCTACATAATAAAATGTTGGTAAAGTAGTCTTCTATCCGACGTGTGCAGGTTTCAATTCGATATCTTTTCAAAACACCTTAATTTTCCCATATTTACACTTATTTTCCCACCGAAATGGAAGGATTCGGAATATGTAATTCCAGAATTATTCCAACTTTTGGAATTTTTCCAAATTGGGTGATTCGGAATAATTCCCAGCGCCCATCTATAGCTATTTTCAACCGACTTCAAAAAAAGGAGGAGGTTCTCAATTCGACCCGTATATTTATTTTTTCTATGTTTGTTACGCGATAACTCCGCCAATTATGAACCGATTTGAACAAATCTTTTTTCGGCGTATAGGTAATACCTCAAGGGTGGTCCCATTGACACCAGGTCAGGATCTGATGATGGGATCCTGGAGAAATCGATAGAACTCTTCAAATATTATAGGCAGACCTATAGTGATTTTTGTGTTTTTCATAATAACTCGTGCAAATGCACATAGCATAATATTGTGATGCGGAACTGCTGATGAAGACCACATATGGCCACCAGATCTGCTCAATACTAGGTACAAATACAATGCGTGGCTGACGGGCAGGCAACGCATAGCCTAAACCGGTGGACCTAGAGCCATGAAACTTTGTACAGGGGTTCCTTAGTCGCGTGGGGTAGCACTGATATAGGATTTGACAAAATAATTCCTCAAGGGGGGGGGGGATAAGGGGTTACAGTTAGTATTAAACTCAATCTAACCAAATAGGGTTTGTGGAAGTCGGTTTTTTCTAAAGTTTACTTTTTGTTTCAATTATTGTTTTTATGTTTGTTATTTTTATATGTTACTGTTTACTGTACTGTTATGTATTATGGACCTAGAAGTCCGAAATAAAGAAATTGAATTGAATTGAAATATATCCGCCAGTAAATAAGGGTGACGCTGACACAGTGTCGCTCGCTTCGAAAACCTACCTTAACGTTCAATCCCTATGCTTTCGAACAAATTCAAGTCGTAATGAAAGTGGGGCTACCGTTAATGCTGGGCCTGATGCAGCCCTCTTTGGAGTCTGGTCCAGTTCAGTAAGTCTCCTTCTGACGGTAGAAGATGGTATTTAAACTTATGACCACTTGGCGTTCGTCACGCAGACTTTTTTGGATGCTAAACTGCGCTGAGGAGGCAGTTTTGGAGAACAGGATATGAGGATATTCTGCTAACCGATAACCGACCCGTGTAAACAGCCAATTATACACCGAACCGAACGACATAAAGTAGACTGGAATAGTAAATGACCGAGCGAGCGAAGCGTACAGCTTCGAGATTTTGGCCAAAAAAGCATTTGTCCCGCTGTCTGTGTGTTCTCCTCTACAGTAGCTCTAGCAGGAATATTTGACAGCGCGAAAAAGTGTTCATGAACCTAATGGCATTGTACATAAGAGCCACTGACATTTGAATTCGAATACTTTTTCGACGCGTTTTTCCTTGCTACAGTTCGCATTTCTTAACCGATTTTCCATCCCAAAAGTGACCCGTCACTGTGACACCGAAGGAAGGTTTGGTCATATGTAATTCCCCTCCGGGGCAGTAATACAACTAAGTAGTTCAACTGGTTGTACAAATGATACACTCAAAAAAAATATAGGGTCATTAGTACAACCAGTTTTACCTACTAAATTCGAGGTTACTTCGATTTAAAGCTTTTTTAGGGTTCCGTACCCGAGGGTGCCAAACGGGACCCTATTACTGAGACTTCGCTGTCCGTCTGTCCGTCCGTCCGTCCGTCTGTCACCAGGCTGTATCTCATGAACCGTGGTAGCTAGACAGTTGAAATTTTCACAGATAATGTATTTCTGTTGCCGCTATAACAACAAATACTAAAAATCAAAAGAAATATTAAGGGGGGCTCCCATACAACAAACGTGATTTTTTTGCTCATTTTTGCTCGATATTGATAATGGTAGCAGGTAGACGCTTAAAATGTTCACAATATATTGAGTATATTATTTACTTAAAAAATAAATAATTAAAATTAAATTAATATTTAGGGGGGGCTCCCATACATATTTTTTTGCGGTTTTTTATAGATAATGGCACGGAACCCTTCGTGCGCGAGTCCGACTCGCACTTGGCCGGTTATTTTTAATTCGCCATTTCTCATTCGCAAGTTTTTGAATAGCCTTCCTTCAAGATTTTCTTAACGCCCACACTATCCTGAATAGTTACATAAGGGCACGTACCGGTCAGAGCCATCAGGCGGTAAGTCCATTTTTGCAACTTTCCAGGAGAGCCAAAATAAAGGCATATGATGCGGTCCGAACGCGAAGAAGAGGAATTGAAGCAAGACCAGGTGTACATAATTAAATCACTTGGCACCTAGTGCCCTCTGCTCCATGAATAGTAGACCCCTATCAAGAGGTCCATTAAGTATAAACAAACTTGCATGGGCATTTTTAGGGTACCGTACCCGAAGGGTGCCAAACGGGACCCTATTACTGAGACTTCGCTGTCCGTCTGTCCGTCCGTACGTCCGTCCGTCCGTCCGTCTGTCACCAGGCTATATCTCATGAACCGTGGTAGCTAGACAGTTGAAATTTTCACAGATGATGTATTTCTGTTGCCGCTATAACAACAAATACTAAAAATTAAAAGAAATTTAATATTAAGGGGGGCTCCCATGCAACAAACGTGATTTTTTTTGCTCATTTTTGCTCGATATTGATAATGGTAGCAGGTAGACGCTTAAAATGTTCACAATATATTGAGTATATTATTTACTTAAAAAATAAATAATTAAATTAAAATTAAATTATTATTTAGGGGGGGCTCCCATACATTTTTTTTGCGGTTTTTTATAGATAATGGCACGGAACCCTTCGTGCGCGAGTCCGACTCGCACTTGGCCGGTTATTACTCTTTTTTGTATTTGAGATGGACCTCTAACTCGATTTTGCGAGTTAATCGTAAAATCTTAGGTCGATCCTTCCCTACTACGCTCAATAAAACAATACACTCTGCGATATCAGTATATGTTTATTTGTTACAGATTGGTTTTGTTAGGTTTAATAGGAATTCGTTGATATTAAATCAAGGTTCGGTTTTGCCTGAAGTTTCTTGTTCTATTGTTTGTCAATAGCGTTAAAAAGAGGTCGAGGTATATCATACTTATTTTTGATTCTCTTCTGGAACATCTTGGCTGGTTGTGCCTTCAGAAATTTGACGAAGCCGACATCGATTTCCTTCAGTGTCTCGTAGCTCGAGATCGTCTTCTCTTGGACTGTATCAACCAAAGAAGAAAGTACAGGCGAACATTGTGAGTGCAAGATTGCCGCTGTATCCTTGAACATGGCAAATGAATCTCGTGAAAGAACCAGTGAACCTCTTGTGGTGTTAACATTCGTTTCATTGTTATGAATATTGTTCCCGGAACTGTGGGAACAATATTCAGATTCTATATCCAGTGCATGCACGTATGCCAGTTTGTTCCACGGCAGCTGACTGGAAAAGTTATCGAAGGTAGTCTTCACAGTTTCTACAATAGAATCTACTAATAACTTTTTGCTTCTTCCAGAATTTGGTAATTCAGGATACCTTGAGCAGAGTTCTTGCCTGTGCGACTCATAATACACGCCCTTCATTGGATTGTAGGCAATGCAGGGTACGTATTTTGTCATTTTGCTTTGTTTTGGTTGATTTTTGCAAGGTTTTTTTTCTTCAACAGCAGGTTTGACTGGAACGGGGGGTGGTGGGCATTGGTATCCGTCTTGTGAGCACGCTGTAGGGAGAGGCTCATCGCATATGGGAGTATTTTTAGGTACTGGTCGAGGTTTTGGTAATGGGCAGGTGTAGTCCTTTTTCTCGATGTCTTCGTCACTCACGCACGGTAAGTCTTCTGGGTTCGTATTCGCAGGGCCAGCGGAGCCGCATTTTTTTTTGAAGTCAACCTTGTCCATAGATTTGGCATCGAAGCATGCATCAGCTTTTTTATTTTTGTTGCTTGTTTTTTTGCACTTACCCTTGTTTTTTTTGGTAACCGAACAACTGGAGGAAGACATGTTGGATGTCTTTTGACCTGAATCAGATGGAAATATATTTCAACTATCAGAACTTGTACGGAATATTATTGCCGCTGCAGGTATGGCATGGGCTATTGCTTGAGAGACTATTATTGTTTTAACATGATTTTTATTTGCTGCTATTGTTTCATTTTTGCTGACCGAAAGTGACTTTTAGACAATTGACATCGATTACATCATGGTTTTCTTCTCTTGACGAAAAAAAGTTCCAGGTGTAAGTATATAAATCCTCATTTTTGGCTAGCCTTGCCTATGCCATATACACTTTATTCTATGCCTATGTCGGCGGCCGATCGTAGAATCATCATCATCATGATGTGCCCCGCCATTTCATGATATGCCCAAGCAATTACTAGGCACATCATGATGTAGCGGGCTTTAACGAAAACATGTCTTTTTAAAAGTATTTTTATTCAGCACTACGTAATGTTTTTTTTGTATAATACATGTCAAACGAACACGAAGACTATTCGGGGGCTTTGCTGCGCTTGTCCCCTTTATTCTTTACCTAGGCTGCCGCAGATTTTATCGTTTCATGATATTTCACGTTTGGCCACATCATGACGTGCCCAATTCTACGATCAGCCGCCGACACCTACAAAAAACCAAAACAAAAAATCGGTCAAGTGCGAGTCGGGCTCTCACACGAAGGGTTCCACCTCATCGGACAAAAAAATGTGTTTGATAGTTTCGTGAGATGAAGGTAGCCATACTATATGTCGTAGCCACATCGTAAAATTTGGCCATATCATGAATTATGTCATGATCTTATTAAAAGCATTTTTATTCAGCACTACGTGATGTTTGTTGTGTTATACATGTCAAACTAACACGAAGACTTTGTATTCCCTTAAGCTACCGCAGTGTTTGCCCTAAAATATTTCACTGTTTCATGATGATATTTCAGGGTTATAGGCGTGACGAAAGTATCAAATAATCAAAGATCTAATGATTTTAGAGGAAACTGGTTCTCTCTCAGAAGCATACCGGTCGAACAAACGAACAATGGAGAACAATAGATAGATAAGATGTGTCGACGAGTGGGTTAAAAGGATTTTCAAAACCTATGAAACTTTATTAAAAAAATCGAGATTAATATGATTTTCAATAAAACCAAAGATTCACCAAGTTAAAAACTTAAAAAAACCGACTTCATGACCTATCAATCAGTCCTCCCCGCTCGATATACAAATGTCGTCTCTATACCCGAAAACGAGCCAAAGAAAGCCTACGAAATCTGGTTCCTGACAGTGAATTCCGTACAAAACGAATATACGATCCGAACAGGCAGAGTTTATCTCGTAGCAATGACTATAAACACCTAAAAGTCTGGATGTATAATTGTGTAATGTTTTCCAGGTAAAACAAATTAAACTTCACAGTTTTTTTCATGTAGAAACCCAACTACTGGACCGATTACTGATTTAAAAAAAAAGAAAGAACCATGCCCAATTTGGGCCCACCGGTGGTGTAGCAACTAGTGACCTATATAATTTGAAAGTCCTTCGAAATACATTATTTTATTGTATGGCGGTAACTTCGTATTTTATGGGAGAAAAAAAGTTATGATCAAATGACCATATAAATAATACCAACCGCGCAATCAGAAATGCTTCTTTTCGGGTGATGGGTGGCTCTGTACCTTCTATTATCCTATAGTCTGACAGATGCAGGAGCCTGAAACAAATGAGCCGTAGAAACGGTCACCCATCAAGCTACCGTCTCCAATATTATGTTGCTTAACCCATACGATCGTTTGCGATTTACATAGACTTGTATGAACATTTCATTTGATCATAACGTTGCTACTCCGGTGGGCCCAAGGTTCATACAATTTTGGTCATTGTTCTTTGGTTTATTATTACTTACCGAAATAATATTAAAATATCTGTGCCGAGATAAAGTTTTTTTCGTAAATAGTCAATGTGTACCCACATTACGGAAAAGGAAAATCTTTCAGCATCAGGATCAGATCAGCACTATGTCATAAAAAATATTTTAGGACCAAAGTATTTGTTAAAACGAATCGAACGAGCCCAAGCATGATGGTGTTGCGATGTTTTATGACAGAGTTCCCATGGCCACCTTCCGTCTCCATCATCAGATCAGCTCCAAGTCAGAAAAATATTGCATTGTCATCCAATTTACATACGTATGCAAAATTTTAGCACAATTGGATAGCGGGAAGTGGGTCAAATTCAAGCCGACATTTTTGACGCGAACCTTGATACATAAAACATACAGAGCAAGTTAAATAAAAGCTTTTTTATCACACCTGCTCTGAAAATACATACTAATTATACCAATTAGAGGGAAGAAACGCCTTTATCCCGCCCTTCAAATCCTTTCATCCCAAGGTATGGAAGTTTGTATGAAAATCCTTCCGACCCAAGGGTGGGAAGTATGTATGAAATTCCATTACATACCCGGTTTTTTTATTTTTATTTGTCAGCAGTCATACTGCAAAGAGACTTTAACTGTCTACTAATTAAATTTCAAGTAAATTGTTACTGGCCACATACAGTTTTTTTTTACCAGTTACCAACCTCCTTGGTGCATACAGAAAATTAAAAACGAAATTATTTTTGTATATAAAACGCGCGGAATCACGGAAGAAGTGGCTGCATGACCTTATGATCTTAGCCTACTCCAGAAACGGGCGAATAAAAAAAGGAAAAGCCCGCGCATTTTCGCAAAAACTTCGATTGATTTAGCATTTTATGTCTATAATTTTCCTCGTAGGTGTAATAAAAAGCACTAAATACATACCTCAGGATAAAGTACAGTTCCATACCTCAAATGGTTTGCGTATGCCATAATCTCGGTATGGAACTGTCACTTTCTTCCCTCTGAAGTAATGTACTATTAAAAAAGGTTTAATCCGTATTGTAAAGAAAGGGTGAATCAAACAAGTCATTTTATAAACTCATATGCCTTTATTTCGTACTGGTGCGTTTCTCTTACTTATACTTAGTATACAATTTAAACAAAAAACATATTTTTTTATGCATCTATTATTATTAAAATGACGTAATTTTTATCACTTAACTCGATATGCTCTTGGAAATAGAAATAAAAAGCGCTAGTCAATAAATAGATATCAAAATATAAATATACAAGATGTGACAGAAAGGTAAATAAAACAAAGTAAGAAAATAAATCTGAATATCTTTCTTGAAATGATGTTTATATCACAATATAATTTAAAATATGCTCAGTTTGATTGCAACTTTATGTTCCACCCCTATCTTATATATAACACAAAGATATTACATAAAAAATGGCTGCATATTTAAAATTTTAAACATTCTGCTGTCTTTGGCGGAATATTAGTACAATTGCTTCAGAAAACTCTACATAGATCATGGATTGTAGGATTCAAGACATTACAATTAGAATACAAGTCTTTGGCGTTCCTCTAAACTGTATGTTGTTAATGTCATAAAATAAAAAAAAATTTGCAAAAGATTGCTTTGACGGTACTTACAGGCAAAGAACAAAATAACTTAGGAGCTAGATTATTTACAAAATAATAAAAATGGACGGAAAAGATAAGATTGCAACTAATAAGCATAATATCATAATATAGCTATAAAAACAATAACCTAAAACAATTTTGAACATGTTTTCTGGAATGCAATAGGCTTGAAAATACAAAAAAAAATACAACTATTGTGATTGTTGTATGATTTTGATTAAAAGTATTTTCAAACATTTTACGAACCAACAAAATAAAACTAAATCTTAAAAAGCGATGTAATAATCTCATAGTAATTTCAAAATAAACATCTGTCTACACGTTCTTGACTTGTCAACAAAATATCAAAAACAGAATGTAAATTTACAAATATTTGTTCTGTAAAAAAAATAAGTTAAGTACATAGTTCTTATAGTTAACTAATTCGAATTAAAAACGCCCTATTAAGTAATTATGAATTTGTGCATTTTGAACAGCATTTAAAACACAAACTATACACATAGAATAACAAAATAATAATCTTGGAAATTATAAACAGTATACAATAATACAAAATATGTACTAAATCATTAGTACTACACTGAGGTAAATAAAATGAAACTAGTAAGTATGCTTATCCTTAATACTAACGACATCAAATTATATTAAGATTCAATAAAATAGTAATATGTACACAGCTTAAATTTTACAAAAAGTAATATTTTTTTATATTAACACTTTGGCTCTCTCTTTTACAATCCATGTTAAGTACTTATATGTAAGTAATGAGTATATACTGCAGCTGGAAGTAGACTGGGAATGGTTAATTTGAACGTACTGACCACAAACGTGAAAATAAATACAATAATAGATACTAATCCGTGTTCAAGATGCGTTGGAAATCATAATTATCATTCCCATTCAAATCACATTTCTACAATTCCATTTATCGGAAATGTTTCTCGGTTGTTATAAAATGTAAGTACTTGAAAGTTTTTGTAAAAGATGACTTGACAAGGTTCACAAAACTTGCCTCAATCAACGGCAATCAGGGCCCTAATGCTGCTCTGAGAATTTCACTTATATTTCATTACTATTTCATTACTATTCCATTGCAAACACCCAATCAAGGAGGATAATAATTTAGGAGAATACCAAATGACGCCATTTTGGGTGTTTGCAATGGAATAGTAATGAAATAGTAATGAAATTCTCAGCATTAGGCCCCAGGATGTCAGCAATCCGGCTGGAATTATGAATTAAATACCTAAGAGCCCTCGCCCACGACGACTTTTGGCAGCGCTGCAGACGCGCGGCTGTCGCGCGTTCGCATCGATACAGTCGCGAAGCGGTCGCTAGCTGTGTACCCTCGCCCACGTAACCATAAAATCAGTCGCGATGCTAACGCGCGTTAGTAGCGATGCTGTCGCGCGTTTGCATCGCTACAGTCGCGATGCTGCCGCGCGTTAGCATCGCTTCTGAAGCGCGTAGCAAATGCGACTAACGCGCGTAAGTAGCGATGCTGCCGCGCGTTAGCATCGCTTCTGAAGCGCGTAGCAAATGCGACTAACGCGCGTAAGTAGCGATGCTGCCGCGCGTTAGCATCGCTTCTGAGGCGCGTAGCAAATGCGACTAACGCGCGTAAGTAGCGATGCTGCCGCGCGTTAGCATCGCTTCTGAAGCGCGTAGCAAATGCGACTAACGCGCGTAAGTAGCGATGCTGCCGCGCGTTAGCATCGCTTCTGAAGCGCGTAGCAAATGCGACTAACGCGCGTAAGTAGCGATGCTGCCGCGCGTTTACGAAACGCGCGTCTGCAGCGCTGCAAGAAGTGTTCGTGGGCGAGGGCTCTAAGACTTGTAAGATTGCTCAATAGAAAATAATGAACCTAAGGGTTTATTTCTACAGCTGACATTCCTGATCATGATAGACAAGTAACAATGCTTTGAAACCGGATATTTGAATGAATCAGGCTGATGCTCTACGCGGACTAGAGCCACATGAGACTTCCGGACTAGCCAGGCGTTCGTGACTTGACGTTAGGTGTGCCGAGCCTCGTGTATGTGTGTATGTATCACTTGTCTGTCTGTTCGTTGTGGACCGCCCGGCAGCTACTGCTGGCCGCACGGCGTCCTTTGATATCTGTAAAAATAATTATATAATTACATAACATCGCGAGGAAACCTTCATAACGCCATAGTTGCGGCGACTGAATGGTATGTGAAAATGGAGTGTTGAATAACATAATTCACCAAGTTAATAACTAAAAAAACCGACTTTTGACCTATCACTTAGTCCTCCCCGCTCGGTACACAAATGTCGTCTATAGACCCGAAAACGAGCATACGAAATCTGTCTCCTGACAGTGAAGTCCATACGTATTACATAATAAACGAACATGAAGATCCTAACAGCCAGAATTTATCTCGCGACAGTGATAAACACCAAAAATACTGGCTGTATAATGTCATCCAGGTAAAAAAAAAACTTCAAAGTTTTTTTCATGGAGAAACCTAACTACTGGACCGATTACTGATTTAAAAAAAAAATGGGGACAAACTATTGGGCTTCCCTTTCGAACAAAGAAAGAATTTTTGAAATCGGTTCATAAATAGTTTCTACCAGTTTCGATGTAACAAACATTAAAAATAATAATAATGATCAAAAAACATACAACCGAATTGATAACCCCCTCCTTTTTTGAAGTCGGTTAAAAAGCAGGCACAGTCGTTCGTGCCTCTGCCAATTCGCATGGGAGAACTCGTGATCTACGGTTGTTGTCAACTGGCAACATTAGGTTTCGTCACTCTAAGTACCGCTGGTTGGGTTATGTTAGGTTGGATGATTACGATTTAATGAATATGGGATTTATGTAGACCGGTACATTTTGTATTGTAGGCCCGGGCCATACTGTTTAACTGGTTCGCCGACAAATCTTATTTAACAATAGTTCGACATTGTTCGGTCGTTCGAGCGGTGTGCTGCTGAGAGGTTAAGCGGTTAATGAGTAGGACTTAGCAAGATATATTTGTAACAAATAACGATTATTTCAAATAACGATTATTTCTACAAATCAATCAAGAGTTAATGAAAATAACCTAAAATAAATAATTCCGTTTTTCTTAACAAATCGAAAAACATTTTAAAAGTTTCAAAAGTGCTATCGCAGCATATCACTTAGACCTTAATGCCTTGTAAGTTGTCTAGATCCCCAAGGGAGGCATGCGCTCTTTGTCATCCTCCCTCGGGACAGATCGCGGGTATTGATGGACAAATGTGCGAAAGTCTAGTGATTTGCTGATTTGCTCTTTGTCAGATTTCATTTGATTGAATACGCTTTCAACGTTACGTTATAGGCAGATATTTTTATATTAAGTAAGTACTTATTTGAGTTGCGTTTTAAAATTTCATTATTGTTTTCAAGTCGAAGTTTAGTAGTAGGATTCAAAGTAGGATTACCAATTATTGTCATAATAAAAAACCATTTACCTAAGGGAGGGAGATGACCTAAGGGGATCTGAATTTTTTCTTCTATCGCCAAACAAAAAATATTGTGAGTACAGAGAACCAAGTGGAAAATCCACCAAATCCCTAAATTCCAAATAAAATAACTGTTCCAATAATGTTCACCTACCCATAAAATCAGAGATTCTATCCACCTGATTCAATGCTCGCTGACATATGGAATCCTATAGTTATTATACTAACCCCTCACAATCCCGTAGCTTTGATGCATAGCTCTGGGAATTGGGGATTTGACTCTAATTTGATAGTATGCTCTAAACAACGCGCCCTGCTTCTGAATCTATCTTTTAAAAGTACTGTCTTTATTGAATTGCTATTGATTTTATGTTGTCTTGTTTTTGTTCTTGTGTTATGCTTTTTAGGGTTACGTACCCGAATGGTGCGAAACGGGACCCTATTACTAAGCCTCCGCTGTATGTCCGTCTATCCGTCCGTCTGTCTGTCCGTCAGAGGGACCTTCAGCAAGAACTGTGATAGCCAGAAAGTTGAATTTTTGACAGAATGTGTAATACCTGTTACCAACAAATACTGAAATACACGAAATAATGAAAAAATAAGGGTGTCTTCATACAATAAACGTATTTTTATTTCTACTTTTGGTACAATGATGGTGCAGAACCTTCCGTGTGAGAGTCCAACTCGCACTTGGCTGATTTTATATTATTTCCGACATTTGATTTTTCAAATATAAGTACTATTTATCAACCACAACGATATCAACAACTAATATGACGTCATTATGACGTTTAGAGGCCTTAGTGTGGCCTTAGTTAGTCTTTTAAGTTTAGTGCATTATCCTTCCAATGTAAACTATGGTTTGCAAATCAAGTTTCCTATTTCCTATTTCATAATGTGCAATGCTTACCTACCTATGTTATATTTAATTGGTAGTCTCAAAAAAGACCAATAAATACCGAAACCCGCAGTAAATTAAGGTGCTACCTGGGCGCGAACACACTTCCCTGCGGTACGCCCGCGAACATATCGCATCGGCCAGTGGTTTCAGGTGATAAAACGCCCTAGATTTATTCTCAACAAGGGCAATTTGTTAACCGAGGTTCGCCTAAACGGACGGCTTTTAAAACCGGCTAAATGGGCGTAAATCTTAATGTGTGTCGAAGGTTGTTTCTACAGTTGGGACAACATTTTGTTTTAAGTCCCGCAGAATGGTAATGGGCCTGACAGTTATATACATTTGATAGATTTTGATAAAACATAGAATATTAGAGACATAATATTCATGACATGTCAGATCTTTGACGTTACTTGCAAAACCATTGGGCTTTTAGGGATTTTTGTTAGGTATTGATGTGTTTATGAACGGTTCTAAATTGATTTTTTAAATTTTAAGTACAAGTAAAAAATAACAATGTAGGTATACAAAATTTTTGTTTTTCAAATAAAATTAAACAACACATAGAGATGACTGTGACTTTGGTCGACTTGACGGGGGCACTACCGTGCTCCCTGATGTACGATTGCAACAGAAATAGTCTAGCGGATTAGGAGCGGTTTCGCGATCCCCAGATAAACGTTTTTAATATGAAGACTGTAAAATCAGCTGCTTATAAACTAAATACTATAATGACCACTAAAATCAACCATTTCCAATAGTTCAAGTCAGTACTTTTATCTGAATAACTGACAAATATTTATATATTTACTATGCCCCCCAGTCACGCAATATGGAGAATTGAGTAGTAATTTCTCAATTTGGAAATCGGAGGTAAAAAAATGTCGGTAACAGTGTCAAAAAATATAACTCACCACTTAGATAGCAGTCCCGTGGCAGTAGAGTGCGTCGCGTACGGGCCGCCGTACGGAGAGTACTGTGAGTACGGAGCTGCGTATGCGTACTCGCTGGCCAGGGTTGTCGTACCTGGAAAACCGAACGTAAGTAATGTGACTAAGTTTTAAAAAATCGGACACAGTAAGGTCTATGTGATAGGTCCATTTGTCATATAACATACAGAGCCATCAAGTTATCTGTAGAACGGCCAAAGCAGAAACTACTGACGCCAATTCGCTGTATGCTGTTCAGTTGGCGTAGATGGTGGCGCGTCGCTTCATTCTACAGATATGTGATTAATCTGTTCAAGGGTCTTGTCGAGACTGTTTGGAAGGCCTAAGTATGGATAAGGCTAGTCGAGGGCTAGTCACACAAAGGCTGGATTTTACCAACAAAAAAGTTATACGGAGAATAACTATCCCGGGGATAACTTGTAACTTTTTCATAGACACCAGTGACACCTAGATCAGATCACCTCATTTTGAACTGTCATTTGTCATACAAGTTATCCCCGGGATAGTTATTCTCCGTATAACTTTTTGTTGGTAAAATCCAGCCTAATACTGTTTAGGAACTGTCAATACATTAAGTTCCTCGTGAGTTCTTTGAAATACTACTAGTATCAAATTCTGTATTTTACTCAATATTGAGGAAAATCAAATGCTGGAAATACAATTCTGGTAGGTATTGAGAAGCCATTTGTACGGTCGGTCACCTGCGTCTAAAAGTATACGGGCAGGGTCATATTAACGAGTGAATCCCGCTTATACTGCTTGTATACTTTTAGGCGCAGGCGACGGTACATAATGCTTCAAATTCAGGCTTATTCATAATAATTGTAACTAGAGTCCGTGTGGAAAGGGAACCGGCGGCCGTGGCGTACAATGTAAATATATGTATGTAGGCAAATCTTACGAACTGTTCTCTTTCCGCACAGATAACACCTTGTTCAAAACCAAATTTTCGCTTGACTATTATTGAGAGTTAAGTAAGTAGGTATCATCAAGATTTTAAACAATCAACCGCTCGAGTCCCCCAAACGATGGTTCATTACACCCAAGCAATATCTAAAATCTAACAACAACAATCTTTACACGCGCAACCACGTCCCAAAACCACCCGAGTGACAGCTCAATATTTATGCCCAAAATATGCCTCCGAACCCGTTTGAAGTCCTCAAAAGCCACTTCTGTCGCATCAGAGTTGTGTCCCGGCTCGTTAACTTCCACAGACAAAGCCCGTATGATTTTCCTCTGCGAGCCACCCTGAAATTATTTGCATAGAGCCCCGAATGAGCTATTAAAGATGTCTACCCCCCCCTCTCTTCCCACCCCCCGGGATAAGCAGATTGCGGTAGATTAAAGACCAAAAGCATAAAGAGAAGTGGCAGTCCCGAGTGGGAGTTCTGCGGTACGGGAATTTCGTGCCTCCCTCTAATATGCATAAGTGCGAAAACTCCCTGCTTTTGCTATGAATTTTATGATGTTATGAGAGGGATGTTGGGGGGTGGGGGAAATTAGATTTTCCTCGAAGTGGCGTGCTCGACTGTCGAAAGCTTTCCGTAAGTCGTTTTGTTTTTGCTCTTGTGATTTCTCAACTGTTTTTCTGTTGGGCAGCTTTTCTTTTCGCTTTCATTGTTTTATTTCGGCTCGTGAATGGGCTTGTGATCTCTTTATTGCCCTTTTTTTGCTGCTGATGGCTGTTATGCGTTTTGTAAATGCGTTTTCTGTTGACGCTCTTGTTTCAGGAGGGAATTTCACGACGTTTTTTGAAGATACGTGTCGGTTTTGGCAGAAATGGTTTCTATTGGTTGAAATAACTTTTCGTACGATCTCACGATTATTCCCGTATATCATGTCTAACGCATAAACCATTGCCCGATTTCAAACTTTTAATTGTGGTGAGCGTTGTTTAATTGATTTACTGTTGCTTGTATTGTATGAATCATAGTAATGTAGTTACAAAGTAGATAAATAGGCGCATATGTTGCGTAAACGGGTTATTTTGTAGTAAGTTACGCGTTTATTGTTTTATAGTTCCTGTTTGGCTGTCTCATCGTTAGCAGCATAAATTGTAATGTATCATTATTGGTAATTTGGTCTATAGGTAGGTACCTAATCATTCAGTAAGTAACTATCAAAGAAAACTATGATTTATTTGATACTAAAATATAGTCGTTAAAAAGCAGGTAACGTAAGTATGGTTTTTTGTGACTTATTAATGAACAGAACTGAAAAAATCTTTAAATGCACCAAGATTACCGCAGGTCCTTGCTTTCAGCTGGAGGACAAATCGAGGGTGTTCTAGCAAACAGCAAAACCGAATAAGTGCTAAAAGTTAAGTACGTACTCAGAATCTTTTGATTTTTTACCAATCAAACCGTATATGCAAATAAAAACTTGCATATATTCGGTTCTGCCAGAATAACCTAGAAATATTATTCTTCATACACAGAGACTATATATCAAATTGACTGCGCCTGCGGGGGAATGCGGCTCGCTAAACGTTAGTTGTATTCAACGTACGCAACCTATGTACGATGACGGGCCGCCATAGCAGACACTTTCGCAGCGGCTGACCGATCACAGCCCTGTTACCTCGTCCCCCACCGCCGCCCGTAAATTGGTGGGTAGTGTTTCAAAGGAAAATGTATCTATGCGCTCTCCACTGGATAAGTGCTCCCTGCTCATACATAACATAACACAAAGATGCGACTTTGAATGGTTCTGAAAACATTGCTTTTTTTGAGAGTGCATTTGACGATTTTCACCGATATACTTACCATCATAGTGCGCGTAGGGCGGGTAGGGCGGCGCGGGCGGCTGCAGCACCACCAGGGCGGCCGTGTCGGGGCTGGCGGCGGCGGAGGGCGGCTCCCCGCCCGCCCCGCCGTTAGAGCCTGTGCTGTCGTTGGTCGCTGGAAGAGAGGAGTTATTATTGATAATTTTTATTTTTGCCCTCCTAATGGCAGAGTGTAGAGATCTATCAACATGTTAAGAATTTAGATATGTTTCTTATCTATTCCCCAAATTACCCCCTTTTTATTTTTATTTCTTTGTTTAAGTTCACTACCATATGTTTGGCCTACAAAATAGAAGCCTTTAATTGGCCTATGGTCTAAGTTCTCTGCTTATATTATTTTGAATTGTTCTGTAGGCTTTTATAAATAAATAAATAAATATCCATCTATCTACACTCAGCGTCAAAAACACCTGTTTGAAATTCTACTCTGAACAAGAGTGTTCTCCTTTGGTACCCCTTGTATGGACATTGTTAGTTGTCATTGTCATTGAGTAGGTGTATAATGATCACACCTTGTATGGACATTGTTAGTTGTCATTGTCATTGAGTAGGTGTATAATGATCAAACCTTGTATGGACATTGTTAGTTGTCATTGTCATTGAGTAGGTGTATAATGATCACACCTTGTATGGACATTGTTAGTTGTCATTGTCATTGAGTAGGTGTATAATGATCAAACCTTATATGGACATTGTTAGTTGTCATTGTCATTGAGTAGGTGTATAATGATCACACCTTGTATGGACATTGTTAGTTGTCATTGTCATTGAGTAGGTGTATAATGATCACACCTTGTATGGACATTGTTAGTTGTCATTGTCATTGAGTAGGTGTATAATGATCACACCTTGTTCAGAGTAGAATTTCAAAAAGTTGCAATATTTTTGACGCTGAGTGCTTCTATCCAGCCTCCAACACCCGTGTTGAATAAAGGCCTTCTCTTCATTGCGCCATTTATTGAGGTCCTCGGCCAGCCTGAATTTTGATTCTTATTCACTTTTTACAATAAACGTTTGACAGGAAAACAATTAATTCAGCAGCAGTACATAATCAGAATAAAAAAGATGCATTGTATAACAGAGAAAACGCTCTGACTCAGCAAAGTGTTACAGAGGATCTGCAACGCTGATATTCAGCCAGAAACTTGCTTAAATTTACTATTAATACAAGTTTAAAGTAAAAAAAATATATTAAAAATTATCATTATAATTAATTTTATGGAGAAGAAAAGCTTGTGATGCATAAAAGAAATATTTGATATAAAGAAAGAAGAAGAAAACATCTTTGCCATCAGATCACTATACTTGCTAAGTGGGTTAATCAGGATAAAAAAAAAATCGGTTAACTGCGGGTTGGTATCGCACACGAAGGGTACCGTACCATTGTACAACAAATCAAAAGCACTCAAAACAATAAAAAATAAACAAAAATAAAATTTAAAAAGTTTATGCCTTCACGAGATTTGAACCGACGACCTCCGGATTGAGAGTCTACATCATACCGGCTGAGCTACCACAACCATGTGGGTTGACGCGAAATATGCTATCATATTTAAATGTGTAGTATATGTGTCTATGACATGGTTGCTATGACAATAAATAAACAGTTTCAGTCAAGATCTCCATTTTGAAATGCGTAAGTGTATCTAAACACGTCTCTTGTATCGGGGCCCCCTTTAATTTGCAATATCTCTCGTATTTCAGTATTTGTGGTTGGTGCGGCAACAGATATACACATTCTGTGAAAATTTCAGCTTTCTAGCTATTACGGTTTGTGCAGACGGACCCGGTGACAGACAGGACGGACGGACGGACGGACGGACAGACGGACAGCGAAGTCTCAGTAATAGGGTCCCGTTTGGCACCCTTCGGGTACGGTACCCTAAAAACAATGAAAGTGAGAAAAAAGGTCGCCGAAAGTACATGCAAATAAAGCATTTTTATTTATCTAGGTATCCCTGACATAAAATGTTAGGCTGCTAACAAACAATTTCTACGATCTCATCCTGACCACAACATTCTTTACTACAATAACCTACAGTGGAAAAGATAACACAAAATTATCTAAGAAACAGTTAACTCAATCAAAATGCCAAACGGGGTTTGGCGTAAACCACGGTTAAGGTGACACCGCATAGCAGTTTTCAGGGCGTAACTAATAAGCTGCTAATAATAGTATTTTTGTATGGCAGCCAGTGGTTTCGGGTCAGATGATTGTAAGCCTAGATAGAGGTATTAGATTAACATCTATGTATTTACGGTTAGTAACAGCATCAGTAAGGGATATTTATAGACAATTTTTAAGCGGTAGTGTTGGTCCTCTAAGATTGAATAAAGATAAAAACTACAAAATATAATAAAGTTAAAGCTGATAACTTTTGAACCACTGACTAAACCGAATTTAATAAAACATGGGTAAAAACCACCGTAGGCAGGCATGGATGTCTTCTACCTTTTTAAAAATCCATTAACCCGTTCGACTACACACAGACAGATAAAAGACTCCTCTCTCCTCCTCATCCTCTTTTTACCGGATATTTAAAGTTCACATAAATAGCTAACACGATAAATGTATTGTATCTTAACTTAGATAGGAATATTATAAAGAAACGGAAAGGCGGAAGATGATTCATAGCTGCAGCGGTGTTGGCCTACACCCTGTCCTGTGTCTCTGCCACTCCATAAGGGAAACATCAGACGATTCATCCTACAAACAGGTGTCCACATGTCAACGACCTGGGCCCGAATTCTACTGTACGCAAGCATACAAGCCTGGCACAAGCTTCAATACGACACATTTGGTATTCTACTAAAACCGGAATCGCAATTCACAAGCGCCAGCCTGACGCCAGCCTACTGTCCGACAGTAGAACACGAAGTAGGCTGGCGTCAGGCTGGCGCTTGTGAATTGCGATTCCGGTTTTAGTAGAATACCAAATGCGTCGTATTGAAGCTTGTGCCAGGCTTGTGGTATGCTTGTGTACAGTAGAATTCGGGCCATGAAGTAGATCACAATTGCCACCGCATCCTGTTTAAACTCCTTTACAATATCATTCACGGCTTTATCACATAGAAATAAAGACCGCAGTAACTTTAAAAGGTGTACAAAGGCTTACAATATTCTTCCTCTAGATTTGTAACGTCATCGTTCTCTAAGGCTCCATACCCACTGGAAAGATATTACACGGAGAGAACGAGAAAGAAACAGAAAGTAAGCTTTCTTGCTCAAGGGGTATCACGAATTTTTTTAGAATCGATTAATCTTTCGAATTCAGATGATATGAACCATGTTATAACTGAACATAAGAATCACTGAAAGTTCGATTCGAATACTTTTTCGACCTCCCCCACTGTTTTGTATCTTTCTGTCTTTGTCCCTGCGAACTTCAGACCTGTATCTGTTTTGCCAGTGTTGAGCAAAGTGTTTGAAAAGGTGATACTAAATCAACTACAATCTCACTTTAACGCATCAGGGCTACTCCACAAAAAACAATTTGGTTTCACTAAAGGCAGATCAACAACTGACGCCGGAGTAGCACTAGTACAACACATCTATAGTGCGTGGGAGGGATCACAGGATGCTGTTGGTGTATTCTGTGATCTTTCCAAGGCCTTTGACTGTGTGGATCATCAAACCCTTCTGCTCAAACTGCAACACTATGGTATTAAAGACAATGCTTTAAAATTAATGGAATCATATCTTGGAGACAGAGTACTAAAAGTAGATATAAATAGAAATAAGTCTACCGGAACGCATATGAATATTGGTGTCCCCCAAGGCTCTATTCTGGGTCCGTTCCTTTTCTTAGTTTACGTGAATGACCTGCCGTATATGGTGGAGAAAATGACTCAGATTGTACTATTTGCTGATGACACATCCATTATCTTTAAGGTAAAAAGACAACAAGAAATTCTAGACGATGCAAATAGTACGCTCTCTCATGTGTTAAGTTGGTTTAATGTAAACAACCTTTTATTAAACTCGAAGAAGACAAAATGTATCAAATTCTGTTTACCGAATGTGCGGCAGGTGGACACGAGTGTAAGCATAGGAACGGAAAGACTAGACCTCGTTGAAGAAACAATTTTCCTTGGAATCACTATAGACTCGAAACTTCAATGGGGTCCTCATGTAACTAGTCTCTCACGAAGACTTAGCTCAGCTGCTTATGCGGTCAGGCAAATCAGACACATCACAGATGTAGGAACTGCCAGATTGGTTTACTTTAGTTATTTCCATAGTATTATGTCTTACGGAATACTTCTTTGGGGGAGAGCGGCAGATATAAACACAATATTTGTCTTACAAAAAAGGGCCATTCGGGCTATCTATCAACTAGATGCTAGGCAATCACTAAGGGACAAATTCAAAAATATCAATATACTTACTGTTACCTGTCAATACATTTATGAAAATATCATGTATACCAGAAAAAACATAGGTTTATTTAAGACTTTAGGTCATAATCATAGTATTGGCACTAGAAATAGAAATAAGATTGCTATGCCCGCGTTCAGACTCAGTAAGGTTGCTCACTCTTTTATGGGAGTATGTGTTAGTTTTTATAATAAAATACCTAATGAAGCAACGGACCTACCAGAAAGGAGGTTCAAAAACTATGTCAAAAACGGCCTATTGAAGAAGTCATATTACAGTGTAAAAGAATATTTAGATGACAAAACTGCATGGTCTTTACCATCTCAGCGCACAGAAATCCAAAGAGGGGCGATGGACTGAGTCAGTACGTCTCTCCTCGGTGTATTTCCTTAGACTTAAGTAGAAATACATAACATTGTATTTTTAAGGCTCTGATATTTTAAAAGAGGTACGGGGGAGGTTTCTTGCCCTTCTTTGCTCCATCCCTAAGCCCACAACTTCCGAACGGGCGGTAGTATACAAAAATATTAATATTATATTGACGTTGACTAAGTAATATGTATGATTTTATGGTCAATAAAAATTTTGAACTGAACTGAACTGTCCCATGTCTTGCCCGCCCGTGGCATGACTCTTGTCTTTCCAGTGGGGATTGCGAAGGAAGCATTCTATCAAGTTGCATAGAGATGGCGACTCTGTTAGGTCTACGAGAATGGTTACTCGGATAGTGTTTCAATGCGCTGGCGCATCGGTTTACTGAGAGGGGCGCGGGCGATCCATTCACACGGAGGAAGTGGTTTAGCTGTAGTTCTATCAATGGGATTAGATGCTGTGACCGCAGGTCGTAGGTACTCGTATAGTGTATCTAACATAACAGACAACTTGACAGATGTCAATCTTAGCCTGTTAGTGAGGGCATATTGCTCATAAAAATCGACTTATCAAAAGAATCAATACACCCTTTAAACATTTGTGAATCGGAAAGATGTCTAACATTTTATTCTTGATTCTTCAGTTACCTCTTTAAGTGCTAATAGCAGTCATGGCGATGACAACTCTTCTGTCAGTTCAACTGAATAAACAATTTCGATTCATTCCGATTGTTTTGGTAACATCCCTAGTGTTTAAAAAGTAGATTATTTTGTATGAAGTTTTAGGCTGGCTGTCAAGTTGCTTCTAAGCATGGATAGAGTATAGTAACACTTTCTACCAGTGATCTTTTGGCTTGCGGTGACAGGTGGGACGGCTTTTTGACAGGCTCGCTGCTGTGTGAAACTGTTTGCACTTTCTTGTAAAGGTCACTCCAGTGCCAAAAGATTGTCGGAAGGCTGCGATGGGCTAGATTTTTGAATAACTGGGTAACCGTCGGTCGGAAAAAAATGTAACTGTTTTTAACCGCCACGCCGATAGAATAGGGGTGTTATGTTTGTCTCTCTGTCTGTCCGTAGCATTCGGTCAAACGGGTAACTCTATTGTGGATTTCGCCAATGATAGACTTTTCTACGATGGTTCCTAGCAATGTTTTATTAAAATTTCAGATCCATCCAGTGGATCGAGAGTTAATAGTTACAATCAAGTTAGCCAAATTTGATTTATTTTGGGGTCGGGGTTATTTAACTTTTTATGGTACCGGTTCTTAAAAGCAAACAAGAAACCTTTTAAGGGTCACTGCGTTATCCGTCTGTCTGTTTGTCCATCTCATTCTGTCACGACCAATTTTTATTTAAAATTATTGAGGATACATTAACAAATCAATAATTTATTCGTATGGATGGAGTTGTTTTTACCCAGTAGTCAACCATCCCTAACCTTGGTTCCCATAGAAACGGATCTATGGTCAAATGACCACAAGAAAGCTTGCGGTCGAGTCTTCGTTCGATCATTGTTTTTTTTAAAAGCTTTTATTTTAATTTTTTGTTTGTCATCGAGTGAGCATTTTCATTTCTATTGGTTTTGTTAAAATGGCATGAATGAAGTGGAACAAAAGCGATTTTATCGTAGGGAGCATCTGGAGGTTTTAACTTGAAAAAATAATTGGTTGTCTATAAAGTCGGTTTACGGACGATATCTTTACGTGATAACGTCATAAGAAGCGAAATTAACCTCGAGGAATTGCGCAACCTGAACACTTACTCTAGTATTTTAGTATACTAAAATTTAAACAAAATAAAGAACACAAAAGTAAGCCGCTGTGGGTTTGAACTCAGGACCCTCTGCGCTGTTGAGTCTTGACTAATACGACACGGCCACCTGCCTAGTTGCTTACTGCGACGAAAATAGCTATGTATTGCGGCGTCAATGTGCCTGTGCAGGCCAAACGTGACACTTTTTCGAACATGCTGCCGCTGCCGGCGCGTCGTTCATCGACTTATAAGACGTTATCACGTCAAAAAGACTGCATAATTTATTTGAGTCATGCATTTTAAACACAATCAAACATAGCGTTAAGACTCATACAAAGTGGTAAAGGCACAATTAGGCACCTAGCCTATTACGAGCCGTAAACACGGATGATCCGTAAGTAAACCCATATTCCGGACTAAAAAATATCGCTTTAACAGACTTTAACAACGTCCACCATTTTGTAGTCTGTTTTTTCTTTCCCGCCGTCCGGGCAGCGATTGCATTAATTTTTAGCCTAGCCAGCAGCCCAGGGGCCCACTGCAGGTTAATTTAAAACAATAGATTGGTTTTATTCGAGAATCGATGCGGTGAATGTATCGATTTTGTTGCATCATATGTTTCTGATCTGTTTCTGTTTCCAGCCTCAGTGACTTTGTTTGCTTCATATAGGTAGGTTAGATGTCGGAAAATATGTTGATGTGAATAATTTCGTACAATGTACTGACTGCAAAAAAGTTTATTGATGAACAAATTAATGAATTTTAATAAATAACAGCAAAAAACTCGCACACATTAAACTAATCCATCCTTACATCAACTGAAGTCAATTTAGGACGCCATTTTTTTTCCCCAAGTTCGAAAATTCAGCCTTATCAATAAGAATAATCGGCCAAGTGCGAGTCGGACTCTCAAACGGAGGGTCCCCGCACCATCGTGTCTAAAAAGTAAATATCAAATGAATTTTCACCGGATCCATCTCGGACACACTATTTAATTAAAGCTTACGGAGTTATACAACACATTCAACTTATTAATTATTTTTATTACATTTTTCATTGAAATTTTCTGTTGAGAATAACTAAGCAGAATTGATGACATCTTGAGACCTGAACTGTGACGTCATTACGTCCCATTTATGACAAAAGGCTTGTGGCATGTCAAGTCAAAATAGATACTTTTTATGAAATGTCAAAACGGAACTTTTGTTTCTGAGTTCTATGAAATAACAACAGAATGATGTCATGTAAAAGTGCCATCAAATGCTGTCTTTTTGCACAAAATTGACTTTATAAAATATATCTGCTGGAAATATACAATTCTGAGAATGTCAAGCCATTTTGTACATAATGCTTCAACTTAAGACTTGTTCCTAGATTTATTGGATTACCTTGGCCACAAGTCTATTGATGACATCCATCTTGAGACCTGAACTGTGACGTCATTACGTCACATTTATGGCAATTTCCTGTTAGCGAGGTCTCCAATTGAATCGACCGGGTAATAAAACTTACAATCATTAATCTCGTGGTAAAAAGGTATTTAAGTTCGGTAATTCAAGTTTAAGTTTCTATTAAAATAATTATTGTGTAAAATTATCATGAACAGGATGATGATGATGATGACAATGACGTCAGTATCTAAGACTTACCAGAGCCCGCGGCTACTGCGTTCGTCGCACCTCGGACAACACTTCCATGGGGGACTGAGAGGGTAGGTGATAGAAAGGGACATAAAACATAAATGAAAAGACCAATTCTAGATGCGTGGCAACTGATAGCAACCTGGAGCGCGGATACCTCCCTTTTAACCCCTCCTTTTGTACTCACATGACAGTAAAAAAATAGCTTAACTTAGAAAAAATATTTACAAAGGCGAGCTTATCTCTAATAAGAGATTTCTTCCAGCAAACCATGTTGGGTAGGAGACGGAGATGATAGGTAAAGGGAAGAATTGCGCGTACAATAAAACTATTCTAGTTAGGTACCTATAATACATAGATATTATTATTACACATATAAGAACCTATTACTAAGGAATAGACTACATACACAGTTACATAAATACAGCTTAACAATAAATATCGTATGAATACACTAATACATACCAGTATATATCTAAATTGACAGTGAAAGATAGTGCTTCTTTAGTCAAAGCGTCATAATGAGGCATCGCGATATTAAATCTTAGCCATAGTAATACAATTCAAAACCTATATCAGAAAAATTACACTCTAGCTGACCACAGTAAGCAGCTACCCAAAGGATTAAAAATCCACAGCGGAAGCAGCCACCTGATCATTTCTTCAAATTGCCGTCCTTCTCCTCCCTTTAAACCTAAAAAAGGGTGTCAGAATTATGCTAAAACTCACCTGGATGCTGCATTATAGAGCGCAGCCCTGTACCTGAATCATGACGGAAGAGGGTGGATTCAGACAACGATACAGTAACCGAATTATTTGCATGTGCTGTTTAACAGAAGATAAATCAGTTAAGCTGAAACCCACGAAGAGATTGAGTGATGAGTTGGGTCTAGGGGGTGGATAGACCACTCAGAATCGTATTGAATGGAAGAGGGGGAAAGAGGCCTTTGCCCAGCAGCGGGACATGGCTGGCTCATAATAAGAATAATACAGACCCTGGTGAAACCGAACGCCTTTGACATCTGTCAACCTAGCTGTCACTCTGTATCGGCTACTTTTTCTGTTAAAACCTCGTGTTTCAATCATCATCTTTTGAGTTCAACAACCTGTGAAATACAGCCCAATCTTAGACAACACCAGGATCCCTACTCTACGAGGAAGGACCTTGGCATGATTCTCGCACATTCGATATACGATATCTACACCTATATCGAGTGATTTTGTATAGGAATCTGTCAATGTAGGTCTCGATATCCGTATATCGAAGGCGCGAGAATCATGCCATGGTCCCGACAGACCCAAAGGGTGCACCTTCCATATTTGTTTACGGGCCTCTACGTGTTAGACCCATGTCTCCAAGGACCAACAAAATGGACCGGGGCATCACAGTCCCGTGAACTATAATAATAAACTCACCAGAATGTGGGGTGTAGTGCGGATGAGCTGCATGTTCGTACGGTGCGTCGAATAGCTCTCCGTAGTAGCCAGTAGCAGCCGTCGCAGTCGCTCCTCCCAACTCTGATAGCAGCTTGTACTCGTCCTTTAATGTCCATTTGGAGGAGGACCAGAGCTGTGGAGGTATGGTACATTAGAATAATAATCCACTGTTTTCCTTACGGGGTGGCAGAGGCATACTTGTACTCCATTTTGCGTGACAGGGGGCTAGCCCATCGCCATATTATGAAGGTTTTTAATGTTTTCCATTACCGTTGGTACCAGGTCAGCACCGGGATTCGAACATGTATCTCGTTAGAACCAAGTATGAAACTTACTAGATCACGGTTTATCTAGCTTAGACCGGACAGATAAAACCGTTAGATCGAATAACTTTGAAAATTATAGTGTTTGCCTTTTCATAATTCATAATTTCTTTATGAGAGAGAGAGGCATAAACTGTGCGCGATCTTTAGCCAGTTTTTCATTATGCGTGAAAAGGTGTTAACCCATCACCACACCATACATGTTTCCTTGCGATGTTTCTAACTTGTATAACTTACGAAATTAGACTGCCTTACTAGTAATTTACGGAGTAAGGAAAAAACACATTCACATCTGTACCAACACCTATGTACGGTTCTCTGAACAACATCACAAAACAAAACAGAAAGCACATTAACCTCTGGTTTCAGGACGCGTGCGGAAACGGAAGTGGCGTAGTTAGCGCGCCACCGCCGCCATCCGTCACCGAAACAAGATGGCGGCCGAATTTACGCGCCCATTTGCACGGAATTACTAACTATTTCGAGTTAACCGCTGATGCTGCGTTAATTTGCAGCGGGATTGGATGGGTTTTGAGATTTACTTGGTTGTTGTAATTTGATACGGCTTCAAAGTATAAAACATCTGCGACGAACAATCGGCCGAATAATTAAAGAAACGTATTATATCAAGGGGTCAAAAATGCTCCAAATGGTTCCTGTAACTGTAATATTACTTATATTATAACACATGACTGGTGCGTCTGGATTTGACTTGGCTTGACTGACACAGTCCGTGTTTTTGAGTCTTGACCTGACATTCTTGGAAAAAAATGCTTCATTGTGTTGACGTTCGCTCCTATCAATAATGATAATTTTCCTTCAAATAATAAGATGTAAGTAAAGGTTACTGTCATTCTATCATTTGGCCTAATTATGTGTTGCCAACTTTCACTTACCTAGCGGTGGCGGTGGTATTTTTGCAAAAATATAACTTTATTTACTACTCTTACAATTTAATGCTTCCACACGATAAGAAGAAGATGACTTAGCTAGTACCTATTTTTTTTTTTTATTTGTTGGATTCTGCAATATAGTCAAACGGTTTGACTTGACTCAAACCAAAGATTAGGTACTTACGTTTGAGTAAATTTGATCGCCGTTATAATGACTTCTTTGTCTCTTGACGTCATCTTCCGAATGGCTGTTGAAGTCCCGGTTCTCGTCTGTGGAGGCAAATAAAAATACTTTCAATAATTTACTTGAATAATTCAATATTACTTAAGACAAAATATTTAAGTATTTACTTACAATATTTACAAGGGTTATATAAAAAGAAAATATCATTAAACCGAAACCAAGTTAAACTTAAAGTATACTAAAAATTTCGCCCAAATCAGATCGCTACCGGGTGGGAGGGTGCCCAGAATGCTGGAACACCGTTACCTCGCTGCATCGCAATGCTGATGCGTTGAGCGAGGTAGATGTCAGCTCTGCGGTCCCCTGACGCTTCAACGAGTCGCTTGGATGTCTTTCAAGGCTCGTCGAGCGTCAGGGCCCTCAGTGCACGGCCCGAGGGTCTTGAAGCCGAACGGCACAAAAAGATGGTCGTCGCCGAGTGCGGCGTATTTGCGCCGTTTGAGACCCTCTGCCGCTGCCGCTACAGCGCCGGCCGTGGCAGAGGTCGCTAGTAAGTGGCACGGAGCCAGCGTGTCAAAGCAGGTCGCGTCCCAAACCAGTGACCTCTCGTTCTGCCAAGGAATGAGCGACATACCATCCGGCCTCTTGCCATCGTCGCGAGCCAGACCTTTGGGTTCGAGGATGGCTGGTACGCCATAACTGGCAAGGGCCCGGCGAATGACGTCATTCAGGCTGGCATGGCGGTACCGACAGCTGGCGCTGCGCTGGCATGAGAAGCCGTGGTGATCGTATTGGTCTACCACAGCGGCAGTGATGGTGTCCGTTCGTCCTTACGCCGAGTCGCAAGCAGACGGTGAGTGTGAGCGTCGCTCGGTCGAACAGGGTGCCGATTTTCCTCATGGGGACAGCGTACTCCTTTTCCGTGGTTGCTAGGAGACGAGCGCGCTCTGCTGAACTACTCGATGAGTTAATTAGTTCATTTCTAGTTAGGATGCAGAGCGGCTCGTCCCATAACCTTTGTGATTTTGGATTAACTGGAAAATTTTGCTTTGGACAGGCTTGCGTCCAGTCATTCCTGGCCTCGGCTACACACGAGACCTCTACATCACCGAGTGATGGGTTTATGATTGAACCATAATGGTCTGGACTGGGAGTCTGATAGGTGTCTGATAGGGAGAGTGGCTTGAGTCCAGCTTCGTTAGGACATAACGCTGATGGACTATGGTAGTTAAACCCGGTACATTGATAGAGTCTAAACGAAGCCCACTGCTTAAATAAAGTACCGCTTATATGTCACACTCTCGCTACCATTAGCCGAGTGAGAGACAGAGATAGCATTTTCGTACTTTGAGTGGTCGGCTGTGCATTGCCTAAGTCTGGGCGTATGCTGAGACGCAGTTCAAGCAGATCAGAATTTTGTAAAGTAGGGCAAACTTGCGGGAGGCACAGGACCGGAGCGGATGGCGTGGTAGAGAAGAGGCCTATACCCAGCTGTGGATAGGTGTGGGCTGATTGATGATGATGAGGGCAAACAGCGCATTCAGCAAAAGTAATATCCAGCCCTGTTTTCCAAATCTGCCCTGCCTTGCTAAAATGGTCTGCAATGCCAATCTTAGCCTAAGCTCATTAATCTTCAGTCTGTCTTTTAGTGATCCAGTTAGGTAAAGACACTTTAAATAAACTAGGCTTAATTAACCCAGAATGTAGCCCACAGAGCGCGGAAGCCCCGGTCCCATGTGGTTCGAATTAGAAAAGTTATAAAGTAATATTATAAGTCTACATTTTCTGCAGTAAATTTAATAGCTCCGTAAATCTCGTCGGTCACGGTTGCTGCGCGCCACTATGGCACTGTGTGGGGTAGGGGTGGGAAACGGTCGACGATGGGATTGTCGATAGAAATTGTTTAGTCCATACTCTTCCCCAGACCGATCTTGCCTGCTTTTTATATGCCTGTCAATCGCGAGGTACATATATTACGGACCGGGCTAGAAAGAACTGGGGATGAGTTTAAATTAAGCCGTATGGCAACGTATGTCGATGTCATGATCATTGAAAACAATGTTTTTACTCCTGATTATATATATAAATAAATCTAACAAAATTCAGACTACACCAATCAGACAAATACCACTTTGTTTACCATAAAAAAGATTTAAAAAGATTTTGCTAACACAACAAACGGTGTCAAAGGCTCAAATTGAGTAGGTATTTAATTACTAAATACCTAATCAATTCGAGTGACAACATATTTTTTTATGCGAAATGCCTAACATAACATAGCGTCATGCCTAGTTATTGGATATACTTACACTGATTCTGGCTCCACTCCACACTAGGATACCATAAGACGCAAAAAACCAGAAACAGCAAAAATTCGCAGACCGTTTTCTTTTTTATTCCCCAAAACATATCGACTATCGACAAGTTGACCCCATCCTAGTACAACAGGACGCTCGACGACTCTACAAGTATTTTATTCCCTATACTTTAGCGTAACGCCGCGACATAACTTAAAGAAGAGTAGACACACTATGTATCTCTCTCTACATTGTTCTACGCATTTTGGACATACTTTCAGTAGTAATAGGGCCCGTGTGGGTCGTTGCGAACTTTTGCCGGATATAATTTTCAGTGGTTGGATGGGGTTAATTTTAATCAAAATAGTTGATTTCTGATATACTTTGCATATGATGTGGGTAATAGAAAGTCTAGAAAACTAGGTATAAATCTTTCTGTCTACTATTTCAAAGCGAAAAAAAGTATTTAGCATCGTTGGAGTTTTCATACGCTTTTTAGAACACGGTGTTTTAGATGGGTTTTATTGTTTGTAAATGTTATCTTGCTCTCTCTGTTTCGTATTCTCATGACACAAGGTATCCTAGTGTGGGGCCAGAAGCAATGTATGTGCCTTATACAAATGTAATAATAAATTAAATTCGATGCTCCTCTGCGCTATTCTGATCTCCTGATCCTACTTCTTCTTTTCCTATAGTGTTGGTTTGTGATGTGCCATTGTCGGCAAATTGTAATTTGTGTATGGGACAATATTGCCGAATTTTATGGCAATATTTCCGGACAAATATGGCAATATTGCCGGCAACGGCACATCGAATGGTGATGATGAGCGTCATGAGTCCCCCTACCTTGTTCCTCATGCCGTTTCCTCTTCATCCCCCCAGTGTTGCCATTATGAAGCCCATCCACCTGCTCGATGCCCAGGATGCCGTTGATGCTGTAACTTCCGCTATTGTTGACGTGCTGGTCGTTGACCGAGGGGGACAGGACTGTGGCACCGGGCGCGTTTCCGGCGTGGGTTATCACCTGGTGAACAAGTGTTACTATAAAAGCGCGCAAGATTAACACAACTTTGAGTAAAAGAATTCCAAAAGGTAGAGCAAATTCGCACGTCAATCAAGAGACATCACCTGCCTTACCTTCATCTGCTCAGGCAACAGATAGAATTTTGCAAGGCAGTGCAAACCTGCGCTAATCAACAGACGTTGCCTTCCCTGCCTGGAAAATTATTTTCTCCGTCTTATCTACCATGTTCCTTGACCAGCGCCAAGACATAGTATGGCTGTTCGGCCTGTTTGCTTCATCATGACAGCGACGGCGGCGGTGGACCAATTGCATGAGAAGGGATTCTTCTTAGATGCTTTATGGATTTGCTGCCTCGAAGTCGATTCTCGCCACACCGACTGTCCTCCGCGCCATTTTTACAAACTCTCTCTCTACGCCGCCTCGATTAGTTGGTAAATCGTCACTTTTGTTGCCGGCATGCACCACAACTATTTTCCAATATGACGATGAATAGACTTACAGATACGACGCTGCCCTGCGCTGAGCTGATCTCCTGTTCTTGCTGCTGTTGTTGATTGTGCGCATGTTTCGCCTTCTCGGCAGCCTTGTTTCGTACGATCCTGGCGAAGGAAAATACATCATTTATGGCTTATAGATTACTTTAACATTATTATTTACATTAACATTTCTACAAGGTGAAATTGAAATGCCTTGTTGTATTCTAAGTTTTAAAGGGAGAACATAATTCTGAGCAACTTTCAGTAAGAAACGATTTCATTAAAGCAATTTTATTTTTTACTTCGCCGTAGAAATCAGCTAACCCACTCAGGCCAACATGTACTGGGAAGTGAAAAATAAAGTTGCCCACGATCAAATCGGTTTCATAGTGAAAGTTGCTCAGAATGATGTGCCTAACAACCCCTTAAAATATAGCTAGTGGTTTCAATTTCAACCTGTATGCAGACAGATGGACGAATATGGCCACTGAATGGGTGCCGCTGCCACAGGATGGATACCGGTGCGTAGGGGCAGGCCTTAAAGATGGTGGGACGACCCCGATAAGTTTCTGCCGGGATGGCCGGAGGTGGCCAGGGATTTACAGAGTCAAAAGGGCTACATAAAAACAGTGTCTCCCGACATGTGCAATTTAAGGGTTATGAAATGGAGAACCAGAAACAGATATGTGAACATCCAAGACCTAGGTTTTATTCCTCAGCTGGGACTCGAATCCGAGAGCTCTTGCTTGGGAAGCATAGCCACGACTAAACCAACTCAGAGGTCGACAAATACCTCAATTTTAAATACGTTTGGATTACGTAAAGGGTTCGTTTATTTAATATTTGTCATTAAAATGTTGAGAGTAGATCAGGATAGCACTTTTTGACCAAGCGAGCGAAGCGAGCGAAGCGTCTCCGTTTCAGGTTTGGGCAAAAATGCTTTCGTATGTCTGTCCGGTTGTTCTCCTCTACAGGTCGCATTTATGAACCGATTCTCGTGAAATTTTGTGAGCAGGTTGGAAAAATAAATAGAATTTTTTACTTGAGCCAGTTTTTAGATTTTTTTCAAAATGGCGGAGTTATGGGGTTTGAAAATGTAAAAAAAACCGATATAGCCCAATTGGCTTGACGGATTTTAACAAATGAGGTGTCGTTAGATTTGTGGAGATCGTGAGAGTGACACAGACCATATTATTTTAGTGAAAAGTCAATAGATTGTATTTCAAATCGCAAAATGTAGTTTAAGTTATTGGTGCGGCTACTTTCATACTCCAACTCCATGTACGTAACTAGGTACTTTCATAAGTCACATTTTGGTCAGTTATACACCCAAAGGGTTTTCCGGATTTTAATAAACGAGATGTTGTTGGATTTGTGGAGACCGTTAGAATGACATAGGTAATTTTGGTGAAAAGTTAAGTAGTGATCGTAAAATGTATGTAGTTGACAAAGTTTTTGGTGCGGCTTCATTAATACTCCATGTATATAGGTAACCAAGTGCATTCATAAGTTTATATGTCAGCAGTTCAGCTTTCCACCAACAAGCTCGCGAGGTCTACAGCTCACAGAGCCACTAGTTAACTTGGCACGTAATTGTATCGTAAATTCATAACCTTTAAATTGCACATGCAACAAAAACCAAAAAGTTTGATGCAGTAAATTCGGCAATGAATCATTGTCGGCACGCGTCGCTACATCCTTCTGCAATATCGCGGACGGCGCCCGCGATTTGTCATGCATCCGGAAAGTTCTTTGTGGTATGCAAAAAACGAGGTTAGCTGTGGAGGGTTGTGGTTTTTTATAAGAAAGTTTTACTGTTGTTGAGCTGATGTCGTCAGATTAACTTGAGTGGTAATAAACTCAATTCTATTTAGGAATTCAGGTTTTTCGGCAGTGCCCTCGACAAGTCCAGCAATGCACAGCCGCATCACCCTTTCCACGAACCCAAAATATGACAATAAATAGAAGCGTCAAAGGGCGGACAAATCCCCTATAATCTAAGCTTTTAAAAAAAAAAAATTCATAGGTTTTCCAGATTTTGTTCTTAAAATTAAGAGATTATAATAAAAGTACCTAAATGGGCGCACAAAATGACAAATCATCTTGTCATCATTGAAATCAAAATATCCCTCAACAAGTACAAAAGACGAGCTCAATATTAACACAATGCATGCAAACTATGCTGTCATTATTTTGTTTTGCCGCCATTTCGCCAAGTTGACAGTTCATTTCGCGCCCATGATGGATAGTCGCCCTCTTTGAGTAATGGCCAGTATCTTCAGGGTTGACATATGCAAAAATTGTCTCGCGAACTTATTAAAGAGGCTGGATTAGGGTGACGCCGAGGTTTCTATCGAGCTTGCTCCAGTTTATGGTGATTTAGGGGGTTCCGTACCTTAGAGGTGGAAACCATTGTAATGGAGTTATTAAGGTTTTTTTTAAGTAGTTTCTCTGGACAATACATCAACTAAAACTGGCTATGGTTCGCACTAACCAAGATAAAACTATCAGAAATCCAATAAATTACAACAGGCTTATTGCGTCACAGAAGAATATTGGCAGCCACCCAGATAAAAGCAAATTACAATAAAACAGCATGCAAATGCAACTTTTAAATTAATCAAAAGCTGTTTTTTTGTGTGATTTTAGCAAGAAAAATATTAAAAAAATATTTGCTTTTGACCTTCATTTTTTAAATTTTCATGGAAAACCAGAAAGAGAAAGATTGGTAGGTACTGCAAGTTTTTTATTATTTACCATTCCTTGAATCGTACTACAATGGTGAAGTATGACTAGATCGCTGTAGTGTGACGTCATATATCCGTTTCCGCCGGAAGGGTTACAACCTCAACCAACATTTTAACCCGAAAATTTTATTAGTCCTTCTTTTGGGGTTATTGCAAGTGCTCTGCTCTTTTGTTGGCGAATATTTTTTGTGATTTATGTCCGTGCTTCCGTTTATTTTGTTGCTAATATTTTCACAAGTAAAATGATTATTATTTGCATTTTGTATGTCGACTTCGTAATTTCTGTTGCAATTTTGGTAAATACTTAGGTAAGTACTTATAATATTTTTTACTAACGTAAAACAAAATCTTTTTTAAAGGTTTTTTTAAGGTTTTTTTAAAGATCTATTCCGTCATTATTCTTTCCTTATAGTACCAGATTCTTACCCTATCAAAACAAAATAAACCACTGCATCAGCTAAAATACTCGTAATGTAAAAGCGTTGACACATCTCCCTCGGAAAAAAAACAACCCAAATTATCTATCTCACAAATTACCAGATAGCTAGTACGCGAAAAAAAAATCAAATGTCAAAGTGGGGTTGCCAGAATTATAGCTTCAATTACGGAGCGGGGCGGCCTTCGATTAAAAATGTCTCGACGTATCGCTTGCGTTTTCGAAAGGGTATTTTTTATCTACTGGGCATAGCTGGACATAACTGGCTCTAAGTGGACACAATTGTAGCTCTGCTACCCCAAATGGGAAAACGACAGTCGACCGACATTGATAATGGCGCTAACGCAATATTGAATTAAAAAAAGGTTTACCTAAAGGTCAATTTCAGACACCTTAGAGATAATACATTTTAGATTGTCATTTCAGGTATCTGTAGAGTGTCAAATCAAACCTTATTTAAAGTTAAACCCTTCTCTCTCGGAAGCACACCGCTTAAACGACCGAACAATGGCGAATTATTGTTATATAAGATTGTGTCGGCGAACCAATCAAAAAGAAGATTATTTTATTTTTGGTTCAATCTAACCAGTTCGCCCCACAATGGCCAATTTAACCTCCAAAATATAAACACTTATTCCCATCTACACTCAACAGTCACCGGACCACATTTGAAAGTTCCGTCAGTGCTACATTAGAAGTCACGTGTCCCGCACACTCCTAGCACTTGGGGGGTCTAAATGACCATCGTATAGCGATTTGAGGGTTAACTGAATCGTTTTCAAATTCACTGTTGGGGTATTTTTGAGTCTCTTTGATTCGATTTAAGATTTGATGATAGTGGCAATACGGGATTTCCTCAACATAACACATCATAGCGTTACACCTTTTCCCATACGGGATGGCAGAGGCACAGGTGCACACACTTTTAGCCAGTATTTTAAATCTATTCTGGGTGCTAGCCCATCGCCACAGCTATTATGAGCGAAATTAGGTACTTGGATCTGTCAAAAAATTATTTTGACAGATCCAAGTACCTAATGCCCAATTTCACCAACAATCCCTAATTTTAGGGGACACTTTAATTCCTTTCAGGGGCCACCTAGCGGTTGATTAGCTTTTACCTCAATTTAAGGGTCATCTAGGCTACTAGGGGACCCGTTAAATTTAAGAGGCCGGCCTCCGAAACAATCGCTAGACAATTATAAAAAAGAGCTAAGTGACTCCTAACTGTTGAAGTATTTTAACCCAATACCGAGAAAGTGTAATAATTTCTTCGCATCCGAAAATAATACGAGGATAAAGCTGCGGACTAAAACTTTAAGATCCTGTAGAGATCTGTGTTTTCTTTACACAATTGTTGTAAAACTTTAATCTTAGATCCAAAGATTTCGTTCTCCTCCCATACTGAATTGCTTGCTATACTCAACCCTTAAAAGCAAATGGAGCGAGGGGTCGCAGTCTGGGGTTCATTATTGGACAATAAAACAGTATTATTGTTATTGGTATCAATATCTCAGAATTGACTGTAAGGGTTACTTGAAACGGTATCATTTTAGAATGGTTTAACCGGTTGGCGCGAGCCATTTTTTTTATTTTTTTGTAAAAAAAAAAAAAATACTTTAAAATTAGTTTGACAGTGGGTACCAACGTCAAAAATTAGACATTCATTGACGTCTTGGTACCCAATACCAATTTTACAAAAATACTTCTTTGGTATGTTATTATTTATCTAAACATATTAACAAGAAAATTCAGACTTATTTTCTGCACACTACTGTACTTCTTTTTACCAGGTCAAAAATAAAATTAAGTATCAGGCCGAATGACAGGTGTGTAAAACACAAGCAATATCACTTTATCTTTTCCACTGTCCACAACTAACATTTCATTACACACCAATCATCTGTCCACCCATCCATCTAAATTAATAAACGGTAGCGGTTCACCGATAACCTATCAGTAATCGTAAGCAAACACAATAAAACACATTATCCCGTAAAATGAGGGAAATTATCTTATCTGGCAACACTGAACGCGTAATTAGTTGTGTGGATTGTGCGCCACTTGACAAATACTTGACATTCAGCCTCGCAGTATCGAGATTATTTGATAAACACACTATAGGTGCCTACACCTACAACTCACGATAAATAGAGTTTAATAATTTTAGCTGCCCAGTCAAAATTATCAAAAAATCTTGTCATGTCTCCATACAAACCGGTGGTCAGTAGTTTCCCAGATAAAACAGCTGCATGAAAATCTCTTCGAGAGCTGTCATAATTATCTTGTTTTGCTCAAGAAGTGGACTAGAGAAGTGGACGTTTGCGTAGATTTAAAAAAAATCGGCCAAGTGCGAGTCGGACTCGCGCACGTAGTGTTCCGTACCATTATCTATAAAAACGGCAAAAAAATAATGTCTGTTGGATAGGAGCCCCCTTGCATATTTATTTTATTCTGGTTTTTAGTACATATTTGTTCTTATAGCGGCAAAAGAAATACCTACATCTACAGTCAAAATTTCAACTGTCTAACTATCACGGTTCATGTCATGAGATACAGCCCGGTGACAGCCGGATGGACAGATAGACTGACAGACAGACAGACAGACAGACAGACAGACAGACGGACGGACGGACGGACGGACGGACGGACGGACGGCCCCACACTAGGATATCCTGTGTCGTGGGCCTGTGCTTCTGGCTGGCCCCACACTAGGATATCCTGTGTCGTGGGAACCAGAAACAGCGACATCACAGACATGTAAACATCCAAGACGTTAAAGAGTTATTTTTTTGTCCCCGGCCGGGATTCGAGCCCGGGACCTCTCGCATGGTAGGCAGATACGCAACCGCTGCGCCACAGAGGTTGTCTAAAAATAGCTATAGATCCACCCGAAATGGGGGAAAATCTAAAAATAAAGCGATATTTAGATTATTTAGGAAAAGAAAGACATTTCCAAACGTTTCCACATAAATATATCGAAATCCTCGCCCTCTTTTTGCGGCAAATAATCAAGTAGAAATAAGGACTTTGCTACATCGAGATTAGGATCAGACTTGCTAAATATTGCGATTAAGATAGCAGAGTTTATGTTGGGCCCCGAAAAGTGATTTTAAAAGAGAACAAGATTTCAGATCTGAATTAGAAAGCAAGTTGTCTAATTTTTTATTAAGTTAGGCCTTCAACATATGGAGCGACGGGGATGAGACTGCGACTCTCCATACTTTATGGACTCCACTCACGATGCAATCTGTCTCGCGATTTGTTGCTGCAACTTGTACATAGTCGGGCCATAAGTTCTGTCACATGGGTAAAATTTCTAATTTAGAATAGAGGCCACAAAAAAAGTTATGGGAATTCGAAATTTGAATATTTCAAGAAAATAAAAATATAGGTTTTCTGGAATATTCTTCATTTTCCAATATGGAGTGGACGCGCAAAGAAGACAGAGTCGCAATAATTGCATTGCATCGTTGCGGCCACGCACCAACAGTGATTTTTAAACTGCTGAAAAATTTGAAAATTCCACTGAGATTCATTTATCGTACTATCAAACGATTCAGGGAAGATTCAAGTTTAAATGATTAACAAAGAAGCGGTCGACCTCGTACTGTTCGGACTCCAGCGGTCATCAAAGCAGTGAAGGCGCGAATCCAACGAAATCCTGTCCGCAAGCAAAAAATGTTGGCTCTGCAGATGGGACTAAGCAGAACCACTGTTAAAAGAGTATTGAATGAAGACCTAGGACTGCGTGCTTACAGAAAAAGAACAGCACATCTTCTTAACGCACGGCTGAAGAAAATCAGACTCGAAAGATGCCGGGTTTTGTTAAGACGGTACGCAGGTAAAAAATACCGCGAAATACTTTTTTCGGACGAAAAATTTTTTAATGTTGAGGAGAGTTACAACAAACAAAATGATAAAGTGTATGCACAGTCTAGTGAAGAAGCGAGCAAACGTGTGCCACGTGTTCAGCGTGGCCATCACCATTCGGCATTCATGGTTTGGCTTGGGGTCTCCTATTTTGGTCCAACAGAGGTGTTTTTTTGTGAAAAAGGAGTTAAAACCAGTGCCCTCGTATATCAAAACACAGTCCTAACAAACATTGTGGAACCTCTTTCACAAACAATGTTCAAAAATAGGCACTGGGTTTTCCAGCAGGATTCTGCACCGGCCCATAAGGCGAAAAGTACCCAAAACTGGCTCACGACCCATGGAATCGTCTTTATCAGGCACGAGGATTGGCCCTCCTCCAGTCCAGACTTGAATCCTTTGGATTATAAAATATGGCAGCACTTAAAGAAGAAGGTCTGCGCTAAACCCCATCGCAATTTGGAGTCACTTAAAGCATCTCTGATTAAAGCAGTCGCCGATATTGACATGAATGTCGTGCGTACTTGGATTGATGACTGGCCTAGCAGATTGAAGGCTTGTATCGAAGCCAGAGGAGGACATTTTGAATAATTTTAGTGTGGTTTAAATCTGTATTTTGTACCCTTTCATTTGATATATAAATGGTTGTAGTGCGTAACTCATTGTGTCATTTATTTAACTTTCCATATGTGACAAAACTTATGACCAGACTATGTATTTATCTCTCTGTCTATCTTCCTGTTCTGTCCTGCTCTAGCGGTTGCAAGGCAACCTGCCTTCTATGAGTTGCAGCAATAGATTGCAAGCCAGGTTGCACCGTGAGTAGAGCGCATTAGAGTTGCTTTTGAGTTGCATGCAACTTTTTTACACTGTTAAGGGCTCTACTCACGGTGCAACTTGTCGCTGCAACTTGTTGCATGCAACCTGCAACCTGCCTACTCACAAGGCAACAAGTTGCAGCAACAAATCGCGAGACAGATTGCATCGTGAGTAGAGCCCTTTATAGACATGAGTTGCGTAGAGTCGCAGTCGCACCGTTCGGTCGCCGCCCCATGTGCGGATCCATCTACTAAAGGTGCAAAAACGAGTTGACGTTTTATTTTACCATGGTCGAACTGGGACTCTTAAAAAACGTGTATGATTTGGTATAGAGCCGATTGTTTTATACTAATAAACTCGATGGTTTTCATCTAAGAAAACTAAGTGCGCGTTTAGAAAAAAGTCTACAACTCGAGGAAACAAGGTTAGGTTTCTCCAAGTTAAAGATCTACAAAACGCTAGTTCTTTAGCCCCAACGAAGGGGTTGCGTGACTGCTCCTAGAGCACCACCGGAAGTGGAGGGGGAAATAAAGATGGCGGCACCGGAAGTGAGGACACGTGCTCGCCTCACACCGGACTTCCCGCGCTCGCATCCATTGAATTATTGCTATTGAGAAATAATAATAATCCTATAAACTTATCTTGTTTTTGTTACCAGTTCTGACGGAGTTCTGAGTTGGTACAGCGATATGGTTTTAGCGGCTTTTGTTCTGTTCTGATGGTAAGGGACTTCTGTTTTGTGGTCAGGCTTATTTATTTGTATGATGGATTGTATATTTTCGTATATATTTATTGCACATATCAGAAAAAAAACACAAACAATACAGAAAAGGCATGAACAAAGGCAAGCTTATCTCTAAAAAGAGATTTCTTCCAGCAAACCCAGGATGGACAGGATAAATTTTAAAACTCAAAACGGGTAGGCCTATGTGCTAAAGTAAAAATAAAATATAAATAAATTATATTACTAAATTACTGAATATAATAAATACCTAATTACCTACATGAATACATATTAATCATATATATCTTAACATAAATAAACCCTAATACATATTTAATACCTACTAACTTTATGAAAGAGAAAGATAATGCTCCTTTACACGATTTCTGAAAATGAAGAGAGATGGACTGTCCCTGATGGCGCAGGGAAGCGCGTTCCAAAGACTTATTGCCCTCATACGGAACCCATGTTTGTATGCGACGGTATTGTGTTGTGGAGTGGAAAGAATAGAGGCCGTGTCGGTTCTACGCGGTAGAGTCGACTGGAGAAAGGTAAATTTTTCACGTAAGAAGCTAGGATATCGAGGGTTAGTTAAAATGCTGTAAAGGGTAGTGAGGATATGCATATCCCGACGAAGACGAATAGGCAGCCATTTTAACTCCCTGCGATACTGCGAGACATGGTCAAACTTTCGCAAACCGAAGATGAACCGAATCCCGAGATTTTGAAGTCGCTCGAGTTTGTTCAGTTGTTCTTCGTTTGCGCTGACCCAGCAGACATCTGCATAGTCGATCAGTGGAAGGAGAAGGGATTGAGCCAGGGTAATTTTCGTTTGACGTGGTAAGAAGAACTGGAGTCTTCTTAGCGAGTGAAAACTGGCGAAGACACGCTTGCTGACCTCATTGACATGCTTTGTCCAGGAAAGCTGATTATCGAACATGACCCCCAGGTTTTTGGCCTTGTCACTGTAGGCGATAACAGTACCGTTGTAAACCACAGGACATATGGGCAGATGTAGTATTTGATTTAGCGAGTACCTAGTGCCTAGAATCATGGCTTGGGACTTACTGGGGTTAACCAGCAGTCCAAATGATAATGCCCAGTTCCTGATGTTCTCGAGGTCAGCGTTAAGCGAGTCTATAGCCAAAGTCATATCACTGAAGAGAAAATGACGATAAATCTGAAGATCATCAGCATATAGATGATATGAAGAAGAGATAACATCAGAGATGGAATTTATGAATACGGAGAACAAAAGAGGGGAAAGAATGCCACCCTGAGGAACGCCCGCAGTAAGATCGCACCACTCGGTTAAAGTCTCCTCGGACCTAATGCGCTGCTGCCGATCTCTCAGGTAAGAGTCGAACCAGCCAGCCGAGCGGCAAGAGACGTTTAAGGATTTCAGCAATTCAATAAGAATATCAAAATCTACGCAGTTGAAGGCGCTGCTGAAGTCAAGCAGTGCTAGCACAGAGAGCTGCTTATTGTCCATGGCAACCTGTATATCGTCAGTAACCTTTAGTAATGCCGTCACGGTGCTGTGACCTGATCTAAACCCAGATTGAAAGGGGTTAATTAAAAGATTTCTGGATAGGTAGGAGGAGAACTGGCTGAGGACGATAGATTCAAGCACTTTAGAGAGAAAAGGTAGGATAGAAATGGGGCGAAATTCTTTGAAGGAGGAGGGATTAGAAGTTTTAGGCAGGGGGATGACATGTGCTTTCTTCCACACAGTAGGAAAAGAGTTTTCAGAAAGGGAGAAATTCATAAGGTGCGTAATCACAGGAAGCAGTTCGTGCAGCACAGTGCTGATCATCCGTGAGCTGATGTTGTCATCACCCACCGCTTTAGAAGATATTGCTAGCACTGCTTTCCTAACAGCATCGACTCCAACATGGCAGAATTCAAAAACAGTGTCGGTGACAGCAGATCTTGAACGAAGGTTACGCAAAGTGGCTTCTTTAACATATGGGTCCATCACAACAGGTGGTGCAGAAAAGAATCTATTGAGACCATTGAGATCAACATTACCAGCTGGCAGGTTCTGTGACTTCCCGACTCCAAGAGTTCTTAGGAACTTCCATACTTGAGCAGTTGAGTAATTCTGGATGCACTCGTGTATGTGGCGGCGCTTAGCGTCACGGCACAAACGGTTACAGCGATTCCGAAGGCATTTATAGTTATGGAAGTTCTCGTCCGTCGGATCATTTTTATATCGAATTTTGGCTTTGTTTCTTTTAGCCATAAGGCGCTTGATAGCATCAGTTAGCCACGGTGCAGGTAGGTGCTTGACCCTTATTCTCTTAATAGGAGCGTGTTTGTCGAATAGTCCCAGGATTATAGTGTTGAAATTGTGGACTTTGTCATCAATGGTCTCGCTAGAGAAGACAGGGGACCAATCAATAGAGGAGGCATCCGCTTTCAGGGACTCCAGGTCCATATCCTTGAAACTACGAATATCCAAAAATTTACCTTTAGACTTGAGAGATTTTATCTTATAAGATACAAAAATAAGGTCATGGTAGGAGAAAGGAGCATTCATTTGACCATGAGTAGCAACTTTTTCAGGATCAGAGATTATCATAAGATCCAGAAGAGAGGGGATACAGTGAGGTTGGAAATGAGTTGCATCAAGTGGAAGGATATGCAGGTTGAAAGAGTTAACAATCGACTGGAGCTTATCAGAGCGGGAGTTGTTCTTGAGAAGACAAGTGTTAAAATCACCAAAGAGAAGTGTATCCTTATACATAGGGGTCAATTCGTTGAGGACAGATTCAAGCGAGTCAAAGTAGTCAATGCGAAGAGAGGGGCTGTAGAAGACTCCGAGAAGAACCTTATTGTGGTGAAGACAGATTTCCAAGAAAAGATATTCAGCAGATTCTGAATATTGACTAGGTGAGGCGTTGACTACTTTGCATGGTATATCTGACCGTAAATAGACAGCAACACCTCCGTCAGCCTTACCGACTCGGTCATTCCTATAAAGCGTATACCCTGGTAGGGTATATAGAGAAGAAGAAAGGCTAGGCTTGAGGAATGATTCCGACACGAGAATACCGTCTATACGTTGTTCCTTGAAGGTCTCTAATAGATCAAAGTAGCTGGTGTGTATGCTTTGAGCGTTGATGTGAACCAGGTTAAGATTTTTCCCAAGACTACCACCAAAAACAGTCCTAAGGATTGCTTTCCTTTTGATTGAGATGTTATGGGAGACGGTAAGTTTGACATCTGATATTTGGGTTGCTTTATGTGAAATAGAAATACTATCTAATGTTGATACATTAATAGCGATGAAAGATAAATGAATTCCACTATATTCCATACTCAACGCATTCTCAGAAGAGAATGAGGAAAAAGTTTGACGTATGGCAAAATGCTTTGAAAAAAGATAGGTTTTACGTTAGCTGTAGGTTCGGGAAAACGAGAAAAAGAGGATAGATGCTCTCGAGATGAGGTGCCGGAGGAAAATGCTTGGGACAATGGCGGATCCAGGGGGGGGGGGGAGCATGGGGGCCATGGCCCTCCCCAAATCCCGACTAGCGCTGACTACCAGTCCGACTAGTGGTGACTACTTATCCGAGCAGCAGATGCCTTCACTAAGGAGTCTGTCTCTATCTCCCAAGCGAACATGGTAGGGTTCTCTCGCTTGTTAGCTGCGATGGGGCGTCTAGCTTCTATCACTGAAGGTGTAGCGACTATAGTGTCGACTACAAAGTCGAAGTGTCTACCATAGCAACTGCAGTCCTGACTAGGGCCACTAAAGTTCCGATTAGTCGCAACTGCAGTCCTGACCAGTAATGACTCTATAATTCCTACCAGTAGTGACTGCAGTCCCGACCAGTGGTGACTACATTCCCGACTATTGACCATAAAGTAAGATACTATTGACCACTACTACACTCACCTATTAATACTAGACACACTCGGCACATTATCCTGGCTGCAGATGCCTTCACTGAGCAGTCTGTCTCGGATCTCCCAGGCGAACATGGTGGGGTTCTCTCGCTTGTAGGCCGCGATGGCATCTACCACTGGGGGGGTTGCCACCTTGGGCTTGGAGCCGCCGATGACGCCGGCCTTGAAGCTGCCCGTCTCGTAGTACCTGGGGAGGGGGGGTTGGTGTTTAATAATAATACACGAAGTTAAAAACTTAAAAAAACCGACTTCTAGACCTATTACTCAATCCTCTCTGCTCGCAATGCGACTGTCGTCTAAAAACACGAAAATGAGACTACAAAATCTATATTCTGGCTGTTAAGTCCACACATATTACACAATATGGACGAATATTGGTCCCTTAAGTCAGCTCACAGTCACAGAAAGGAAACAATACGTTATTTAGTTTACCGTTAATACGATATGACATTATACTTTTCAGGTATTATCATGTTGTAACCAAACTACTAAAACCATTCTTATTAAAAAAAAAACGCGACCAAGCTTATAAGTAACCCTTTCAAACAAAAAAAAGAGTTTTTGAAATCGGTTCATAAATAGTACGTAGTTTCGATGTAACACACATTAATCATAATGATAAAAAAACATACAACCGAATTGAGAACCTTTTTTGAAGTCGGTGAAAAAAATATACATTTGGCCTGAACTAAGATGGATATTCTGTTGGAGGGAAGTCAGAAACAGCGATGTCTCACATATTTAGTAATCCAAAACCTGTGTTTTTAAATATGGTTTTTCATAATTAATCAAAATCATAATTTCTTTATTGCACACAATTAGTTGAAATAAAACAAAAGTAAATAAAAATAGTGTACAAAGGCGAGCTTATCTCTAAAAATAGATCTCTTCCAGCAAACCAAGTTCTGATGAGAGAGGTTATTAATTAAACAGAGGGTAGACCTATAAACTGAACATACTTAATACTACATATTACACAAATAAATATGATAATATGCATTCTAATATTTCTAACAAAATATATTCGATTTTTAGTTTATCTTTAAACACAAATAAGTCATGTCGCTGTTTCTCGAAATGAGTGGCGAAGGCACACAAATAAAACCATTTTCCAAAATTCAATTAACCTTATTAAGTTTAGTTACAGCGATACACATTGTTGTGTACGTGTAAAAAAACAATATTCTTGCTACGATAGATACGGTTCATCGTTTCGTACAGTCAATGCGAAAGTGAGCAATGAGAACCAAAAGGAGCATTAACACAAACTCTTAAACAACTCGCAAAAAAGTGCGAGAAATCACACCATATTGCCCTCCCACAATCAGGTCCCATCGACCCGCGATAAACCTTTGTCTATTCCCAAATCAACCATAAACTAGGGTGTCCCCTCTGAAAAACTTCGGGACAGTCCTGGCAGTTTGCTCAAACAATAGACACCCCTCCCTCACGCCTTTCCTCTAGAGACGTGGCATTAGGAGAGAATCGACGGCGAATTAAATTCCGGGAGCTCAATAAAATAATGGGACTGTATTATGACAATTTAATTAGAGTTGGTCACCCTACCCTTTTTTGGAGTGCGCTGTTTTTTTAGGGTGTCGTTGACGTTTGATTTATATTTTCAATTTTGGTTTTTATGATTCTGTTTCTTTGTTTCTTGATTGGGTTTATGGTAATCATTGCTGATGTCGTAGTTTCATAATTATTTGATCATGCTTGCATATTTTATTTATTTATGTATTTTTTATTTGGGGCATCAACAGCACATAGATAAACTAATTACAAAGAGCAAAGATACAGAATGAAAGCCAATAACAGATATCCACAAAAATATAAGAAAAAGATTGAGGAACTTAAACAGATAGACAAGTGTGCAAACTTATAAATAAGAACTTTCTTTTAAGAACGTATGTTTATAGACAATTATGTTTAGAATAATGTTTATAGATAGGTATGAAAACTATTACCAACTTTTTCACTATTTTCATATGTGAACCACCTTATTTCTCAAATAAATAAAATAACTGTTTCAAGCTGTACCGATAAGCCCTCGTGAAGTTGTCAAAATAATTACTAATTATTACTAATCCAAAACCATACTTAGTAAAAAGATACGTGATGGTTTTGCTGTCTTTCATTAATATTTTGTTAACCTCCACTTGAGACCTATTTCAACAGGGTAATAAGTCTCATCTCAAGTGAGGTTAAAAAAATATTAATTAAAGACAGCAAAACCATTACGTATCTTTTTAGTATGGTTTTGTATTAGTAGTAATTAGTAATTATTTTAACAAACTTGCAACCACACTCAAGAAATATGAGTCGTATAAGGGCGTGTGCTCACTATTCGACTGTTAAGTGAAATTACAATCATCCGAGATAAGTCAATTATTAGTGTACTCACACCCTAAGTGACATTATACGTGTACAGTCGAGCAATAAAGTATTCAACTCACAGGAGTATTTTTTAGTTTATGTGTACATTCGAGAGAAAAAAAGTATGAGTGTTTTAAGTGTCACCGTTCAAGATATAAAAAAGGAACTTTCATGCGCAAAATGAAGTCTTTGAATCCGTCTAAAAAATGGATTAATAAATACTTGTGAAAGCTCCTGTGCCTTTGCAACCTCGTAAAGTATAGAAAAGGCGTGACGCTTAGTGTGTTTTTAGGGCCACAACAATAAACTGGTCTCATCTCTAATAGTAATCTCAAGCGCACCAAAATTGTCCCATTGCTGGTCAAATGTTGTTATTAAAAGTACATTTTAAATAATTGAAACAAAAAGTAAACTTTAGAAAAAACCGACTTCCACAAACCCTATTTGATTAGATTGAGTTTAATACTAACTGTAACCCCTTATCCCCCCCCCCTTGGCGAATTAATTTTGTCAAATCCTATATCAGTGCTACCCCACGCGACTAAGGACCCCTGTACAAAGTTTCATGGCTCTAGGTCCACCGGTTTAGGCTATGCGTTGCCTGCCCTTCAGCCACGCATTGTATTTGTACCTAGTATTGAGCAGATCTGGTGGCCATATGTGGTCTTCATCAGCAGTTCCGCATCACAATATTATGCTTACCGTGTGCATTTGCACGAGTTATTATGGAAAACACAAAAATCACTATAGGTCTGCCTATAATATTTGAAGAGTTCTCTCGATTTCTCCAGGATCCCATCATCAGATCCTGACCTGGTGTCAATGGGACCACCCTTGAGGTATTACCTATACGCCGAAAAAAGATTTGTTCAAATCGGTTCATAATTGGCGGAGTTATCGCGTAACAAACATAGAGAAAAAAAAAAAAAAAACATACGGGTCGAATTGAGAACCTCCTCCTTTTTTTGAAGTCGGTTGAAAATCAAGTACATTTCTTCACGACTGTACTAACTCTACAAGGGATAAGTTACAAGGGCGATAGTCTGCACTGCTGGGGCAGGGGGCGGGAAGCGGGAGGGGTAGGGTAACATTATTGTAATGACACCCGCGAAAGGTCCCGTAGGATAGAGCGTGCTGTTTTTAGGGTTGCGTTGGAGAGAACCGTTTTAATGGGATTGATGCTTGGGAGCTCTAAACTTTTCAGGATTGGTAAGTTGAAGATATCTCTTGTAATCAAGACACAAACAAATAAACTAAAGGGTCTAGTACCGGGGCATCAGTACTTCTGGAAAGACGTTTGGGTCAATAATTTGTCTTTTTGTTTTCTCGTAAATTAATCCTTCGTCAGTGTAAATAGCCGAATAAGGCAGATATCAATTGAAAAGTAATTGTTTTAAAGTACCCACTGATTTGAAGTTGAGCTACAGTCTATTCGTGTTAAGATGTCATCACTGTCCGGCGGCCTAGCTACGCCCCGTAACTAATCAAATCGTTTCCAGTTATCAAGTCAAATTCACAGTGACCAGTTGAATGAAGGCAAACTTTCCAACGCGACGGTTGTGTCCTGTCCTGTGAGTATGTATTAACAGATTTAAATTTAAAACTCACTGCATTCTTATCACGAATAGACTGTAATAAATATTTATCACTAAACCGATTTTAAAACATGGCTAAGAAAGCATCGCAAGAAAGTTACCATTACGATTTACAGAAAACCGCATCAAAATCCATCTACCCGTTCGACTGATCGGGAGCCAGCCTGCCAGATACAGACAGACAGACAGACAGACAGACAGACAGAGACGTTTCAAGCTGATAACACCCCATCTCAATCGAGGTTTAAAAACACACCCCACATCTCACAAAACCACGCTTTCAGTAATTCAGTAATCCTAGATGCGTTTACACTTACAACTAAATTAACCAATTTGTGGCCACTCTAATCTCAAAGCTAGCTCGGTTTAAGCCAATACAGAACCACTATAAGTCCCATATAAGCCGAGTAAGCCTATTAGAGGCGGGCGGGAGCGTTATCTTGATCTGCAATATGTTAGACAAATAGTGTCAAATAGATCAAACTCAAACTCAAACTCAAATGTTTATTGCGTTCTAAGTGTTGTACAGATGTTACATTATATGTAGGAACTTATGACTTAGAGCCCTTTTCGGGTATTGCACAGGTAATAATCTCACATCGATCGTGGAGATATCTCTGTATTAACACAGATTATGAAGAGGTATGAACATAAGATAGCGTCACGCCTTTTCCCATACGGGTGGCAGGAACACAGCTATGCCCATTTTTAGCCAGTTATTCAATACATACTACTTTTGCGTGCGGGTTATTCTTGAGGTGTCAAAACCACTAAACTAGAGGAACTAAAGGCACTAAACTGACAACCTTCAAATCCGACAGCTCTTGCGCGGTTCCCACAGATTCCATTTTCAAACATACCATTTTAATTAGTTTAGTTATTTAGTTAGTTCGCAGGCAGTTGACGGTTTCCTTACTATAATATCTATAACCGTTATTGAACATCTGTATTATGGGGATTAATTATCTCATTGGTACATGCATTTACCCTTACAGTTTTTTTTTTTTAATTTAAGTGACAGGCCCCCTGTCACTTAAATAAAAAATAAAAACTATCTATCGGTGTACCTACTTTAGAAGATATGAAGGCTACTTTAAAATTTTACCCATCACCATTATATAGTTCATACGTGTCAGTTAGATTAAATTATTGTCACTCTAGTTTGAGTGGCTAGGGTGCCCAAAAAGCTGACACAATTTCCTCGCTGCTAGATTTTTCGGCATATAAATCAGAACATCGTGCCTCTAATACCGCGTATGGGAAAAGCAGTGACGCTATGTTATGTTAAAAATCACAACAGTAATCGCACTATCCATCGCCAACGAAAGTAGACCAGTAGTCCTGAACTCCGTATAATAATTACGTGTTTTTTTCCGTCTGTCCGTCCGTTGGGCAGAAAGCGTGACTTGCCTGACTTCCGTCCGCCTTATGTAGTGGTGTGACTTTTGTGTGTGCTATATGAGAATGTGTGTGGCTGTGTGTATGTGCTTACTGGTCGTCGCCTCTAATTAAGATTTTGTAATGATATCGTTGGGCTTAAGTATAAGTGAGTGATTTCGCTGTGAGGTTTGTGACCAATCGTTAGGGGTCACTTAGCTCTTTTTCTTAGCTCTCTAGCGATTGTTAAGAGGTAGGTACGGGGGAGTTTCTTGCCCTTCTTTGCTCCATCCCTAAGCCCACAACTTCCGAACGGGCGGTAGTATACAAAAATATTAATATTATATTGACGTTATAAGTAATATGTATGATTTTGTGGTCAATAAAACTTTTGAACTGAACTGAACTGAACTGGTCGTCCCCTTCAATTTAGGGGGTCCTACAGTAGGCTAGATGACCCTTAAACTTAGTTCAAAGAGAAACAACTGCTAGGTGGCCCTTAAAAGAAAATAAGTATTAAAATATAGGGGTTGGTGGTGAAAACGGGCATTATTTTCTCTTTAAGGACCTAGGTAGGCAGGTAGGTATACGTATTTCTGGCTCTGTGAATAATAAATTATGTTTTGGTAGCATTGAAGCCAAGGAAATTGGGGCACTTTTATTACAATGCAATGCAATATTGTGCTCTTTAACACACAAAGATATCAAGAAAATATCACACATTATTTAAAAAAAAAACGTTGAAAATTAAGTAAATGTATAGTTTTAGGCCCGTAAACACAACCAGTTTGACGAGCAATCAAGCTTGTGCTGTGTATCTCTGGCTCGGGATATTACACTATGACATTTAAGCGGCACTTACTTTGAGCAGTAGTCTATACATTCGAATATAAACTTGTCCAATAATAGAGTTAAAAATTAATTGCAGGAAAATCATGCGACATTCTACAGACTCTAAAGCTTTTATGAATCTGCATAGACTTCGCCAGATTTTCATATCAAAGCAAAACTTGAAAACCTAGCAGTTAGCCTAACGTTTGTTCGATAAACGAAATCAGAGGTCCGGGAATAGGTGGACAATAAATTGAAAAACAAGCATATTCCCATTGCAGTGTTGTGTCTATGTTTCTATTCAGGGCTGCGCCGTCCGTTCGCTGGTCCCGCGGGAGTTGGGTGATGTCCCGTAGTGATATCGATGAAATGGAATTGGTTATTCGATGTGTCAGAGAAAAAATAGAGTATTGAATTTATGGCTAAAAGTGGTAATTGTGGCTGACACCCGGTATGGAAAATTGGGAAAAGGCATGACGCATGCTGTGTTCAGATAATTTACAGTTCACATGTAATACATAATCAGGTACCTACTCGTACACTAACAGTGGTAGTAAAAGATTTTCTCCTAAAGATACGATTTCTTCTCTGTTTTATACATACTGTCCAAAAGATAATACAAATATGCAAGCTTGTTAGAACTAGTCTCGAATCTTTGATGTTCCATGATTATTACGTGGTATTTAGCGTATTACTTACATTATGCAGTCAAGCAATAGGGAGGCAGTATTCTCGAGCAATCGACTTAATCGATACTTCTTCTAATACGGCTTGACTCGTCGGTTATCTTTCAGGTGCTTAGTTTAAGAAGGAGCAGTTTTTTTTATCGATAATCGATTTGTCGATAAACAACACAACCCTAAGGTCAGTTTTCAATTTAAAACAGACAAAGGCAACTCGACCCCGTTGTACCTTTGCAGTATTGTATGTTGAATATTGAAATTATATCTTCTCATCTGAATGTTGTCCTTTTTGTCTGTTGTCATTGATAAATGTGTGATTTTGGAGGAAGATATTGCCTCATTGAAGATGATTTTCTGCTTATGGACAGTTTAGGAGGAAACTTTTATTTTAGGGTTTCGTATCTCAGAAGGTAAAAGCCTTATAGGATCACTCGTGCGTCTGACCGTCCGTCCGTCCGTCCGTCCGTATGTCACAGGCAATTTATCCAGAATATATTGGTTTGATGAATTTTAAAATTGGTAGATACACATATCAATTATCTGTAACCCAAAGACAGAGGTAGAATGTAAATATATAAATATGGAATATGGGAGCAACTTTTGTGGGGCCAAATGAGAAAAATAAAATAAATAATAATCGGTTAAGTGCGGGTCGGTATCGCACACGAAGGGTACCGTACCATCGTACAACAAATCAAAAGCACTCAAAACAAAAAAATAAACAAAAGAAAATTTAAAAAGTTTATACCTTCACGAGATTTGAACCGATGACCTCCGGATTGAGAGTCTACATCATACCGCACTGGCCAACCACAACCATGTGGGTTGACGCGAAATATGCTATCATATTTAAATGTGTAGTATTATGTGTCTATGTCATGGTTGCTATGACAATAAATAAACAGTTTCAGTCAAGATCTCCATTTTGAAATGCGTAAGTGTATCTAAACACGTCTCTTGTATCGGGGCCCCCTTTAATTTGCAATATCTCTCGTATTTGTGGTTGGTGCGGCAACAGATATACACATTCTGTGAAAATTTCAGCTTTCTAGCTATTACGGTTCGTGCAGACGGACCCGGTGACAGACAGGACGGACGGACGGACAGACGGACAGCGAAGTCTCAGTAATAGGGTCCCGTTTGGCACCCTTTGGGTACGGTACCCTAAAAAATATCAACATATGCCGTGTAACATATTAAATGAAAACGCATGGTGTGAGGATCTTTTAAATGCATTTTTAATATTTCAGGAATCATTTTGAGAATTGTGCTCAAAAATATGACCGATTCGCATGTCATGCATGCAATGTCCCACTGCTGGGCAAAGACCTGGGAAACATTTATTTAAAAAGCAATATTAAAAAGCGAAAAAATCGTGAGGGTTCCTGCTCTCTCCATAACTGCGGAAATAGACTAGTCCCATGTTAGTTAAATGAAAAAAGTGACCGCAGTTGCGTATCTGCCACCCCGTATGGGAAAATGAGTGACTAGGTAACTTGTGGAATATAGCAGTCAAAGTGGTAGATTTTTGCATGTCGTTATAGGGAGGCGCGACACTAAAAAGGTTGCGAAACCCTGATTTAAAGGATCTGCTCCTCGGTCCTGGATAACTATTACCTAAAAAACTATTTGATAACGTATAAAATAAGCATTTTGCTTCAGCTGGGTAATGGTGCCAGAGTTTAGGACAGCATCCCGCCCGGCAGCGATCAGGGCGAAAGTGACTAACACCCAGTTTCCTGGTCGCTGATTAAAGTTAACAGGTTGGTTAAATCAGTTTCGGCCAATCAAGTTCCGTCATTTTGAATAATAGCGGTTCGTGATTGGCTGAAGCTGATTTAACCAACCTGTTAACTTTAATCAGCGCCCAGGAAACCGGGCATAAGTATCGGTTTTAATTTTGTTACAGTTACGCGATTGACTTTCATTGACATTTGAATTGTAAATAAACTTTGATACTCAATAAAGGCAAGCATCAATTAGGTGCGTTAAATTAATCACAGCTTGAGGTTAAGTTACCGTTAAGTTGCGGCGGACCGCAAATTAAGTGATTACTACTTATGCTAAGTTGGGATTATGTACATAACAGACACACACATAGAAATATATGTATGCAAATCTAGAGTGGGCACGCGCACACATTTCCATATACTTATTTATGTAGATTGTTATGGCTTTACTAGGTTGATTTTGTTTGCATAATGACTTGTTTCGACCACTTTAATCAAGACCCAATTAGACTGTGTGGTATTTATCAAGCAATAATGTAAGACTATAGTCTATTCGTGATAAGAATGCAGTAAAGTCATCACTGACCGGCGGCCTAGCCACGCCCCGTAACCAATCAAATCGTTTCCAATTGTTAAGCCAAGTTCACAGTGACCAGTTGAAGGCAAATTTTCGAATGCGAAACGCGAGGTTCCAAATTAAAATTTCACTGCATTCTTATCACGAATAGACTGTAAGCCCAAATTTAACCAACGAAAAGATATACGGAGAATAACTATCCCGGGGATAACTTGTATGACAAATGTCAGTTCAAAATGAGGTGTCACTGGTGTCTATGAAAAAGTTAGAAGTTATCCCCGGGATAGTTATTCTCGTATAACTTTTGTTGGTGAAGTCCAGCCTTATAGAAACAATGTAATCTGGAATATTCAATATTAGAATTTGATAGTCGTAGTTTACTGTCAGCGGGTCGATTCTCGCGCCTTCGATATACGGATATCGAGACCAAAATTGACAGATTCCCATACGAAATCACTCGATATAGGTGTAGATATCGTATATCGAATGCGCGAGAATCATGCTCCAGGTCCTAATAGGGCAGTTCGGTAAATTCTAATAGAGTTAGCCATAAGCATGACAAGCCTTCACTAATGGCCTACCCACACTGGGATGGCATGGCAAAGGATTTTAAGTTTTTACCAATGGACATTCAAACGTATCCCTATAGAAATAAGCAGTGATCGGAATAGGTAGAGTGATTTTTGGTACTTACGTCATGAAGGTTATAACATGGATATGCCTTTTTTCCGGAAGGTTCCAGTTCAGTTCAGTTCAATTTTTTTATTGACCATAAAATCGTACATATTACTTAGTTAACGTCAATATAATATTAATATTTTTGTATACTACCGCCCGTTCGCAAGTTGTGGGCTTAGGCCCGAAGGTTCGGGAATAAACGAATTAGAATTAAAATAGTGTTTTAGAAGCTTGAAAAAAAAAATTGTTTACACATGCGGGTTAACGATGACACATCTTGGAGACTGTACTCTGATTGGTCGCGAAGTCGCAAACTTTGCATTGTGCCGATGTCGATGGTGCTGCTTTTATGTTGTAAATCTTGCTCATGTTGTAAATCTTGCTCATATTGATTCGTTTTGATTCGCACTTTATACCTAGTTCCATGTAATAATTATGAAATTCCAAAAAAAAACTTAGTCATTTAAAAAGCCCGGAATTTCTGAGGCATATCCATGTCAATATATACGTTTAAGGTCACTCACCCCAAATCACTCTACCTACTCCGATCACCGGAAATAAGACATAAATTGAAATGGTTTCAATCCTGCGGGATGCTTCGGCATAGTTTTAAACCATAGCAATTTATGTCTTATTTCTATATCGACGTTTGAATGTCCATTGGTAAAAACTTACCATACCGTCCCGGTCTGCGTAGGCCTTAACCCGTACCGAGCCTTGTATCCCCGGCACATGCTTCCACCTTGCTTGCTTGCATGCTTATCCACCTGTCTCATCCTTATTCGGTTTGCTGGAAGAGATCTCTTATTAGAGACAAGCTCGCCTTTGTACACGTTTTCTATGTTTTTTATTATCTTATGTAACTGTTTGTGTGCAATAAAGAAATCATGAATAATGAATTATGCCCGCGCGTGCCCCTCGGTGAGGACATGAATTTAAAGCACAATTCAGTCAAAGCCAATAACGAAACTGAGAAAAAAGCTCATAATATCTTTGTTACATCCGTTTACGATATGGCTTATCCACTTCAAAGTTCAGATAGCTTCTATTACCCCAATGTCATTGTTGCATCCAAAACCGCCAAAAACCTTCACAATATTTTTTTTTAAATTATAAACCATAATATAATACATGTTCATTTGCAAGAACCACAACCAACAACCCTAGTAACTTCTATATCCATATGAAATCCTACCGTAAAAGTGCTCGTCTCAACAATGATCCGAGAACAAAAGAAAATGACATAAGTGTCGGCAAAGTGGAGTAGCTCCGGCGTCGGTCGTGGCACGCGCCCCTACGGTGCGTAACGGGCCCAACAACATTTGAACACAACAGAGACTATATATCCAAATGACTGCGCCTGCGGGGGAATGCGTCTCGCCAATCGTTTGTTGTATTCAACATACGTTCGCATTCGCAACCTATGTACGATGACAGGCCGCCAGTTTCGCAGCGGGCTGACCAATCACAGCTCTTTTACCTCGTCCCCCGCCGCCCGTAAATTGGTGAGATGTGTTTCAAAGGAAAATGTATCTATGCGCTCTCCACTGGATAAGTGCTCCCTGGTTCCTAGGGTACTCAAAAATTAAAATGTAATGTTGTCGAAAAGTAACAGATTTCTTGCACATTATCTATACCTACACAGAATCTCATTGGTTTTATTAAGTTCTAGTGAATTATTACGGGTACCTATTCCACGTATTTTTATAAGACTTTTAACGGTAACACTCCAACTCGCGGGCATGAGCTAGTTGAATATCAAACTAAGTAAGTAAAGCAGTAACTGTAAGAACGTACTCTATTCGTCACGCTTCAGAGTCTGTTTTGAAATCACATCTAATGAGCAACACACTTTTAGACCCATATTGTTCTTGTGCTGTCAGAAACAGATTATTTCGTGGCCGCAAAGTCTACCTAACCATTGTACACAAAATCCGTCTCTATTTAAGAACTTAATAAGGTTGATTTTAGGTGGTGGCTGTGGAAAATTATGAGTATATGTGTAATATCTTTAAAATAGGAAGCAGAGAACAATAGATGTATGAGTCGACACAATAGTAAAATTAGTCATGATTTTTTTGGGTTAAAGTGTGGTTTTTATTTTGGCGTGTTTAGTGTATCCTGTTTTGTAGAAATTTGTTTTTCAGTGGAAGACTATACAATGAAAACTAAATTTTTGAGAGGTTCATACGTTATATTACAGGGTGACATTTAATTAGCTGACCATATTTTGGGGACTGATGGTACACATCAAGAACCATTTCCATTACATTTAAAAACATGCATATACATTGCTTCTAGCCTTACACTATAGTCTATTCGTGATAAGAATGCAGTGGAGTCATCACTGTCCGGCGGCCTAGCCACGCCCCGTAACGAATCAAATCGTTTCCAATTATCAAGCCAAGTTCACAGTGACCAGTGGAAGCAAACTTTCGAACGCGACGGTTGTGTCCTGTCCTGTGAGTATGTGTTAACAGATTTAAATTTTAATTTCACTGCATTCTTATCACGAAGACTATAGGAAACACTGTGTCGTAGAAACCTATATCCAAGACCAGTGTTTTTTTCCCTTTCTCCCCAGCCGGGACTCGAACCCCGGATCGCTCGCTTAGGAAGGACGGCCTCGACCACAAATGCCGCAGAGGTCTTTATGTTATTATTTATCCATCAAGTGTAAATTTGATGGGGAGGAAAAAAATATTATAGCGGAAACAGAATACACGTTCTGTGCAAATTTCAACTAGTAGACGATCAAGCATGCTTGACAACCACGTATGTCGTCAAGCATGCTTGATGGTTTACGGCCATGCTTGACGTGCTTGTCAAGCAATCTACGTGCTTGATCGTGCTTGAAGAAAGTTTTGTTTGACGACGTGCTTGACAAGCATGCCTTAACGTCATCGGGGGTGCTTGATCGTTATTGCAGTTGCTTGAAGTTTTTCCAACATGCTTGTCAAGCATGCTTGAACGTCTACGAATGTGGTTTGAACAACTTGCTTGATAATATTGCTTGATCGTTATCGTGGTTGCTTGATGAAAACGTGAAGTTTGACCAACATGCTTGTCAAGCATGCTTGAACGTCTACGGGGCCCCTTACAGATCTTGAGATAGAGCCCTCTGTTGGACAGACGAAAGGACAGCGGGGCGGCGGCTTCGTAATAGGGTCCCGTTTGGCACCCTTCGGGTACGCAACCCCTTAAAAGTACCGGGACAGCCCGTAACTGATAACTCAGACACGAAATCACACTATAATATTATAATATATGTTTGCGTGTCTTTTAGCTGAAACGGCTGGACGGATTTGGATAAAATTTAACATACCTAAAGTTTATATGCTTGATTAACGCATAGGATATTTTTTATCCGACTGCACTAGAAGGGGGGTAATGTTTTCTCGGTAAATGATAATAACGGGTTACACGCAGCCGAAGTTGCGGGCACCAGCTAGTAATAACAAAAACTGCACAAACCTAGAGAGGATCTTGCTCACACACCCATGGGAGACCCGGAGCTGTCGGCTGATGTCACACGGCCGGACTCCACTGTGTGCGAGCTCCACTATTCTTTGCCGCACCACATCAGGCAGGGGCCGTCCGTTTACAAACACACCGCCTAGTTGGTTAACGCCGCCGTGACCTGGCGGAAGAGATGTGAGGAGTTAGAACACCTTTATAGTTAGAAAGGAAGGATCAGAGACTATATAATCGAATGAAAACTTTATTGCACCATAATGTATAAGTTCTTGTTGTGGTCCCTCAGCTCGTCACTCCAACGTTTTCTAGGGCGGCCTCGACCTCGCCTCGCGGGATCGGCCCAGGAGCGCGATGCATGGAAACGGGGAAGAGAGGCCTTTGCCCAGCAGTGGGATGCTATAGGCTAATAATAATAACTAGTGGCTCTGTGAGCTGTAGACCTCGCGAGTATGTCGGTGGGAAAGCTGAACTGCTAACACACATAAAAAAAATAACCCAAATAATTTTCTTTCAATAACACATACAAACTTATGAATGTACCTGGTTACGTACATGCAGTATGAAAGTAGCCGCACCAATAACTTTGTAAACTACATTTCGCGATCTTTAATACAACCCCTATTGACTTTTTACTAAAATTATATAGTCTGTTTCACTCTCATGGTCTTTAGAAATCCAACGACACCTCATTTGTTAATATCCATCGAGCCGTTTGGGTTGTAGCGATTTTTTACATTTTAAAACCCCATATCTCCGCCATTTTGAAAAAAATCTAAAAACTGGCTCGAGTAAAAAATTCTATTTATTTTTCCAACCTGCTCACAAAATTACGAGAATCGGTTCATAAATGCGACCTGTAGAGGAGAACAACCGGACAGACATACGAAAGCATTTTTGCCCAAACCTGAAACGGAGACGCTTCGCTCGCTTCGCTCGCTCGGTCAGTAAGGTCTTAAAGTTAAATAACAGTCTCTATTATAGACCCTTTTCGGGTAATGCAAAAATACTCTTCGAATGGAATGTATTAAATCTTATCTAATAACAATTTATTTAAATATGGTATATCTAGGTTTATAATTTATTGAAGATAATCCAATTGACTGCGCCTGCGGGGGAATGCGGCAACCTATGTACGCAGCGGCTGACCAATCACAGCTCTCTTACCTCGTCCCCCGCCGCCCGTAAATTGGTGAGTTGTGTTTCAAAGAAAAATGTATCTATGCGCTCTCCACTGGATAAGTGCTCCCTGGTAAGGAAGGATATATGGGGTTCTGACTTCGTGCTATCAGTCTTTGGAACAAACTTCCCAGTGCTATCAGGGACAGTCCTTCACTCAACATACAAATAAACGGTCAAGTGCTAGTAGGACTCGCGGACCAAGGGTTATCAGTCACACTTGGAGTGTGTAACACGTGTAATTAGGTTTCCACGTAAAAAACTAAAGTAGGTATAATGTCATCCATGTAAACCAAATTAATCGCCGCTTACCTCGCACATACAATCAAAAGTTTTCCGGTCTAGACATATTCCATCACTCTCCTGGTCTTTTTCAAAAGAATATGAAGTTGATCTTTGCACCACCACTAAATCAATGAAGCATTATTATTATTATTATTATTTTGTCAAAAAGAATTCATTTTCTCTCTATTATTACTACAACACACACATCCACACATGCTCACGCACACACACCCTTACACACACTTCACACCTCCCCCTCCCTCTTAACTTCTAGATAATATTTCTTAAAACTTTTATTAAAATAAAAAACTAAAATGTATGTATAATTAAATAGTGTAATTAAACTGTATTTGCAAAATGTAATAGTAGCATAATAAGAGCCCCTAATTGGCCTAGGTATAAGTTATTTATTGTGCTGTACATTTTTTATATTGTGCTGTGGGCTCAGTTCCCAAATAAACAAATAAACAAATAATTACGCTATTACCGTTCGAACGAAACGCTAAGAATGATTTGATTGTTTTGAATGATGTTTGTAATTATATAATTTGTAATTTTGTGTTTTGTTATAAAAATCTATAATGGTAGCAATAAATAAATAAATGTATGTGATTTGACAACACGCTACGCTAGCGTCACCAAATGTCAAATCGCATACATTTTGAGTTTTCGTTTCTATTCGTTTCCGTAGCGTTATTAACTTTGTCTAGGCCTGCTGATCTGTCAAATCTTTCTCCTCCTTATCCTTCTCTGATAAGAAAGAAAGAGTAAGCTCTCCGATGTAGCCAAACTAACCGCCAAATGCATTGCTCAAATTAAGCTCCGCTTATGTTAGTTCTGATGGTAACGGCACGATTTTTAGCTGTCGGTCATACTTTAAAAATGACAAAAGTTAAATGACCTACACGATCACAGCTCCACCACCATACGACCTGTGCAATTATCCGGAAAATCATCCGGATCATGCCGAACATGACACGGGTAACAAATGAGACCGGCCGCCGACCATGAACCGTATTCGATCGACCGCGAGCCAATCGGGCGAAGCGGCATCCGAGCAGATCCGGGTGAAATCGATACGGGGCTGGTCTTTTAATTTAATAATAACAATAAACACAACTGTTTCTGATCTTAGGTGGTAAATAATTGAAACAAAATGTAAACATTAGAAAAAACCAACTTCCACAAACCCTATTTCATTAGATTGAGTTTAATACAAACTGTAACCCCTTATCCCCCCCCCTCCCTCCCCTTAGGGGACTTAATTTTGTCAAATCCCATCTCAGTGCTACCCCACACTACTAAGGAACCTACTATGCTTACCGTGAGTAAATGCACGAGTTATTACTAAAAACACAAAAATCACTATAGGCCATCCCATCATCAGATCCTGACCTGGTGATCCATGGTACCAATATGGGAAGGTAAACCCTTTCAAACAAAAAAAATTGGTTGCCTGTAAAGTCGGTATACGGGCGAAAGTTTTACGTGACAACGACTTTGAGTGGTAAAATAATTTTAATGTGAATATTCATTCGTATAGTAGCAAGAAGGATGAAATAATAGTAACAATTTAAAACATTTATTTATACAAAGAATTATATTTAAAACATTAATTTATACAAAGAATCTCGCACTGAATTTCATATTAACAAAATTTTATTTTTATTTGAGTGGAAGGGACGCGTGCCTTTCACTTTTTATGTCTGTCTCTCTCGCTCTTAGGCGGGCTAACCATGCCCGAGTGGAAGGGACGCGTGCCTCTCACTCGCTCTCATTGTGAGCGCATAACGTGAGCGGAGCGTAACGCAGTTTCTTGAAGTGTCACCCGGCAAACCAATTTATAAGACGTTGTCACGTCAAAAAATAATTCCAAATCGGTCCATCCGTCTAGGCGCAATCGGGGCACATACATAAAAAAACATCCCGACGAATTGTAAACCTCCTCCTTTGGGAAGTCGGTTAAGAAGATAATGTTTGGTGATTGGGCCAACCGGGGCGAAGCGGTATCCGAGCAGATCCGGCTTCTGTGCTTTTACTAAAATAATAACCTAATAATATGTAGCCCATTAATGTACCCACCGAGGGGCACGAGTTTTACTCGGGTACGAGTGAGATTGAGCCATACTCCACCACTCTGGCTCAGTGCGGGCTGATGGAAGGGGGGGTCGGGCTAGTGGTCAACCCGACTGTCAGAAGTTATCTAACTGCCTTGTTAGGTTCTTTGACACAGTTTTACGACTACTACCACCGAATAAGTAATAGCTACTACCATCACCGAGAAGTGATAGTAGCCGGGGACCTACAGCTTTTATATTATTATAATTCGCCAAGTTGAAAACTAAAAAAACCGACTTCATGACCTATTTCATTCATTCATTTCAAAGTTCTTTATTGTCAGAAATAAATTATTGAAACAAGTACACTAGTCTTTAAATACTTAGCGACAATACAACTAAAGGTAGGTTCGCTTAACAGGCTGACAGCGCCTTTTAAAGCTTAGGGCTATGGAAAACAAATATCTAGTTAAATCGTGATTACGGAAGATTATCATAAGTTGTGGTATAGTAGACGCCAAACATCTTGAGCAAAATGTGACGTGGTGGGGGAAAGTTTGCGCATGTACACTTACGTGCCAAAAAAACGACGCACTTAAAATTCTCAAAACAAATCGTACCTACAGTATACTGCATGAATCTTAGTGCACAATACTATATACTTACTTAGTTCAATCGATAGAAAATGAGAAAATATACTGTACCATTTGCATGAGGGACTGAGCGGTAACAGGTGCACAATAACTGTTTGAGACACGCGAAGTAGGTACTTTTGCTGCAAACTATACAGATTTAATGGTCTGTGGATACGAATATCAAAATAAAACTGTAAATTATTTAGCGACATTTGTCGTCTTTATTGGTGTCTATTAACAAAGAATAATGATTTGACAAAAGACAAGATTTTTTATGGGATACCTACGATTGAAATTCCCTAAAATTACGTTTTTCCACGTACACCTATAAAACATAATAATATCTCCATCGATAGAAAACTCATCATATACCATCTTTCTGGCTTGCCTTTTTAAAACTACGTCCGGACGTCGAGGCATTTTTTATCCATGATTTCACTGCACGCAAGTGTGAACTCAAAGCGGGAAACGATGTTTGAATGATCTAGGTACCAATAGCGTGGCTAGGCGCGCTCGATGCGATGCTCCTTCCGCACGCCGCGTCCCGCACCCCATACCGTGGTGCGCAGTATCATATATCAGATGATTTCTGCGCATGCAAGGTCATTTGTTCAAGTTGTTTGGCGTTACCTATAATGTCTATTTATGGTATAGTACATTTTGTTGCCATGCGAGAAAGCCAAAAAACAGGCAAATAATGACCTATTACTTGGTCCTACCCCGCTTGTTTTACAGTGTCGTCTATAGACCCGAAAAAGAGCCTACGAAATCTGTCTCCTGACAGTGAAGTCCATAAGTATTACAAACTGTAAGCGAATATGCGATTATAACAGCCAGAATATATCTCGTGACAATGACTATAACACCGAAAAGTCACAAAAAATCTGGATGTATAATGTCATCCAGGTAAAAACAAATCACTTCACAGTTTTTTACAGATAACATGCTCCTTTTTTAAAGTCAGTTAAAAATACAACTAAGTATATTTTTCCTAAAATGGTATGCAAAGAACTAGAAATCTAAACGTTGGCTTGCTCTTCTCCGTTTGCATCATCACCATGAAGTATTGAATGAGGTAGGCTGGAAGTGGAATATGCTGCTGGCCTGTCTTGGATGGTATATGGCCATGAGTTGTTCTGTGATGAAGAATACATAGAAGATAGTAACCAAAAGCAGCAGATCCGCACTCTAACAAAAGCGACAAGAAATAAATAAACTATCAGAGTATGGTGTTTCATAGCTCGGATTCATTTAGCTCGGTCTTTTTAACAGACTTCAATAATTGAAACAAAAAGTAAACTTTAGAAAAAACCGACTTACACAAACCCTATTTGATTAGATTGAGTTTAATACTAACTGTAACCCCTTATCCCCCCCTCTCTTGGGGAATTAATTTTGTCAAATGCTATATCAGTGCTACCCCACGCGACTAAGGAACCCCTGTACAAAGTTTCATGGCTCTAGGTCCACCGGTTTAGGCTATGCGTTGCCTGCCCGTCAGCCACGCATTGTATTTGTACCTAGTACTGAGCAGATCTGGTGGCCATATGTGGTCTTCATCAGCAGTTCCGCATCACAATATTATGCTTACCATGTGCATTTGCACGAGTTATTATGAAAAACACAAAAATCACTATAGGTCTGCCTATAATATTTGAAGAGTTCTCTCGATTTCTCCAGGATCCCATCATCAGATCCTGACCTGGTGTCAATGGGACCACCCTTGAGGTATTACCTATACGCCGAAAAAAGATTTGTTCAAATCGGTTCATAATTGGCGGAGCAATCGCGTAACAAACATAGAAAAAAAAAAAAAAAACATACGGGTCGAATTGAGAACCTCCTCCTTTTTTTGAAGTCGGTTGAAAAAGGAGGGGGTTATCAATTCGGTTTTATGTTTTTTTTTAATGTGTGTTACCTCAAAAATGGTATTTTATGAACCGATTTAAATTTTTTTTTTTTAATGAAAGAGTAATCTTTCACGTTCTTTATTAAAAAAAAGTCCCTTATAAAACATTATCATCCAGGTAACCAAAATTACGTATTTTGTTCTTTATGTGACTTTGTGGCGTTTGCGCTCATTGTCATTGAAATGAATTCAATTTGTTTATTTTATTTTGTGTAGTATTGTGAAGACAGATCGTGTTCATGGACGCTTGTCCGCCCGAGATTAAACTTTATGTGATAGGTCATGATGTCGGTTTTTTTTAAGTTTATAACTTGGTGAATTATAATTGATTAATTTAAACTAAGTAGAAATTTTGAGTAAAAAATAACAACAATATTTTAATATTTATCGTTGTGCACTTATGTAGGTCTACCTTTCATTAAATTATCCTCTCCATCCTAGGTTTGCTGGAAGAGATCTCTTATTAGAGATAAGCTCGCCTTTGTACATGTTTTTTCTAATATTAAGTGCCTGTATTATGTTTTCTGTGCAATAAAGTATACTCAATACTCAACATTTGACTCCATTTGGTGATGTCACAAAAATGCTTTTAAGATTCTTAAAAAAGTAATCTTTTCGTATTTATTGTGACTACCCAGTGAATTATATGAATAATTATAACTCCCCGTCGAAACGCTAAATATTCTGAAGATAGAACCATCAAAACGTTCACCATTGAATACCATACTCTCCCAACTAAACGCAGCCTCTCAAACCCGTGTGAGAGCGGTATCCGGGCATCGATCGACCGCGCCGCTCGGGGCGTGACCGATCGATCGTCACGCCTCGTGCCCACCCCGAGTCATCCCTCGGCTCGCCCGGCTTTTCACCCGGGTTTTTCATATACCGGGTATGAAATGAGAATTGGGGTTTTTGGATTTGGAACTGGGGCCAATTAGAGATTATTATCAATGTTTGTGGCTGTGCAACTCATCCTTGGGTTTTTTCATTAGAATATTAGCGATAATTTAGAGAAAATTGGTGATTTTATATAGACTTAGCAAACCGGATGGTAGGTAGTCCGGATGGTAGATGGATGGTAGGTAACATCAAAGCTTTTGGAAATTGAGGTTTGTGGATTTGGAATGGTTGTAGAAGTTATTTTTCGGCTCGGTGTTCGCCCGGATTTCCATCCGGGTAGAGCGAAAATAAAAATAACATTATGATTTTGATTTGGATTATTGAGCGAATCTGGGATGAATTGTTGGAATATTGAATTTGCTAGGAAAACATGGGATATAAGTATCATCAGTGATAACTGATAAGATTTCGGAAACAAACCAAAAATCTAAGAATTGTGTTTCAATTTCAGGCAGAGTAATTTTTATTTGTACTTCTCAATTAAGATCAATAGATACAGAATTAGGGTACCTACGTAGTCTTTTACAGTTATTATCCAAACAAATTAAAAATCATCCCTCTCTCATTCACTACAGTTGATTCAAAGAACCAAGTAATTTAGAAAGCCTTTCAAGGTACTTAAAAACAGCGGCACAAACTTCGAGATAACTTTTGCTTGCTCAGGAAGTGGATTTGGAATACATTTCTCTTTAAGTTCATACTTTGTAGATTCATTATACTTTCAGTACTGATACTCTACTCGTAAGGTAAGGATAGGGAATTAAATAAGCCATGAGTGCCACTAGTGAGAACACGAGATAACACTAAACTCGAGTATACTCCATACAAAATATGGCGCTGTCATAGTTTACTCCAGTTAGTATCTGGCGTTCAAGACTTTAAGCCTCTGTTTTCTTTCTGAAAAGGTAAAAAAACTTCATCCCAGCCCTTGTTTCGCAAAGTAATTAACAGTAATGGCGGACAAGATGGCCGACAGGAAGTGGGGACCGGAATGCGCGGGAAAACCTCTCAACTTCCGGCTCTCCAGGTGTCTATGGCAGCGTTTCAGCTTCCCTTTGTACTTAAGGTTGGAAGAAAATATGCTCAGGCCTAATGAGCAAGAGGATGGGATTAAAAAATAGGTTGAAGATTTATCGTTTGCCGCAGGATTAATTTTAAGGTTGCTTTACTGAATAATGTCATAAAACTTTCTATAATTATGCTTAAGCTTGTTAAGGTATCTTCAACTCAATGATTAATAAGCATGGTGTTTGACTCTACATATTTTTAAGAGAACAGTGCCTTTGTCACTACAATTGGGAAATTCTATAATTATTCTACGTTGCAAGTATACTGGGGCCTAATGCTGCTCTGAGAATTTCACTTATATTTCATTACTATTCCATTGCAAACACCCAAAATGGCGTCATTTGGTATTCTCCTAAATTATTATCCTCCTTGATTGGGTGTTTGCAATGGAATAGTAATGAAATAGTAATGAAATATAAGTGAAATTCTCAGAGCAGCATTAGGGCCCTGTTATGCACCCTTAAAAATTTGGTTCAATGTTAATTGTTAACACTTATTAGGTGAAATTGAGTTAGCAAGAGTTTTGATGAAATGCGCATTTAATATTCAAATTACATCCGTTTCCTTTTTTCATTTAGAATTGATAAATTCCATGGGAATTATACTTTTCCCGCACAATATTGCCTTTATTCCATACTGTAATACCATCACTCCGTTCATCTACTGTTTGAGCATTTTTCCAAATACAGTACAATATTATGGAAACAGTTTGATCAAGGGGATCAGCCCCTTGATCAAACTGTTTCCATAATATTGTACCGACTCATTCTAGATCCAATATTGTGATACAAACAATATCTTGAGTTGAGTATAGAAGACTCGACGATGCGTTTGTGTGAGCTCATTAAACTTAGGTACGTGTCTCTATGTAAGTTCCTTCAATGTAGTTGTATCCCTGTCAAGTAGCTCACTGGCTGGCCCTTTGGCACAGAATTTCTCAGATCTCGCTTACTTGCCGTAGTATCTTATCTTTAGTTGAAGAGCCTAGAGAGAGCTTATTTCTTTTCTTGTAAGTGACTAGAATTCAACATACATTTACATTATGTAGATTAAAATAAAACATGCGTTGTCCTGTTTCATAATATTCGATCGCTGAAATATATTTGTAGATAGAATATCCTTATTGTTCAGACATCGAATCTACTATAGTTCAGAACTTAGGTAAATGATACAGTAAATTAAATAGCAATGATTTCAAGCTAAACCAAAACCAAAACGTAATCAAGCTCAGTGATTCCAAATTCGAATTTCGAAATTCCCCCGCGGAGCAACGGAAATGCAAGCGGAAGTTGGTCCCCTCCATCATTCTAATTGGACACCAGCTCTGTCCACAGTATTTACTCGTACTTTTTTCTTTGATTTCGCGCCTTTTTACTCATTCCTCAGTGTAGCTTTTGTTTCGAAATGGCCAGTCATAAAACCGCCAACAAACTAAAATGAAGAAGGGAAAATTAAACCTCAAACTCTTGCTATATATGGTAAGAATCGGAAGTACCAACACATTCAAAAGAATAGGAGACCCTGGATTTTGGAGCTCTATTTTAGAGATTTACATAAATGTATGTTATGAAGTTAGCTTACAAATCTAATGTCGTAGCAAAAAGGTACAGTGATATACAAAAATATAAATAAAATATACTTCAACGTCCGAGATTGTATACGGCCCATTTTTTAACTCTTTGTCTTTTTCAACCGACTTCAAAAAAGGAGGAGGTTCTCAATTCGACCCGTATGTTTTTTTTTTTTTCTATGTTTGTTACGCAATAACTCCGCCAATTATGAACCGATTTGAACAAATCTTTTTTCGGCGTATAGGTAATACCTCAAGGGTGGTCCCATTGACACCAGGTCAGGATCTGATGATGGGATCCTGGAGAAATTGAGGGAACTCTTCAAATATTATAGGCAGACCTATAGTGATTTTTGTGTTTTTCATAATAACTCGTGCAAATGCACATGGTAAGCATAATATTGTGATGCGGAACTGCTGATGAAGACCACATATGGCCACCAGATCTGCTCAATACTAGGTACAAATACAATGCGTGGCTGGCGGGCAGGCAACGCATAGCCTAAACCGGTGGACCTAGAGCCATGAAACTTTGTACAGAGGTTCCTTAGTAGCGTGGGGTAGCACTGAGATGGGATTTGACAAAATTAATTCCCCAAGGGTGGGGGGATAAGGGGTTACAGTTAGTATTAAACTCAATCTAATCAAATAGGGTTTGTGGAAGTCGGTTTTTTCTAAAGTTTACTTTTTGTTTCAATTATTCACTCTTTTTATTCATCACACGTATGAGCAGGGTTGGAAAAGTTTTACTACCATAAAACTCAATACTCAATCATTTATTGCACTATTTGCACTCCATAGGTTTACAAAGATGGTAAAAACAAATTTAGCAAAGTACCAAATATGGACCCTGGCAAGGGGCGTGGCAATGTAGTGTCCTCTAGGAGGACACTTGAAAAACTACTGCTTAGCTACGTATCCGGTTAAAGGCTTGTGTCCCTCGGTGGGGACATTAGCAAGCTTAAACTTTACTTTTTATTATAAAACTGGCCAGCACTTGCCCCCGACACCCTGCGCCTGCACACAGGTGCAAGGTCGTCATGCGCGGGCGCACACCCCACAGGATCCATCGTAAATGAGTGGCGTTTAACACAATTATAGGGTCAGGGGTCTGCTAGAATCCTGTGATGGAATGTGGTTTTGATTGTGACTTTAGTTGGTAAAGCTGATATTTACAGACTTTGAAAACCTTAAAGAATCAGCGAAAATATTGGAATCCATTGCCTAATTGGTTGTACGTTGGTAGCTCTATAATTACAGCTTTCTAATTATCTCTTCTGTAGCGCGGTGACAGGAGGAAATAACGCTTGATGACCTATAATGAATGAAAGGTCTGTGTTGATAAAAGTTAGTTGCATTATGTTTATCGTGTAAACGTTACTCATCAGCCAGCCAGACGGGTGTACAGAGTCCCTACTCCCAAAACCATACTACGCTCGCTCAACGCTTCTGCTTCTTCGCTTGTCCTTTTGTCTACAACAAAGTGTGCAAATTCATTGACTTAAGATCCACCTCAGCTCGGGAAGCAAAATCCGCAATACAAAAGTGGCTTGCAGTGCTAAGTTATGATGAGACTGAAAAATTTGCTAGAGGTCACCGGGTAACCGGCGCTGAGAAACTGCACACATACATAAAACACACACATTTATATTGTTACTATTTATTTGTCATTTCTGTCACTGATATTACTACATAACACATACCTAAATACCTAAACTACACGTTACAACTAACACTAAATAACTCAATTTATTTGTAGGTATTAAATAATACCATAATAGTAGTTTATGAAACTGTTGCATAACGAGGGGTATTAAAACACGAGTGGGTGTTTAAAAACCGAGCCGTAGCGTAGGCGAGGTTTTTAATAGTATCCCACGAGAGTTTTAATGCCTAGTTATGTGCAGTTTCATACACTACTTTATCTACTCTCATACTTAAGTGTGTCTCCCACAAAAATCAAAGTTAAAACACAACAATATTTCCACATAAATCAGTGCTTAGACACAACAAAACGTTGTCACGTCACGTTGACGTTTTGTTGCCGCCAAAACCCAGCATATCGCAGCGCATGCGTGGAGCATGGGCCACATTATCAAACCTCAGAACAATTAACCTCTTTGTTTGAATCTTCCTGCCTGCGCTGCCTCCAAGTACCCAAGTACTTATCAAACACTGAGTGGCTGTTTGGCTGTCAACTATAGCCTAAAAAAAAACTTTCCACGATACAGACTATCAAACACCTTGGCTGTATGGTTTCATGACCCTTGCCTTTCCCAAAAAAAGTAGAACTGTATCGTCATGGAAAAAAATAATAATAATAACATTAGTTTTGTTCGAGAAGTAGTGTTATTATTATTATTTTTAATTTGATTACTGTATTGCGTTTAAAAAGTACGTCGTTATGAATTCGATTTCAAGTTTGTAATTTGAACTTTATGACATGAGAGTAGATAAAATATATTAAGTAAATTGTGTTTGCTCAAATAAACATTACCGTCAATTACCAAGCTGGGGCTCACGATACAGGTTAGACATAGTGTAAATCATTTGTAATCTCGCAAACTGTTGTTTTGGAAATAAAGTGTTTTGTATTTTGTATTTCTTTTTGTAAAAAGTTATTTGGAGACTGTATTTATGTCTGACAACTAGATTTTTTTATCACGCTCCCTGATAAATCGATGTTTTTAAGGTTTTTTACCTACTGCAAATTGACGTTTGTCTTTTCAGAGCGCGAGATTACTGTCAAGTGCGGGATTATGTCAAGAGTTACTGAATCTAGTTGCGGGTCATCTAGTCACATAAATCCATTGTAATGAGTGTTTTACATTTTTTCGGTCAGGGTCTGCTGTAATCCTGATGATGATTTTGTGAAGTTGCACACGGAATTTAAGAATTGGAATGAATTCTGCCATCACCCATCACATGTGTCTATTTGCGATTATCCTATGGCTGAAAAAAAAAAGTGAAATACCATAGAGATCGTTGAGGGTCCACAAAGATACTATTGATCTTGTTTCTCTTCTGATGCGAATCCGAAAAATTATATAAAATATGTCGTCTCTGTCTTTGGATGTATAAATTTGACTCGACCTATCCTAGTGTGAATCCGGATGCAGTGTGCAATTTGTGTATTTATCTATGTTCACCTACGATCTCCCAGACGACATAACGTAAAAGCGCCATTCATTGAGTAAAAGCAACACTTTGTTTTTCCCGCCAATCCTTGGTTGGTTGCACAGCCTAGCCACTGTAAGTTTATGACATTGAACAAAGCGATCCAGGGTCCACATCCGGTGGTCCGCGGGAGGAAATGACATTAGCATAGCGCGGACCGGATGTGAACCCGCCGCCATTGTTGACGCCATCTTGTTTTAGAAGAATTTGTCGGGGAGCTTCAGCGGGGCAAGAATATTTATTTATTATATGGGCAGGTTAGGACAACGGAAATTTCAGGAAATGGACGGGAATGGCCAGCGAAGAACATCTGATACGCTTGGCGAAGAACAGAGAAGAGTATGGGGAGCTGATACTTCCAGGGTTGTTACTTGTGTGGCAACTTGTAGATAACTGTCTTTCGCATGGTCAATGAATCCTTTAGATACCATGGCTACAAAAATATATAATAATTTACCCAAAAATCTCCAGGAAATGGAAGATTTAACAAAATTTAAAAAAACTATTAAAAGATTACCTCACCGATAAATGCTACTACGTGCTGCAGGAATTCTTCGAAGATAAAAAATATTAGGAAGATAAATTTAGTTTCTTTAACCTGTGAACAGCTGATCGGGTCAATGTAATAGTTATGTGTATGTGTAGATAAATTTGTAATACCCTTTTCAGGGTGCATGTTCCCTGCATACATTTTCCATCTGTAATCTGTATTGTACATGTTATATACAAATAAATGAATATGAATATGAATGGTATTTAAAAGCGGTTCTTTTTCTTTGAGCAGCAATTAAATATATGCATTTCCGCATAGGAGTCATCAATCATTTGTGATGAATTGATGACAGACCATCGATGCGTTAGCACAGCACACCAATTAGTTACGTCGGAGTTACTCATGATGATTTGCTAAGACCATAACCGGCTCAAATGAACAGACATATTATTTACATAACCGGTCATAAAATATAGACAACTCGGGACCATTCCAGCCAATAGAGAAGAAGATATGCAACGGACATGATTGCAACAAAACTAAAAACACCTTTCTAAAATCTCGGACAATTACAAACAAGGAAAACTAGTTTCAAAAGATCAGGCGATAGACGTGATATATGCGCAGGCGCGGGCCAATCAGCGACGAGGCGTGCGTGTGTGCATGCGTTATGTGATACTGCGTTCGTATTTTAAGTCCGCGTATGGTAGTGTGCGTGGTGACATATGAGAAGGTTTTGTGTTTATGTTTTTTTTTGGATGTGTGTGTGTGTGCAATTTGTCGTCTCGGATTGATGTCATTCACATTGTTAGAGGCGTCTTGTGTTGTTTGTGGGTTGTGTGGCGTTTGGGGTTTTATTTCAATGGATTAGAGATTGGTTTTGGTTGATTTGTGGTGTTTAGATGACGTCAGGTAGAGTCCATTGTGTTTGAGTGACGCGTTGCTTTACTGGTTGTTTTGAAACTATGGCTGGTTGCGTTGTATGATGAATGAATGATGAATCGACCATCTTCCAATGATAAGGTCTAACTAAATATAGGTAGTAAAATTTCCTTTCTTATGTCGAAATATTAAAAAATACTATAAAACGCTAAGGAAATGTATTCGATTAGACGTTTGGCTTTAAAGTGACTTTGCAGGGTAATTGTCAAATTGCATTCATTTTCCTATTGTCTCGCGTCGTCTCGTAGCGAGTGATAGTTGGCGAATGTTACTTGTCTAGGGGCAGGACTTTAATTTTATTAGGTAGATAGGCATTTCGTACCTAATTATTTGTGCACAGTCTTCATGAGTCTCCAGTCGGTATCAAGGATGAAAAAAATATGATAACAAAAGGCTGCTCATGCCAAAAGTTTACGAGAAAAAAATCAGGAATCTATTTTTTTATATTAAAAGAAAGTAAGTACTACAGGTAGATAATGGCTCAATCTTGGCCGAATTCGGGTAAAGACCCGTGAAACTTGTTGGCTAGACTATATTTACACTTTGGAAATCAAAAAAATGTTTTTGTACTCCGTTTATAAATTAGATTGCAAGCAGGCAACGTATGATGCGTTGCCTGTCTTACTGTATAAGGTTTCTAACTGATTCCAACTTTCTTGATATAAAACAATATCGAATTTCACTGCCTAAACTAAGAACCATCAATATAATACCTAACAGTAACAAGACAAAGGGTTGTCTCTCTTACAATTTGTCCCCGTAAACACATGCTGAAGCCTCAAGGCGGGCGCAAGCCCTAGCTAGCAATTATACACACAACGCATGCGAGCAAAACCGAACGCACTTACGCACACTAGTAAGCCACGCCCCGCCCCTTCACCCAACCAGCCAATCACAGGGCGAATATCGCGCGGGAGGGCGAGCATCGCGCTCTGATTGGCCAGAACGCTAACGATCACAAATTCGGAGGGACTTTTCGGGTTTTATGAAATCTTGCTACAGATGCGCTGTAGATGTAACAAGGTATTTTATAGGGGCATGATTGTGTGCGGTTTTTTATGCGGTGCTCTGTCGGTTATGATAATCTCGTTATGGATGGAGTGGTCGTTGTTTTTTGCATAATGGGATTTTTGGGATTATTTTTTGTTTTTTAGGGTGGAGACTTTTTAGAGTGATGCTGCAAGCAGGAAGTGGGCGTGTAGATGAAGTACATTTTATTTGTGTCTTTGAACCTAAGATAGAGATTAATCTTCCAATAGTTTGCCAAATCATAAATCACAGAGAAATCATGGATGGCAAGGCAAATATCTCAAAGAACAGTTATAATATATTGTTTCAGAGATTTGGTGAAAGAAGCACCTTGGAGTATAATGCGTTTTTGTAAATGAAATATGAGATAAAAGATAGAGTAATCCACCATTCTATGCATTAAAATATAGTAACACACATCGTAACTATAAAAGTAAACCATCAGTAATGGAGTCCATACCATTTTTTTAAAAACATATAAACAAGATGAAGTCATATCCATTCATACAATATCGGAAAGTTTCCCACAGGACATCCTCCTGCTAAAATCCTGGAATACGGTAAAACATTAACGTCAATTTAACCTATCCATCCATGGTTTTCACATTACTAGAGTTAGATTTGATAGTTGCTATGGAACAATAAAATTTTACCCTATCTATCTGCAGATGGAGAATAGATAGGTTATTGAAAACAGCTGTAAGTAACGTTATGTTCAAACACTGAGGATATTATCTACCATATCATCTAGATAAACTTACATGTGTAGTATTCCATCATATTCTGATTGTATCTGTACGCGGCGCTGAGGTCAACGCCGCCGCCGCCGGCCCTGAGGCCAAAAAGGGCCGCGAACGTTGCTTTACTCTGGCCCTCCAGTTTGACACTTTTGAGTCACTTTACGACCACTTTGCCACTTTACCACCTTTTTGAAACACTGTCAATACTGGCCACTGAGACTTCTTGGTGTTTAGAGAACCATTTTATAAACGTTCTATTTTCAAAAGTTTTGGGTTGGTAGTGATGTGTCACCGTCTGGATAAATAACTGTTTTGAGTTTGTGATTCACACATTTTAAGTTATTCGAATTCCTGTTACTGCACTTTTTAAAATAACTTCACTTAGGAATCATCTAAAACAAAAATAAATAGTTTTATTTCAAGCCACGGTATTTTTGTATCAGATGCAATCGAAGTAAGAGTAAGATATCAATACTAAGAATTGCTACTTTCCCCGGCCACTAACCGTTTAGAATTTCCGAGAGTTCTGAAAAATCGCCAAAAAAAAAAGCAGTTTCAGAGACAATGGTTGTTAGTTTCAATGCACTAATGGTTTCTCGGGTAAAAAACAATTAGACACCGTGAAAGGGGCATGAAATCATGGCATCGCTCATTGGTCAGTAGGCGTTTCGTTTATCGTAATTTTGCTGGTTTTTCGGGCGATTTTCCGGTGTTCGAATACCGGTTTTCCGGTTCGATAGCGGCAGGTGGCGACTGAAAACTGTTATAGTTTCTCACGAGAATCGAACGTTTTAATGCTTAGTGAGTTTTTAATGAGGAAGCGACGAATTATGATAGTTTCGGTTTGCCTTTTTTGCTTTGGGAGTTATTTATTGTAGGGCGTTATTAATTTTTGATAATTGCTTGTTTCGCTTCGTTAACCATCTCAACTTCACAACACTTTCTTGAAATAAGTAGATATCAATCCGGTTTTATTTTTAAGACTAGAAAATACGTTCTAAGTACGACTTTACGACTTCACGATTTCGTATTAAATAGTAAAGTAAAGTATTGTTTATTTGTATGAATATAGGTTTACATCAGTTATACAAATATGTATTATTTTTATGTTTTAGTTAGTTAGTTTATGTTTTACAAATCACCTTTAGCGTCATCACTTTTTTTTATTTGACTAGGATTTATTTAAATAGTGTTTGACTGATATGAATGAAGTGAAATCTCACTTATTCTCAACTCTTCGTTTTCCTCTGAACACAACCAGCAACACAACCACATCAAATACAGAATCTTATTCACAGTGTTCATCACTTAATCAATGGATTATGAAAATCACAATAGAATCTCTTACGGAACTCATAGCACCCACTAAAATTAAAATTTCAAACTTTTTTAAATGTCCCTAATTTTGGATTGTTATTCACCGCACTTTTTGACTAAAGTAGTGATTAAAGACGTCTTAATCGATCGCTGGACGGTCCAGTACAGATGAATTGATCTCGATTTTGAGGTATATTTTATGGTCGAGTCGTTCAGAATCGATGGATTGTGACAAGGGGATCGGTTTTCAGACATAGATATCCGCTTGAGCCGTGGGATTTGTTCGATTCAGTTTTATTAAGTACGTTTTCCTATACTCCTAGTATGTCTGATTTTATACCTATTTGTGAGACGTATTTTATTTTCAGCAGTTATTATATCTACATATTTTTTCCTTCCGACGGATTATATGTGACCTGAATTTTTTTGCGTTTTTCGTTATCTGAAACACTTTTTATACAAAATACGGAAATTATAATAGACAAAGGTACTAATAACTAAGAACATGACACATTTTCTTGTTATTTTTATGTCTGTGTCCTCAAAAGAAAATTTTACAGATAAGTTGCATCTTTTAACAGAAACAAATAATGATTATATTTGCATTGTAATGCCTATTTTTATACTTTATCTGACGCACTTAATTAAAAAACCATTGTTTGTTTTGAACTCACTATACGTATATTATTTATTATATATACAGTTTCACACGGCAACGTTTCTTGCAGAGGTATCGTTATCTGATATTGTAGAGTCTTATTTAGACGGGTAATAGAATTACATGCCGTATTGATTTACTTTAGATACTTGTTACAGGTTGGGTATAGGAATAATATTTTTTATTATGCTGTTGATGTCCCAACTAAAATAAAATAAAACAAACAAAATTATATTTAGTCAATGAAACTCTTGTAATAAAAGCAAATCACGATATTAAATTATTTCTCGATTTGCACTGATTTAGACAAAAAAAGAATTAAAATGCCACACTATCGCAAAATAATACCAAGGAAGAGAAAAAGACTTGAAAACATTTTTAATAAACTCCAACCGCACATCACTATCACTGCACTTTCACATTTTCAGTTCCAAATGCAAGGGTAACTTTTTATTCGTAAATACAGCCCCACTTGTCCTTTTAGGCCCAAATCCAACTTTCCGATACAAAAAAGAATCACAAATCACGCCGCGTTCCAAATTCTAATTTCGAAAAATGCGTCGCGCGACATTTTCGCGCGTTCCGCCCGACAGACCGTCTCGCGGCGCGCGCCAAAATACTCTCAGTGCGGCACGTGGTAGGAGAGAGGGCGCGTTCGGGAATACACGCAGCTTCCCGTGGGAGCGAGGGATGGGCTTAGATAACGGAGCGAGGTTATTGGCATAAGTCGTATTTTCTTTGTAACATTTTAGTTTTTTTTTTTAATATGTTGTCACTATTGGATGTTGCAGGGTGAATTTTGTTTTAAAAAGCTGCTTGTTCAATTCCCCGTTGAAATACAGGATTTTTTTAAATTATGTATTTTGCAGTTTTATGATTCATCAAAGTGCATGTTACGGTTCCTTACAGCAAAAGATTCTAACTTTGTATAGTTTCTGATAGCGCCATGCGACCCGGAAGGATTATAGTTATTGGGGACTTCGGGACTTTTAAAATTACTTTTTTCTACCTTGTGAAAAACTGTAGCATTTTTTCATAATTATACGTGTCTTTAGGTGAAGTCATTTACATACTTTATTTTACTTGCTCAAACAATCATTCCGTGACTTACATCAATAATAAAGTAATGTAGAGCAAATATTAAAAAGTCATGAATTATTCCCTATTTATCCTATCGGAAATGCAGGTGTGAAATTGTAATGACTGCATGTGCTATTAATCAAATGATACAATAGTAAGAATCACGTATGCAAAGTGATATTGGACACGCAAAGTAGCACTTTATGTAGGAAAAGCGGTAAAAACGAGCATAAAACGTTGTTAGTGTAAATCAAACTATCACCACAATAGGAATGTATGTAACCATAAAAATATGTAGTTTTATTGAGATAATAAGTAATATATTTCTGCTATATTTTTTATCTTAAATCGATAAATTGGAACTTCAAATGGTTGAAATGCTAGGTTGCTTTAAAGTTGTTCGAATAATTATGTAGGTACACTTATTATATTCATATTCTTATTCTTTACTGCACTGTAACTTAATATTAAAACTTAAATAACAACTATTTAACACTTCTTTTATCATTTGAACACTTATTTTCAAACCTTATTGCGGTATATGTAGGTAGGTAAGCAGCTACAACAACACACTGCATTCATTTTGTAATCATAGTAAAAACGATGTATTCAATTATTTAATTTTATAAAAATACCCCGACTTACATCCGGACGCACCCATGACGTCACAGTCCATCCCTCTCCGCCCTACTTTGTCACCAAGTACAACCATCTCGTTCGCACTGATAAAATGCTATCAGATATAAGGCCGTCATATTAAAAAGTCATTGTTTGAAATACAGAGTGGGATAGGATGGGGTGACTACTCGATTCGGTCGGGTGAGATTTTAATGAAAATTGGAACCTTTTGGAAAGTTTTAGTGTAAATTTTTGCGTAATAACATAACATAACGTCAAGCCTTTTCCCATACGGGGTGGCAAGGCACTGTGCCTAGAGATGGGCAAAAGACTCAGTATTTACCCAAGCTTGGATAAAAAGCCGTAAAATGCCGTTTATACTGAGTATTTATCCGAAATCGAGGCATTTTATTTTTTACTTTATGAAGTCTTGTTTTTATACAAGATCGTGGATTACTTGATAATTATGAAGTAAAGGGTGTTATGGGAGCGATTTAACACGCTTTTATTAGCTTCACTTGTATGTCTGTATGTTTGTATGTTTGCATGTTTGTATGTAACGGAATCTTCGAACGCTCTTTTGATCCACTTCCCGTGATCCGATTGAGCTGAAATTTTGCTTACGTATGTAAGTTATATGACAATGCAATATTTTTTGACTGATAGCTGATCTGACGATGGAGACGGAAGGAGGCCAAGGGAACTCAGTTGCCAAAAGACGCAACCCTATCATGTGTGGGCTCATTTGATTCGTCTTGACGAGTAATTTGATCCCGCATGGGGTCCAGGGTCTGATGTTGGAACCCGAAGATGGAGCCGGAAGTTAGCCAAGGGAACTATGTTACTAAACGATGCAACCCTATCGAGTTTGGGCTCATATGATTCGTTTTGACGAGTACTTTGGTCTCGAATGAACTCCAGGGTCTGATGATGGAGCCGGAAGGTGGCCAAGGGAACTCAGTTAACAAACGACCCAACCCTATCGAGTTAAGGCTCATTTGATCCGTCTTGACGAGTACTTTGGTTCCGAATGAGATCCAGGGTCCGATGATGGAGCCGGAAGGAGGCCAAGGGAACTCCATTACTAAAAGACGCAACCCTATCATGTGTGGGCTCATTTGATTCGTCTTAACAAGTACTTTGGTCCCGAATGAGATCCTAGATCTGATGATGGAGCTGGAAGGTGGCCAAGGGAACTCTCTCTCTATATCTCTCTCTATCTCTATCTCTATCTCTATCTCTATCTCTATCTCTATCTCTATCTCTCTTTTACTTTTTCTCTCTTAGTCTATCTCTATCTCTATCTCTATCTCTATCTCTCTCTATCTCTCTATCTCTATCTCTCTCTATATATCTCTCTATATATCTCTCTATCTCTATATCTATCTCTCTGTATATCTCTCTCTGTATATCTCTCTCTCTATATATCTCTCTATCTCTCTCTCTCTATCTCTCTTTTTTCTTTTCTCTATTTCTCTTTTCCTCTCTTTTTCTCTTTCTCTCTTTCTCACTCTCTCTATCTCTCTCTCTATCTCTATCTCTATCTCTATCTCTATCTCTATCGCTATCTCTATCTCTATCTCTCTCTCTCTCTCTCTCCCCCTCCCTCCCTCTCACTCTCCCCCTCCCTCCCTCCCTCCCACCCTCCCTCCCTCCCTCACTCACTCCCTCACTCCCTCCCTCCCTCCCTCCCAATTGTAAATGAAAACAGGCCTAAAGTAGTTTATTACTCCGTGAATGTCTCAAGACTCGATTCACAGCGATGCACTCTTGAGTAAGGTTTCAGAATAAAGGAGATGCTTGAGAGTGAAACTTAAATTTGAGTCGGATTTACGTAATTTCAGCTTGAGACTGATCTTGAGATTCGTTCTGGAATACGACCCTTTATCAATCCAAGCTATTTTATGATATTAACTAGAGTAAAATGTTTATAGCCTCGATTTTGGCTAAAAACTCAGTGTAAATGATAAAAACTCAGTAAATACTCAATTTTGCTAAAAACTCAGTAAAATACCAAATGCTTTTTACCCAGACCGCCCATCTCTAACTGTGCCCAATTTTTGCCAGTGATTTAATACTCCATTTTGCGTGACAGGGGGCTAGCCCATCGCTGGAGCTATGGAGTATTGAAGATTTCCTCGCGATGTTTTCCTTAGAACGTCCATATATTGTACTCCTGATATGATAAACCTGAGATTTATCTCATTGGTAGATGGTCAGCATCGGCATTCAAACCTGCATCTCTTGCGTGAGAGGCAGGCGTGAATACCTACATTGCTTTCGGCCCCATCTTTATTAATCTGTGCCCATCAGTACTAGGATTTGATTAACGATAAAAAAAATAACAAAAATCGGTCAAGTGCGGGTTGGAATTGCACACGAAGGGTACCGTACCATCGTATAACAAAACTAAAGAACTCCAAACAATAAAACAAAAATAAAAATAATAATAAAAAGATTATGCCCTCACGAGGATTCGAACTCACGACCTACGGATTGAGAGCCTCCTTCATACCCGTTGAGCTACCTAAACGATATAGGTTGAAACGAAATATACCATCATATTGAAATGCGTGGATGTCAAAACAAGTCTCTTGTCCCCATGGACCCCCTTTAATTTGTAATATATCGTATTTTAGTATTTTTTGTTGTTGCAGCAACAGATATACACACTCTGTGAAAATTTAAACTTTCTAGCTATTACGGTTCGTGCTCTAGGACCCACTGACGGACGGAACGGACAGACGGAACAGGACAGCGGAGCCTTAGTAATAGGGTCCCGTTTGGCACCCTTCGGGTACGGTACCCTAAAAAGTAGTATCGTAGAATCGTACATCTTGATCTCTTCGGACAGTTGGCCACCAACCCGACACCCCTCCGCCAACCCGCACTGAGCCAGCGTAGTGGAGTATGGCTCAGTCTTACCCTTGTCCGGGTGAAGGCCTGTGCCCCTCGGTGGGGACATTAATGTGCTACATTTCCTTACGTATCCTAATTATAGTCTAATAAATCATATTAAGACGGCGGCCTAGGCAAAATAGCCTTTAGCAAAACACAAATCGCTCGGAATGATGAGTATTATTGCTGTATGTTTTTCACTAGCTACTTAGTTTATCACGAGTGTCAGCGTGACTTTGTTTTCCCATAAACGTAATTTTATTCATTTTGCTCGATAGAAAAGTCTCCTGAAGTTGCCAGAAAATCTGTCTGTCACGATGTTTTATTTTACAATTTGGCACCGCATCTGAATTTGTGTTCTTGTTATTTATCTAATCATTATAAAAATGGCACAGTATGTTCCTCAGTTAGACTTGCTTAGCTTGGCTTTAACCTTTTTTTAAGGGTACCGTACCCGAAGGGTGCCAAACGGGACCCTATTAGTGAGACTTCGCTGTCCATCCGTCTGTCTGTCTGTCAGTCACCAGGCTGTATCTCATGAACCGTGGTACGTAGCTAGACAGTTGAAATTTTCACAGATGATGTATTTCTGTTGCCGCTATAACAACAAATACTAAAAAAAAGAAATGTAATATTAAGGGGGGCTCCCATACAACTAACGAGTATTTTTTTGGAGTTTTTTCATAGATAATAAATAGTACGGAACCCTTCGTGCGCGAGTCCGACTCGCACTTGGCCGGTTATTTTTACTTAATTTCCTCTAAAAATAAGTTAAGGATGAAATTCTAAGTTCTGATTGCCTAGGGCCCGCCCTTAGGGACGGAGTTCTTATGTACCATATAGCTTGGTAGGTATCGTACTAATAGGAAGAAGCAAATATCAAGGATTAGTCAAACCATGATAGATAACGCAATATTGTTTGAGTAATGGAGGCAAAGTGGCTGTCTCTGACAATTGATTGCGATTCAGTGATGGATACCAATCCCTTTGCGTTTGCGTGATAGATTAGAGCTTAGAGCTAATGCCGTGTTTATATATGCGGGGAATGTGGGCCTTAATTTATTTATTTATTTATTCAGGAAGCCAACAGCATTTATCTTTACAAAAATGTGTTAATATAAAGACTTACGAGATAAAGCCAATTATAGGGTTTCTTAATAAAGTTATAGTTAGTTAAAAGCGGGCCTTAGGCAATCAGAACTTAGAGTTTCATCCATCCAACTTATTTTTAGAAAGAAAAAAAAAGAAGGATAAATCCAAGCTAAGCAAGTCTAACTGTATCTATGCGCTCTCCACTGGATAAGTGCTCCCTGATAAATACTAACTATTGAATGAAACACCCTACCTAAAAATTTGATTGAGAAACGTTTTACTCCATGGTTTGTTATCGTTCCATTCAATACTTTTAGAATTTCCTGACAAAATATTCGCGATGTTCATCATGCTGTAGGTATGTGTGTCTATGTATTAGATTAGTACTTATCTTCCATTGGTTATCTACTAAACTACGTATATTGAGTTCATACAAATAATATTCATTAGCTTCATTAGATGATGATTGACGATTGATTGATTTGACGACCTCTGTGGCGCAGCGGTGGCGCATGCAAGAGGTTCCGAGTTCGAATCCTGGCTGGGACGAAAAAAGCCCCAGGTCTTGGATGTTAACATGTTTGTGATGTCGCTGTTTCTGGTTCCCACGACACAGGGTATCCTAGTGTGGGGCCAGAAGCAGTGTATGTGTCTGTATGTAAATGTAAAAAATTTATGTAATTGATGATTGATTAAGATCGATATAAATGTAAGTCTGAGATGAGATTTCACCAACAAAAAGTTATACGAGAATGACTATCCCGGGGATAACTTAAACGACAAATGACAGTTCAAAATGAGGTCATCTGATCTAGGTATCACTGGTCTCTATGAAAAAGTAGGTAATACCTTGGACGAACTACAATAGTCTCGAGTAAATGTTACTCTGTCGTTCGTAAAATCCCACCATAGTGTACCTACTTAAAAGGTAACAGGTAACATTAGGTTCAAAAAACTACCTACTTACTTATATAGACTACTTACAATACTCGGCTGGATTTCCAACAAAAAGTTATGCGAAAATAACTATATCCCCGGGATAATTTGTATGACAATCACAGTTCAAAATGAGGTCATTCTATGAAAAAGTAGAAGATACTCTCGAGTAAAAAGTTTCTCTTCGTTTTGGTAAAATTCGCTCACGGGTCTATCGTCATGGTCAGTAAAATCTCTTCCTATCAGTGTCACTTAGGCTTTACAGATGGCGTTACTTACCGCCCAGTAATAGCTCAGTAACAAAATGTGAGAGATAGCACAGATACTATAATATTATACTAATACAGATAGACCACCTAGAACAAAATATGACAGCGGCGTAAACTGAGATGCTACGGAAGCTTCTTTAGTTCGAGGCCATTATCGCTTGGTGCATCACCATTGAAAAATTGCAAATATCACGAGATGACGCTAAGATATATAGAATTTATTCTAAGATTAGCGCCACCTAGAAGTATGTTAACTGAAACGCCATGGCGTTTAAAGTACAAATCTTACATACTCCTCACGCCATCTCTTTTTTACGAAGGTTTACTAATTCTAATTTGTATGTGATGAGCACCCTGTGGAGATAGTAATTTAGGAGCAGTATTTTAGGAGTTTATTATTATTTAAGGACATTGCGAGGACATAGGCATTTAGAACCTTCTGCCAGTCTGAGCAATTTTACAGGCCAAAGTAGATGCTCTAGATTTTAGGTCAACCGACAACAGTTACAAGTTTTTGGAAAAATTCATAAGTGCATTGCTGAGTAGCCGTTAACTTGACAAGCTATTGTGAATCCGGGAGGATCACGTTTTCGTGAAGCTTCGAACCCGGCTCTAGAACCACAACGTCACCGCGATTAGTTCCGCGGAACAGAATCTGGGACGAAAGGTTCGGAAGACGACCTACCGAGCCTGCAAGGTAATGGGAGGTACGTGGTACAGGGGCCCAATAGGCTTGCGTCCAAGGTAATCCAATAAATCTAGGAACAAGTCTTAAGTTGAAGCATTATGTACAAAATGGCTTGACATTCGCAGAATTGTACATTTCCAGCAGATATATTATAAAAAGTCAATTTTGTGCAAACAAATACAGCAGATGGCACTTTTACATAACGTCACTCTGTGGTTATTTCATAGAACTCAGGAACAAAAGTTCCGATTTGACAGTTCATAAAAAGTATATATTATGTCTTGACAGGCCACAAGCCTATTCTGCTAGCAAAATGACTGTCCTATGAAATGACTGGCATCTGAATTTGTGTTCTTGTTATTTATCTAATCATTATTTATTTATTTTATTTTATTTTGTAAGCGAACCAACAGACTACACAGATATGATAAAGTTACATGATAGAATTTCTTATGAATAGGTTCCAATTACAGGTTCGCATTAAATTCTTAATATAAAACTTGACAACACAACATATAGCATGCAATTATTTGGATTTATTTAGTATCAAAATGTATATTTTTATCTAGTTAGAATAATTTTACATTAAGTGCTTGTTATGCATTATAAAAATGGCACAGTATGTTACTCAGTTAAACTTGCGGAGCTTGGCTTTATTTTTTTTATTTTTTTTATTTAATTCTAAGTTCTGATTGCCTAGGGCCCGCCCTTAAAGTGGGACTATGATTATTCTAATTTATGAGTGGGACAATTGGGCCAATTTCTGCCTGAGAAGAATTTTGTAGACTTGGCGGTCGTCGTCGGTCGTCAGCCATGCAATATTTAACCTGCCTGCTGATTCAGGAAATCCTATATAAAATTACTCAGATCAATAAAATTACAGGTAAAATTTATGTAAAATTACAGATATACCTACCTATCGCATACAATATGAGCTTACCGGGAAACATTGGCATTCTTTGAATCATTTTGACTCTCACTTTCCCATACAAAATTCCCGAGTTACGAACATGAATGGAGCATCTGATTGAATCCACGGGAGTTAAGTTGCTGTTGTGAATGACGATGATGGGATAGTAGCCACACGTCACGGATACGATGACTCGTGGATGCGGATGAAGCTCAGGTGAATGATACTGAGAAATCTTCATAACTTGATAACGATGAGCTAACCCTCAGTCATGTCATGCCGTATGGAATAGGCTTGTATCCTGTTAGTCAATTGATACTTTTTAGGAACAGTAAAAAAAAACCTTTGTTCTTTATTCTTTATTCTTTATACTTTATTGCACACAAATCAATACATTATGACAATTAAAATTGGAAATGACATTGTACAAAGGCGAGCTTATCTCTATGTTCCTGAGTTCTATCAAAGATACTGTAATATTATGTTCTATGAAATAGCATTACGTGACGTCAAGTGGCGGGACTGGCATCAAATTCTGTCTTTTTTTGCACAAAATTGACTTTATAAAATACAACCTGCCGGAAATATACAATGCTGAGATTGTCAAGCCATTTTGCACATAATGCTTTAACTTCAGACTTATTCCTAGATTTATTTGATTGCCTCAGACTATAAGATACATTACTTGTGATAACTGCCAAAAGTGGTCATTCTTTGCCTCTTCTCTACTGTGTAAGAAGGGTAAAGAAACCGCTAAACATTTTGAGTATTGTCCCCACAGGAGATAAAGTGAGGTCAGGCCCCCGATTTTCGCGCTATTGAAATCATCTCCCTAGTCGAGATAATTATTGGTTTTAATACCTCAAAAATCCGTGAAAAAAGGTCTCGATTCATATTTATTTCGATCGAAAACGGGTCGAGATATCTCGGTTGGTCGTAAGGCTGGTCGTGAGAATAGCTTTTTCTTGTTTCTGATGGAGATTTCGGTGTCTCAAAATCGATATTTCGACCATGGACGTGATCTCGTTAGTGAAAAGAAAGAAAAAGAAAAGAAAAATCATTTATTTGACACACGTCAGAGAATAAATACATCGATATACCAACAACAATTACATGTGTCAAAAAGGTTTGGTTTCAGCATATGTTGCATGGTGCGGTGGCAGCACACAACGCTGGTTTTCAAACCGAGTGCGAGAATTGCCCCCCAGGTATTCCCTGTGACGAAAGTAACCGAACTCTAACCCTTAAGATATATCTTAAGATATACATCTCTGCCGACCCGTATGGGAAAAGGTGTGACGCTAATGTTATCTACATCTTATCCAGTGGTCTCGCATCTTTGACACAGCGCGTATCGATATCCCGCCGACCGCAGCCACTTCCCTGGGAACTCAGAACCGGTTGTTTAAGACCGCACTTGTTTTTGTTGTTATTTGTTGTATTGTTACCGCGGCTGTGATATTACACGTACAGCCGATTTGAGGTGAACTTGAACCTTCGTGATTCTATAGATGCGTCGATAGGCTAGCCTCAGTAAGGAACTTTTGAAGTAACTTAACAAACGAGCTTTTTTGTTCAGAAAACATTTAGACAAATCAGTAAGTATCTTTTGACATAACCTAAACGACGCTTTTTTTAACCGACTTCAAAAAAGGAGGGGGTTATCAATTCGGTTGTGTCATGTTTTTTTTTATGTGTGTTACCTCGAAACTGGTATTATTTATGTACCGATTTCAAAATTTCTTTTTTTTGTATGAAAGGGCAACTTTTCAGGTTGGTCCCGATTTTTGAAAATCAAGAATCGGTCATGTACTTAGGTTTCCACATTAAAAGGACTGTCATCGAGGTAACCAAAATTACATATGTTTGCCTTTATGTGACTGTGGCCTTTACACTCATTGTCATTGAAATGAATTCTGGCTGTAAGCACCGATATTTGTTTATTGAGTGTAGTATTGTGATGTCAAGAAACAGATTTCGCAAAATGATAAGTTATACGGACGCTCCGGTGATGGAAAACATCGTGAGGAAAACCTTCATTACTCCATAGCTGCGGCGACTTCCTTATTTATTATTATTTGAATCAACAGATCATTTCTTGATACTTATGCTCAAAAAAACGAGTACTTAACCCTTCAAGCGCCCGACACACTAAACCGAAATCAATGATCGGGCCACGACGCTCACGAGCCGACGAAAGCGAAATCGCAGCAGCTGTTGTTGTAAAAAAAACAAAAAAAAAACATGGCCGACGACGTGACGGCGGACTAAAGAGGTGTGATCTTAGGTGAGGACTTCTTTAAAGCGATGATACAAACTCATAGCTATGAAGGAATGCATAAAAACTTTAAATTTTGGCTCGATATAATATATTTAAAAAAAACATAATACACCCAAACAGCCTGGATCCGCCACAGTTGGCACAAAAGATACTATGAGTCCTTATCTACCTACTGCAAAAGCATACTCAAATTATTAATCTCAGCAAAAGGGTGAATAATGCCCAGTATGAAACTTTTGACTTTGGCGTTCATTCCATATTATTTTTTGTCTGTCCAGTCCATAGTTTTTTTTTTTCCAGGAGTTCAGTAATTAAAGTTTAGAGTCACCCTTAGCCGTATCAAGAAGAAAAGAAAAGAACACTTCCTTGAACACACTAACTCAATAATTTGTTCAAGAAACAAACTTCTGCAAACTTGCTTACAAAAAAAAAATAGTTGCTAGCCGAAAATAATAAACTGTAATTGAAATCATCAATGAAGTATCAAAACCACTCGGTCGCATCACACAAGTGAGCTCGCTTGGTGAATGGACTGTTTTTTGTGCGAGTACACTTGCCCAAATCGGTGTGAAATTAGTTTGGGCTACCGTCTCCTGAGGCCGTTTTGACTTCTCATATTTAATATTGTGATTTAACTGATTTTCTATGTTTAGTGCGCGACAAGTTGAGATGGCACTCGGGGAAAATATAGGGTACAAGGATGATTTTTGTCCAAAATCAAATCAAATGAAATCATAATAAATGTCTTCTAAGTCTAAAAAAGTAGCTCAAAAATCGACGATCAGATCGAATAATTTGTGTAGTTTTGAAAATTTGTAGAGTTGTTCATTGTGGTTTCCAGATGAACATTGAATATACTAAAAGTACCTGAGGGTGGGGGGTGAGCAAATATTCGGTATGAATCCTTTGACCAGGCTATTTCTTTCTGTAGATATTTACAAATATACTTAGAACGCGCCATTATTTGCCTCTTATCTACGTTGGACCACTTTTTGAGAAGAAGGGTGGGTCCTCACAGTCCTCCTATTGCCTATCAGATTTCCGGTCTACTTCATTCGTATAATGATGGATGACGCACTAAAGGGCTCTCTCTACTCACGATGCAATCTGTCTCGCGATTTGTTGCTGCAACTTGTATTTCTCTCTCTCTCTGTCTATCTTCCTGTCCTGTCCTTCTCTAGCGGTTGCAAGGCAACCTGCCTTCTATGAGTTGCAGCGACAGATTGCAAGCCAGGTTACATCGTGAGTAGAGCCCATAGTACTGTGATTTTTGAGGACGGTAGGGAAGCCACATCTTACTGAAATACAATTTATCATGTCTGGTCCCGTATCATCCCGATTGCCACCAAAACCTGTCGCGAAGTAAAGCATAGTCGATTTCATATAAGATTATATATTTTTTTCTTTCTTTATACTTTCTTTATACTTTATTGCACAAAATAACACATTTTACAATTGAAAGTGGACAACACATGAAAAAGGCGAGCTTATCTCTATTAAGAGATTTCTTCCAGCAAACCTAGGATAGACAGGAAATAATTTAATAACAGGTAGACCCATGTGCACAACATTAAATAAAATAAAACAATGAAAAATGTAAAAAAAAAATAAACATCCGGACGAATCGTAAACCTCCTCCTTTGGGAAGTCGGTTACAAACATGTAAGAAAGGCGAACTAATCTCTAAAACGAGGACCTACATTGATGTATGCGAGTCCAGTCACTTTGAATACTTGACTCAAGTTTTACGCATAAATAAATTCTGTAAATTCCGTTGCATATTGTGAATAAACAAATCAAGGTTAGAAATACAATTGCATGCAAATAATTTACAATGAATGCTACCTACGACGATGGCGCGAATATCAGACAGAACAGTTGCCGTGCAACTTTGAGCATTATCGTAATAAGATTAGGACTCACCATCACTGTTGTTGCTGTTGTGATGCTGGTACTGGTCATCTGTGAATCCATAATCTGTCATTAGGTCAGACACATCTGCTCTATGTACTAAGATTTGCCACTAAAATACTTACTAAAATAATTATTAGGACTCTACATAGATTACGATGACATGATTGCAGCTTCCAACTATCTTTTGGCTTACGGTGACAGGTGGAACTAACGCTTTTTGACAGGTTCGTTGCATTAAGTTGCGCAGAAGTGGCGATCCCTTGTAAATGTCAACTCAGGCGCAAAATTATCGTTGGAAGATTTAAATTTAGTTCTCTGTATTATAATATAAAAAAATGTTTTAACAATTCTTGACATGATTTTAACGCTTTTGTTAAGAAAGATCTAGTTAGATAATGTAGCATAATATGTAATGAACATAATGTATGTGTTTATCAACGACCTCTGCGGCGTTATGGTCGAGACTGGTGCTGCGAAGAAACAAAAACTGCCAGGTTTTGGATGTTTACATTGTTTGTGATGTATCTGTTTCTGGTTCCCTCGACACAGGATGTCCTATTGTATTAGAAAAAATTACAGCTTACCCCCATTCCGATGCTCATTGCTCATCAAATCTTGGCTCTGCAGCGTCGGGGCGTGAATGAGGACCTTCTGCTGAGGACTGTGAGGATCCAACCCTTCTACCTCCAACAGCGGAGCGTGGGGCTCATACCCATGCACCACTAACTGAGGAGCGTGAAGATCCATGACTTACATTTGAGGACACCAAAACCTTAATTGTTTGTTCGTTTTTCAAAAACACTGGCAAAATTTATCGTGGAAACACTGGCAGTTTTCATGTGGCACTACTATTCTTTTGTCAGTTCTGTTTTTGAAACACTCTTTGTCAAATTTCACTTTTGTTTTTTTTTAAGTAGGTAATACTTTTGTTTTGCACTGTGTGTTGGCACTGTTAATGTTTGGAAAAGTGTGTTTGTTGTAAAATTTACAGCTAAGTTGTAAGGAGAATTTGTTGGAGTATTCTTGTCGTTTATAGGGAACTTTAGTAGTCGGTAGGCTAGTCTGTTGAGCACTATGAGTTTTTCACATGGTCACCGGGCAGCCATTTTGAATTTCACCCGACTTTCTTCTTGAATCTTGAGAAAAGTTTCAGCATTTTGGCACCTGCAACAACAGAAAAAGTGTTAAAACATGATAATCTTTTAAAAACTCGCCTTTTTACGCTATTTTGACGTATTCGTATATATTTCGTATATATTTATTGCACATATCAGAGAAAAAACACAAAAAATACAGAAAAGGCATGAACAAAGGCAAGCTTATCTCTAAAAAGAGATTTCTTCCAGCAAACCCAGGATGGACAGGATACATTTTAAAACTCAAAACGGGTAGGCCTATGTGCTAAAGTAAAAAATAAAATATAAATAAATTATATTGCTAAACTACTGAATATCATAAATACCTAAGTACCTACAGTATTCCTTGGTTTCTTAATTATATGTCTGCATTATTTATGATTTATGCTTATTAAATTATGAATTATGATAATCAAGCCAAGAAGGGTGAATTGTGGCTCGATCTTACTCTATTCGGAATGCATTCTTACCTTTTCCAAGAGAGCATTGATGGGTTACAAATTATACTTATGTAAGGATGAACGAAATCTTCATCAAATTAGGTAAACACAAATACAGTTTACCAAATTTGATGAAGATTTTAAACCAGAAAATGCACGTTGGAAATGCATGCATGGAAAGGATGAACGAAATCTTCATCAAATTAGGTAAACACAAATACAGTTTACCAAATTTGATGAAGATTTTAAACCAGAAAATGCACGTTGGAAATGCATGCATTTAACATTTCTAGTATGAAAATGTAAAATGGAGTATCTTTATTTGAATATGCAAACAAAAGGCGTCCCATAGGAGAGCGTTGTACACCGAAGCAGGTTCTTAGGGATACTGAACTACCTGGATCTCGGAATCACAGGATGGATCACTTGGATATGGTGGACCTAGCATGTGTGACTTAAGTAATTTTATACTCAACTGACCAAATTTATGAACCCAATCCAATATACAAACTCCATGGAAAACCATTAAGTTAAGCGTTATTCACAGCGGCATTTTCCGCTATGAAATACACGACACAAAGGTTTTTGAATAGTTTTGCACAAGATTTCCTCAAAAATATTACGTGGCATGGGCACTCTAATTATATTTCAAAATTGCAGTTCATGTTGCTGTGGCGGCCACGCCAATACGCATAATTTTGTGAAAATTACAACTCCGGCTCATGAGATGCAGCCCGCCGCTAACTGCAGACACAATAGTGTAGCGACACACAGGTAATATAGACAAGTGGTGAACCCTGGGGTACACCCTATGTTTTTCAAAGCTACGAAACGCGTCGGGTTAGCCTCTATCCCGACACTGTCCGTCCACCAACCCGCACTGAGCCAGCGTGGTGAATATGGCTCAATTTTACTCGTATCCGAGTAAAGGCCTGTGCCCCTCATTGGGGACATTAATGGGCCACATTTACTTTTTAGGATACCAAACCCGAATGGTGCTAAACGGGACCCTATTATTAAGCCCACGCTGTCCGTCTGTCTGTCTGTCGCTCAGCGGGTTCTAGAGCACGAACTGAATAGCTAGAAAGTTGAAATTTTCACAGAATGTCTATATCTGTTGCCGAAACAATAACATATACTGAAATACGAGAGATATTACAAATTTAAAGGGGGTCCCTTATAAGAGACGTGTTTTTAATTTTCTTTTTGTTTTTGGTTTATTGATTTGAGTCCGTTGTGTTGTACGATCGTACGGTACCCTTCTTGTGCGATACCGATTCGCTCTTGACCATTTATTACCTTCAATTAACGTACCTACCCGATTAATGTTTATTCATCCCGGTTTCTTGCGCCGTTGAAAATATACCAGCTCAAACTCCCTTCCTCCCTCCAAGGGCATCACAAAACAATGGTCTGCACGGGGCATGAACCCGGGCCCGCGGATTTTGTAAATGTTACATTCGCATTTTATACACAAACGGAAGCCCCACTTTGATTTATATTCAAGTAAACACTGACTATGCGAGAATACCCCCTTGTTTTTGCACTAGGTTCTAGCAGAGCATCTAGGAAATGTCGGTGTTCTAAAACTATGCATAGCTTGACAATCTAATGCAGGAAAATTTTAGTTTTGCTGAAAGAGATCTCTTAATATACTACCGCTAAGGACTCTTGTTTCGGTGTTTCTTGTTTTCTTTGTGTGCCTGCACCATTAGGAGACGGTGGGTTGTTACCGCTTCGGGCCAGCCTATTGTACTCGTAACCGCGAGTCTCCATACATTGATTACCAAACGGGGCCGAAAGATATAATACTGTTATTAAAATTAAATCGCGTAATTTTCATACTTCTATTCCCGTTTGGGGCCATAGTGGCTAAGTACAGTCGGCTACCAAACCAAAACTCACATATGTCACGTCCTACACTAGGGGCTGCCGGTATGTCGTAGGCTCTAGCCCGAGGAACGTAATACGACCCACGAAATTCGACTTATCGAAGCTTGAGGCTCAACGTGTCTGCTCCACCCGAGCGGGGCTACGAGGGTGGAGGTCCTACGGTTGACCTGGATAGGCCCGTCAGTATTTTTTTTAGTGGCAGGTATAAATTGGATAAGATTTTTTACATTTGACCTGTACTTATAACCCTCATATGTATATTCCACCCATACCATGTTAAGTTAAAGATGTGTGATAGGGTTGGTTAAGTTTTTATTTACGGTATCATGTTTCTAGAACAATTAAACCATACATTTTAAATAAAAACTATACGAAACACAAAAAATATGTCTAAGATTGTTAAATTTTACAAATTACTCATCGCTCGAACCCTCGATATACTTAAAAGACGTATCTATAGATATGTCTGTCCGTATGTAAAAAGGTTACCCCAAAGCGAGCTGGCAAGGCTGGCAGGCTGTGGGAATTTCTGTTGAAAACAATAGCGTGGGGTGATACACGTGTCAACAGACGGTGGGTTAAGTCTGAAGATATGACGGGTTAAGAAGGGGTTCGGGTAAGTAAGAAGTGTAACATACCTACCAAGTGAGTTGCTAACTCACATCACACCCCATAATCCCACTGGGTGCGATCGGCACAGGACCAGGAAGATTGGCGCTATAGAGAAGAAGCCTATGCCCAGCAGTGGGTCGATGTGGGCTGAGGATGATGATGATGATGATCACACCATAAAAAAAAACTGATTTAATTCCAAATTAATAAAAAGCTTATTAACGGTTTGAAGGAGAAAAACAAATTACTAAAATGCCTATTAAAAGTTATTGCACCAAAAAGTATTGGTCAAAACACGTTCAGCTGTAAAAAAATCTGGTTGCAAAAAATTTTGGTCAGAAAGATGAATCATGTCATGTAATTATAGTTATTTATTTATTCATTCTATCTCCCGACCTAAAAAATGGTAGCAAAAACTGTGAGTAAGTAACTGCTTTATCTTTTGAGATTGTCGTAACATATCTCAGGATATTTGTACAGCCTGTGTCAGTACAAATTCAAATGTATGCGCCGATCGTTATCTACGTGTGTATCTTTACGATCACACTATACAGGGTGACATTTAATTAGCTGACTATATTTTGGGGAATGATAGTACCCATCATTATGAAACATACAATCGCAAACGAAAAAAATTTTTCGTCCCCAAGTACATTGCCCAGATCAGCTGATTTCATGTTACTAAGGGAGACCCAAAATTTTTTTTCGTTTGCGACCCTATGTTCCTTGAGGAAAGTTCTTCATAATGATGGGTACAATCATTCCCCAAAATATGGTCAGCTTATTAAATGTCACCTGTATAGGTCCTTGTCCTGAGTAATTATTACTATGACTAATTATAACACTGGGTTTTTATAACGTTTATTTAAGGATTTAGTTATAAGACCAATTAAAGTATTAATAGGGAAATTTATGAAGTACCTATGGGACAGGAAGTATGAGTTCACGCACCTAGCTGTTTCTGGTTCCCTATGGTATCCTAGTGTAGGGCCAGAAATGTTTAAAGGTTTATTTTTAATTGCTTGAAGTTCTAAAATTTTTACATGGCACTGCTTTTAAAAATCCTTTCCATGCTGCATGAAATCTCTTAATCTCTTTCGTCTTGCATAAATATGTGAACAAAAGATATGGGTATTTTGTGGACGTTGGACAAGTAAGTAGTTATATTTTAATGTAAAATAAAAGGTGATATTTAATTAATTAGGTAGATCTTAGTTTGGGAAATGATAGTACCCGTTAAATTTGTGAAAATTTTACTTTGAACGAAACAAATCCAACCAAACTCGTCATAAGTATACAAAAAAAACCATTTAAACGCATTTATTAAAACTCCATTCGGCCCATTCATGTACATAATTTGATAACAACAAAATGTAATAAAAATCCCTTGAGTATGAAACGCGTGAGAAACATCACCCGAATGCTTAAATCACTAAACAATGGTTGTTTTTCTCTATAAAATAATACTTAAGTCTGGTTGTAATTCTGACCGGTTCTCCTAATCATGCGGTTGATCGCAAAATAACGACCACTTGTCGCCTAGCCCAATTAGGGAGCGACATGATCCTTGGGAGAGTTTTAAGTCCCACTAGCTAAAATCTGAGTTTACCATAAACTGAGGGTTTACAAAAAGATAAGAAGAGAAGAACATCCGAAGAGAGCTCGACCTTCACCCATCTGTTACTGCGATGAAACTTGGTTTATTATCCATTTTTGTATGCTAGAAAATACATTGCGAGTGAGATCCTAATTTAACATTTAAAAATAAAAGGCATACCAAGAATACTTGAACGTATCAAGCTAAAATTTATACCAGTTTCTCAAGGTTATGGTCCCTTAAAGCTGTGAAAAAATAAACCTTCTAGGTCTTTTTATGCCATATTTTTGTTTACATAGATGACATCATACTTGTATTTTCTGTAGTTACCTTATTGCACCAGTTACGAGATGTAGCAACCTATACAAGTGTGATCGGATCCCTTAGTGTGTGATCTTACTCGCACTTGACCGTTAATTAATTAATCATAGCCTTGCCAGGATTTTGCTAGGCAACCCACTCGCGATGTATTTTCTAGCATACAAAATTTGATAAAACCAAGTTTCATCGCAGTAACAGATGGGTGAAGGTCTTACTCTCTCGGATCTTAGACCAAAACAATAGTTGTGAAAGTTTACCCGAATTTAGCGTTACGCACGGGATTAATGGACTCAAAACCTATAGGGTACATCCCTTCCCGTTGACCTACTGTCATGAAAACTGGCACAAAGCAAGGTCTTATAGCACAGCAGAAGTAAAGGGAAAAACCTGAAAACTGTTTCTGTCTTTCTGCGAAAATATGTAATTTGTTTTACATGGATGACATCACCATACCTTTTTATGTAGAAACCTAATGACACCAGTAACGAGGCAAAGATCTATAAGTGTGATCCCTTGATGCGCGAGCGCTACTCGCACTAGACCGTTTATTACTAGATACTGTCCTTCTCCCAGTAGCAGCACGGGTTTGTGTAGGGTTTTTACGACTACTACTACCGAGTAGTGATAGTAGCCGGGACCTACAGCCTAAAGTGTCATCTGAAACACGGAACGTCCGATAATGTATCTTCAGCACGAGGCCATTGTTTTGGCACGTCGGGTCTCGTCTCGCTCTCTCTCTCTCTCTCTCTCTCTCGCCAAGTCAAACGCCGAGTATCATACTCGGGCGGGGCACGTTGTCGGGTCCCGCCTCGACGTGCCAAAACAATGGCCCTGTACTTGGTATGTTGTTGTACGCAGAAGTTTATCTGTAATATTTATTTATTTATATATTATTTGTTGTTTCACAGCAGTTTACGACGAATTGGATTTTTTCTGTCATGTTGTATGAATTTACTTTAAATAAATAAATAAATAAAATGAAAACATATTAAAACAAATTATGAAATGCCAATAACGAAACAAGACCCTTCAAAAACTTAAAATAAAGTGTCGTTAACCATTAGGTAGAATACAAAGCAAACAATTATGAATAAAGATTACGTTAATGAATGAGTGAGTTGAGTGGTGAACTGCGTGTTGAACGGTGCGTGTGAGTGTGTGTGTGTATGTATGTTGAGTGACCGTGTTTGCTCGTGTGAGATGTTCCGATGGGAATTTTAAAAGTGACGAATCTATAACGTGTGTAAACACGTTATATATTAGGTCGACGTAAGTGCATCGATGTGTCGTCTTACTTGCAATATTGCAATGGAAAATATGTATGTCTACGAATACGAATTGTTATCTACAATCTAAACTACCAACTGAAATAAAATCCCTCTCTGGTAATAAATTTATTAATAGTTTGAAGAATTATCTTTTATTAATGTGCCCATACACTTTAAATGAATTTTATGAGAAATGTGATAATAATAATGATAACCTATAATTATGAATATGTGATGGTCTGTGACTTTATTTTATTTTAGTGCGAATCGTATTTTAAAAATTAATTTGACGAAATATTAATGCTATTGTTATGTAATTGTTGTTGAAATGTTGTTATTTAATCTAATTTTATTTAATACTATTTTGTGGACATTCTGATGGACAAATTACTAATAATCTAATTTAATAACTGCCCTCAGGGAAAATTTGCAAATTGTACCTATCTCGTAATTTTTTATTTTATTTAACTTATTTAAAATAAGTAATTGTAGATAATATTGATTTAATAATTTGCTATGCCTTTATAAGGTAAAATTACAATTGTACATTATTTTCTGTGAACATCTCGATACTTACTGTAATTTAAGGCAATAAAGACTTACTTACTTACTTACTTACTTACTTACTTACTTACTTACTTACTTACTTACTTACTTACTTACTTACTTACTTACTTACTTACTTACTTACTTACTTACTTACTTACTTACTTACTTACTTACTTACTTACTTACTTACTTACTTACTTACTTACTTACTTACTTACTTACTTACTTACTTACTTACTTACTTACTTACTTACTTACTTACTTACTTACTTACTTACTTACTTACTTACTTACTTACTTACTTACTTACTTACTTACTTACTTACTTACTTACTTACTTACTTACTTACTTACTTACTTACTTACTTACTTACTTACTTACTTACTTACTTACTTACTTACTTACTTACTTACTTACTTACTTACTTACTTACTTACTTACTTACTTACTTACTTACTTACTTACTTACTTACTTACTTACTTACTTACTTACTTACTTACTTACTTACTTACTTACTTACTTACTTACTTACTTACTTACTTACTTACTTACTTACTTACTTACTTACTTACTTACTTACTTACTTACTTACTTACTTACTTACTTACTTACTTACTTACTTACTTACTTACTTACTTACTTACTTACTTACTTACTTACTTACTTACTTACTTACTTACTTACTTACTTACTTACTTACTTACTTACTTACTTACTTACTTACTTACTTACTTACTTACTTACTTACTTACTTACTTACTTACTTACTTACTTACTTACTTACTTACTTACTTACTTACTTACTTACTTACTTACTTACTTACTTACTTACTTACTTACTTACTTACTTACTTACTTACTTACTTACTTACTTACTTACTTACTTACTTACTTACTTACTTACTTACTTACTTACTTACTTACTTACTTACTTACTTACTTACTTACTTACTTACTTACTTACTTACTTACTTACTTACTTACTTACTTACTTACTTACTTACTTACTTACTTACTTACTTACTTACTTACTTACTTACTTACTTACTTACTTACTTACTTACTTACTTACTTACTTACTTACTTACTTACTTACTTACTTACTTACTTACTTACTTACTTACTTACTTACTTACTTACTTACTTACTTACTTACTTACTTACTTACTTACTTACTTACTTACTTACTTACTTACTTACTTACTTACTTACTTACTTACTTACTTACTTACTTACTTACTTACTTACTTACTTACTTACTTACTTACTTACTTACTTACTTACTTACTTACTTACTTACTTACTTACTTACTTACTTACTTACTTACTTACTTACTTACTTACTTACTTACTTACTTACTTACTTACTTACTTACTTACTTACTTACTTACTTACTTACTTACTTACTTACTTACTTACTTACTTACTTACTTACTTACTTACTTACTTACTTACTTACTTACTTACTTACTTACTTACTTACTTACTTACTTACTTACTTACTTACTTACTTACTTACTTACTTACTTACTTACTTACTTACTTACTTACTTACTTACTTACTTACTTACTTACTTACTTACTTACTTACTTACTTACTTACTTACTTACTTACTTACTTACTTACTTACTTACTTACTTACTTACTTACTTACTTACTTACTTACTTACTTACTTACTTACTTACTTACTTACTTACTTACTTACTTACTTACTTACTTACTTACTTACTTACTTACTTACTTACTTACTTACTTACTTACTTACTTACTTACTTACTTACTTACTTACTTACTTACTTACTTACTTACTTACTTACTTACTTACTTACATGGTTATCACCTGATTGGAACCTGCATCTTCTAGCACGGGCGTTAGAAATGTGTTTTTAATATCCTGTTGGTTAACCAATCACCAGGGTAGTTCGATGTAGGAAGGGGGTTGTATTTAATCTACCGTAAAATTGCTTTTGTTTACAAAATAACTCATTTCTACAGACAGGTTTCCAACGTTGGACTCTGTCACGGTTCAGCGGTAATTGGAGAGCCAGTTCAATGCAAAATTGGATAATTTGCAGCCATTTTTTGTGAAAAAATGTAATGCAGTAATCAGTAATTGTTTTATCATTATACTCATAAAAGAAGTTGCAGCTTGAATTGGTTGAACATGGGCACAACTGCGTCTCTGCTGCCCCGTTTGGGAAAAAGCGTGACGGTTATCTATTTGCAACATGGGTTTATTTATTAAAAAAAACGATTACTTCGAAATTTTTTTTGGGTTCCGTTCCTTCTAAGGAAAAATGCGTATTAAAAAAGGGAACTCTTACAGAATCACACCGTTGTCCATTCGTTCCTCCGTCTGTGTCCGTGTTTCTTTAGTCAATACAGAATAGAATAGAATAGAATAGAATAGAATTGTTTATTTCATGAACATAGGTTACATAATTGAAACAAAAAGTAAACTTTAGAAAAAACCGACTTCCACAAACCCTATTTGATTAGATTGAGTTTAATACAAACTGTAACCCCTTATCCCCCCCCCCCCTTGGGGAATTAATTTTGTCAAATCTCATATCAGTGCTACACCACGCTACTAAGGAACCCCTGTACAAAGTTTCATGGCTCTAGGTCCACCGGTTTAGGCTATGCGTTGCCTGCCCGTCAGCCACGCATTGTATTTGTACCTGGTATTGAGCAGATCTGGTGGCCATATGTGGTCTTCATCAGCAGTTCCGCATCACAATATTATGCTTACCATGTGCATTTGCACGAGTTATTATGAAAAACACAAAAATCACTATATGTCTGCCTATAATATTTGAAGAGTTCCCTCGATTTCTCCAGGATCCCATCATCAGATCCTGACCTGGTGTCAATGGGACCAATGGGAAGGTAAACCCTTTCAAACAAAAAAATAATTTTCCAAATCGGTCCATCCGTCTAGGCGCTATCGAGGCACATACATAAACAAATATCCGGACGAATTGTAAACCTCCTCCTTTGGGAAGTCGGTTAATAAATACACAGGTCTTAAAAAAAATTGATTACCGCTATGTCCTACCAGTAAAATGGTGTATGAATATTATTGTCTAAAGTACCTACGTTAACATTTACACATATTATTATATTAGATTATGTCTTATATTTTTATCACAGATTTAAAAATGTCAAACTTAATTACAAAATATCAAAATTATAGAGATTTGTCATTTAGGAAGGAATTAATATTGTAGTAGCATTTTTTACTGAGCAGATGGAATAATTTACTCTTAAAAGGTTGTAAATTTAAATCTTTTATATCGTTTGGTATTTTATTGTATATCCTAGGTGCCATGCAAAATATACTTTTATGTAATAGAGCTGTCCTAGAAGTTAGCAAGCAAAGTCTGTGCCGATGTTGATGACGTTGAGAAAAACAAGTTGTGGATGTGGACAAAGTGCATAACTATGTAAATTTACCCAATCCGAAATAGCCGTTATTTCAAACATTTCTGGTCTGTTCTGTCCATCGAAATATCTAAAAGTTTTAAGTAAAATGTTCTAAAATAATTAAGGTGGTCGGTAACAGGTTTAGGGAGTTACAGCAAACAAGTTATTGCTGTCTGTTATCTAAAACACTGGGGTGACCATGAGGTAAGTTATGGTTGGGTCGGTCGGGAAAAAAATAAACTTAGGTTATTTCTAACAAAAGTACAGAATATGTTCCGAATTTGCATGTTTTCAAAATATTCACAGAATGGTAACAGTAGGCTCATTGTGATTTAATTATTTTTGAGTCAAGTGAAGGAAAAACCAGTCTTAGTTCAACGCTTCAAAATAAAAATAAAAATTCAATTAACTTAGCCATTTGTTTAAAACAGAATAAAATACAGAATAACACAGTCACCGCAACCATAAATTAAGTACGTCTTTGTCTAACAGTCGTTAGTGAATCTTAATGATCTGACGTTTCAATGTCGCGTTTTTTTCGACGTGAGAATTACAGGTAATTTCGGCACCATTTTGATTTTTGTCTGTGGTTCACTGAGTTCAGAGTGGACTTGACTGGACCTGTCTTGTTCGTTTTACTTTAAATATCTCGGGTAGTCTTTTCGTATTTTTTATGTAGCCAAATATCTTTGAATGTATTATTTGTATCTGGCTGGTTTTGATGTCACTGAAAAGGTTACATTTCAAAAAAGGAATAAATGTAATAAAATGTTGTTTCCGATTATTTTTCATTTGTTTTTCTTTGATGAAGCGTCGTTTTACTTGATGCATCCAAAAATCGACCACACTTGGTGTGGCTCAACCTCAACGATCAATCCGGATGACCGAGCCAAGATGAGCTATGATTACGCTATGATTGTAATTACGTTTGCACACTTAGCTCGCCCCAGGATACCAATACATCTCAAAAACATAATTAATGCAAGTTCCGGACTGAGTATAGAGGTATGTATGTTATACTAAATTTTATTCGTTGCACCTTTTTGCACTAGAAAAACAATGTTTGGTAGATGGCCGCGCGAAAAAAAAAACATTTTCTCCATACAAGATTCTCATTGGCATTTGGCTCGAAGTAACCTCGAAGTATCTGATCAATAATCACTGTTAAAAAACCCGAAAACCAGAAAGTATTTCTTTCATTAATTAAAAATGCAATTCATACGGAACCCTTGCTGCGCAAGTCCAAATCGCACTTAGCCGGTTTTTAACATGGATTGTAAAGTAAGATGTACTGCGCACTAACTAATCTTGAGGGTGCAAATAGATTCTTGAGCCACCAACAATAAAAAAACGGCCAAGTACGAATCGTACTCGCGCACGAAGGGGAACCCATTATAAAAACGGAAAAAAAATCGTGACTGTTGTATGGGAGCCCCTTAAATATTTAATATAATCTATTTTTTTGTATTTGTTGTTATAGCGGCATCAGAAATACATCATCTGTAAACGATTCAACTGTCTAGCTATCACGGTTAATGAAATACATCCTGGTGACGACGACCTCCGTGGCGCAGTAGTTGCGCATCTGCCTACCATGCGAGAGGTCCCGGGTTCGAATCCCGGCTGGGGACAAAAAAAAAACAGGGTCTTGGATGTTTTACATGTTTGTCATGTCATGTCGCTGTTTCAGGTTCCCACGACACAGGGTATCCTAGTGTAAGGCCAGAAGCAATGTATGTGCCTGCATGTAAATGTTTATGTTTATGTGACAAACGGACGGACAGCGGGGAGACTAGATAGGTAGGGTCCCGTTTGGCACCGTTACCCCTTGGGTACGGAACCCTAAAAAAAGTTTAACGAGGACAAGAATATCATCACACCATTTCGCGTACGGGGTTGCCGAAGCTCAGTTGCGCCTAAAAGAAAGTCGTCAATCATTAGTTCCATTTTTGTTACAAAAAGATGTATATTTAGCTCTTTTTAAGTGTCATTTGACCAAATTCACACTCTACAATTTACTGGATAACTATACGTTATTCCATTCCCCCTTTTCTACGTTTCACCCCCGTTCAGCCGTGCGTTACATTCCGATAAACTCACCCCCAGTAAGCATTTATTTAACTATTCAATGAATAATCGCGTGATGAACGCTAGTTACCTGCTCTGCACTTGAAATTAGAGGGTTGAAAATCGGTTGTGATATACAGGGTGTATTAGAAAGGTGTAATTGGTAGAGCTCGTCTAAGCTGAAATGACGCGCCCCACTCCTTGGTTTTGTATTTACTTGTCATACAAAACCAAGGAGTGGGGCGCGTCATTTCAGCTTTGACGACCTCTAAGTGCAGTGTAGGTAGCAGGAAAAATTACGCATCGAAAAAGTGTTCGGATTGAAATGTCAGTGGCTCTATGTAAAAAGTCATAAGGTTCATTTCATCTGAACTCGACAAGCATAAATGGGTGAAAGAGAGGTGGGTACCTTCTTACTCAGGAGCCAAGAAACCCAGGTGGGGCCTGCACCTATATACTAAAGGGCAGATAATTAAAGGCGATATTTTGTAAAAAAAATACTAAATAAGTTTTTTTTCCACATTGCACAAAGTAAAACAAAATTAATAAAATATTCAGCATGATGCTCGACCAGGGGCCCGATGCTGCTCTGAGAAACGCACTTATATTGGATCGCTGCCGCTTCTAAAACACCCAAAATGGCGTCATTTGGTATGCTCCTAAAGAATCGCAAATAGATCGTAAATAGATTGCAAGCAAGCGTACAATACGCGTGCATACCAAATGACGCCATTTTGGGTGTTTTAGAAGCGGTAGCGTTCCAATATAAGTGCGTTTCTCAGAGCAGCATCGGGCCCAAAATTGTACGGAATTAAAATCTATTTTTCTTCACTAAGACCTGAAAACTGTTACTAAAGAAGCTTATGATGCTATTGGTAAAATATAACGGATAAATAAACGGCTTAAACTTTGGCTGTTGTATTATGCCTTCTATTTATATTTTAATAACAAGAGCAGCTCGAGATAAGCTTGATATGCTTGCCTTTGTACATATTTTTTTCTATGTTATTTTTACTGTCATGTGAGCACACCTCGGACACTCCATAGAACGCTCGTAAAATAATCACCTATTACTACTACATAGCCTAATGACATTTGTACACGTGCAAATGTGTGCATAAACTCGTTCGTTTGTGAATGTGTGCGTTCAGCGCCTAAACAAAGTGTCTCCCGAAGAGGCTCCCCGACTCCGGGGTGGGGTGCGGTATCTGAATCCGCGCGGGGAAGCGAGTGGCCGTTCTGTACGTAGTACTATTATCTCTTCTGTGATGTGAGTACAATAAAGAAATTACAAATTACAAGAGCAGAAATTACAAATTACAAGAGCAGAAATTACAAATTACAAGAGCAGAAATTACAAATTACAAGAGCAGAAATTACAAATTACAAGAGCAGAAATTACAAATTACAAGAGCAGAAATTACAAATTACAAGAGCAGAAATTCGTATATTTTGCCGAATCGAATTAGTAATGCCGTGCGTAGCAAAATGAAGCTATGGCCACAACAAAAAAATATATAAATGTAGGCACGTCAAAGGCTAATTTACTGTTTTACAGCTTTTACCTTTTTGCTACGACTTCAGTAATTCCAGTTTAGAGATGTTCTGACTGAGTACAGGATAATTAAAATAGCATTCTGCACTGCATATTTACATACTTTTTTATTTTTTTATTTATTGATATGTATATACAATTAACATACCTACTACTAAAAACAATTAAATTAAATAAAAAATATCCTTAAGGTCACCGCCGCCGTCGAGTGGCAGGGTGCCCAACATGCTGTCACCTACCTCGCTGTATCGCTATGCTAATACGCTGAGCGAGGTAGGTGCCAGCTCTAGAATCACCTGACGCTTCGACGAGTCTCTTTGCAACCGCCTTAAAGACTCGCCGAGCGTCGGTCCCCCACGGCCCGAGGGTCTCTACGCCAAACGGCACAAACATGTAGCCCATTTACCCACTTATATTTTTGTATGTTTAATCTGTAACAAACACAAGTCAGTCTTCGTAAACAAACCATAGCACACACTTACATAACATCACATAACAAACAATGAAGCAGTCTGAAAAAGCCTAACGAAAGCTCTCACAATTTTCCTTTCGACGCCAAGCTCTGACATAATGGAGTATTGCACTTATTGTGCTAGGTTCTCATGGGTCGACCTAGACATTGGGCGCGTGTGTCGTGAGAAATGGAACTTGCTGGGGTCATTGTGTCTGGTTGGTGTGTTACGCTTTTTGAGGTCTAGTTTAGAAGTAATGATACGTACGCTTACGCTCACGTGGCTCTGACATTTTAAAAGAGGTACGGGGGAGCTTCTTGCCCCTCTTTGCTCCATCCCTAAGCCCACAACTTCCGAACGGGCGGTAGTGTACAAAAATATTAATATTATATTGACGTTGAATAAGTAATATGTATGATTTTATGGTCAATGAAAAATTTTAACTTTGAACGTAACGTACGATGACCTCTGTGGCGCAGCGGTTGCGCATCTGCCTACCATGCGAGTGGGCCCGGGTTTGAATCCTGGCTGCGGACAAAAAAAACCAAGGTTTTGGATGTTTACAATTATATATGTTTGTAATGTCACTGTCCCTGGTTACCACGACACAGGGTATCCGAGTGTGGGGCCAGAAGCAATGTATGTACCTGTATGTCTTTGACCCCTTACCACAGAAGAGATAATAGTACTCCGTACAGAACGGCCACTCCCTTCCCCGCGCTGATTCAGATACCGCACCCCACCCCTGGCGTCAAAGGATTGGCTAAAGCATCAATAGACAGGGCTGAACGACGGACGAGTGACGACGCGTATACTTTAAATCGCTGCATTTGCCGCGCCACCAGCCCTAGCAAAGTTTACGGACACATTTGCACGTATACAAACATCATTTGGTTATGTATAGTAGTAATAGGTGATTATTTTACGGGCGTTCTATGGAGTGTCCCAGGTGTGCCCTTACTGAAGTCTAGCGCCATATTGACGTCATCACCATAAAACACTCCCCCCACACTTCACAACTACCGCAGCTATCTACTTAGTTCTATGCATTGCATTAGCAGAAATCGTGCTAAAAATGACTTGCAACATCGAAACTCTATAAGCAGTAGGTACGAGCATCTAAATTACCATTTGCTATACTCGCAAGTATAGTAATATAGTAAAATTCAACCATCATTTAGGTACAGCATATCCGTTTGCCAGTACCTGAATTTACAGCGATACTACAAAACTATTACCGCAGAATAGATTTAGTATTTCCAACGACTCAAATGATGTCGTTTGGGTTTTTGTACACATTTCAGGGGGCAGACATATTGGTAATTTACATACGACAGTTGCAAGCAGAAATGTCGTATACACGCTGTACCAATAGGTATTAGGAAAGGCGTACAAACCAAGGTCAATGCGTCATCGTAATATCAACCAAAAGGTTAATCTAGCTTCTGAATTACCACCGTTATCTCATAAACATAAGCACTAGATACATTCTGTAACCGTTTGACTGACTGTACAGTAGTATGACTGTACGTTTGTATCGTTGTATATGAATCTGCTTAGAAATGTAGTCGCTTGAAGCTTGTATGACTCTAATTTTAATTCTAACAGTGATGAAAAATGTCGTGAGCAAACCTTCATACAAGCCGTCCAATAGGATTACTCACAAGAGTATTTTACACTATCGAAAATTTAGAGACACGTCACACTTTGTCGAAGTTTTACACAGATGAAAGCACTTACACAAGCATGTCTCTGGAGGACGATTCTCGCGCCTTCGATATAACGGATATCGAGACCTATTATTGACAGATTCCCCTACAAAATCACTCGATATAGGTGTAGATATCGTATATCGAATGCGCGAGAATCATGCTCCTGTCTCGTCCGCTGGACCGTATTTCCCTATCTGTGGTGATGAGCTTGTCACTTACCACGATTTTCCAATACTTTCCATACGGTTCAATAGTGATCCTCATTATTAAAGTAAAGTTAAGTAACCCCATTAGTGTTCCCACCGAGAGGCACAGGCCTTATCACAGGATATGAGTAAGAGTGAGTCATTCTCCACCACGCTGGCTCAGTGTGGGTTGGTGGAAGGGCGACCATTATTATTAGACGTTATTCAATGTTAATAAAAAAGTGGCCAAGTTTGGTTTCAGTGTCATGTATGGAAAGCCTCCCTTTTTTAATTTTTGTACAAAAATCGGAAAGCAGTTTACAAAATACATCTACATACCAAGTTTCAACTGTGTAATCCCAATAGTTTCGGAGTTGCTGTGACATACGCACGGACAGACAGACTTGACGAAACCTTGTTTCTCTACGGAACCCTAAAATGGCGGCATTGTATGCCAAGAGACAAGCCTATCGCCTCAGTTATGGCAAATAAAGGTCTCCTAAACGATTTATCTTCCATCTATAAACATTTATCTCTACAGAACGACGGTTTGAGGTCAAAGGCCCATTTTCTAATAGCAATTTGCTGCCAATTACACCTGTTGAGACCACAAGGACCCGCCCTTAACAAAAACGGTTGGAAATACATTAAAATCGTCACTAAGAGATAAGGTAAGGGAACATCGTTAGGGAATGGAGGGAAAGGTAAGTTTGTAGTTTTTTGTTACCAACGAGTTTTATAATTCACTTTTGTTCTGGTGAGGGGTTGTGCTGGAGAAAGTCTGAAAAACTTTTTTTTCTCAAAGCTGTCTGGTAAAATGTTTTCTAAAGGTTCACTTCCATATATGTTTTAATAAAGAAATGGAGTCAGAGTTTATTGAGTAAAATATTGAGTTACTTACGTCCAATTTCCGTTATTAAACAAAAACCGCTAAATCCTGTGATATTTAAAAATAGTAAGACGCTAAACAGTTAAAGTAGGAAAAAAACGTTAATTGTTAATTAAATGGTTAAATGATTTCCGCTAGTATGGTAGAAGTCTTTTAATTGCTAGGTCAATGAACTGATAATGACACGCGCAACAATAGAGAGAATCCTGTAATAACTTCTATTTCTATAGTAAGTAGTTTTAGTGTGTATGTATGTGCAAATGGTGGATAATGGTACATTTGACCTCATTATAAGTTACATGACATGTCTGCATTTGTTGCTCTATCTCCAATTCTCCACTTGTATAAGCCGCGCCAAAATTCTTTGTCGTAATTCGTTATTTTCTTTATTGTAGTACTAAAATTATACAACCATGTATGCTTTGTCCCGGATTTGTTCTTAGGTTTCCCAGTCGCTATCCAAAGGTAACGATTAGCTAATCGATTAAAAAATAGCGCCACGTTATTGGCTGATAGTAACACATGATTCGCTAAAATTAGTTAATCGCTCTGTTTGCTAATCGTTACCTCTACCGTCTCGGAAACCGGCCTGTCCCAACCTAACACCTCTCAATAAAAACAAAGCATTGATACTATCTTTCCAACCTGTTACACCGACCGTCTATTTCCTGGGGTGACTACCCTTCCCCTCCGCCTGGGGGGTGGCGGGCGAGGGGGTGCACCTGACGTAACGGAAATCTGCGCAGCACGTGCCGCGATCTATAGTATAAACGACTAATATCGTTGAAGGACTGTTGGAGTTTTCGCGCCAGTTTAGAGTTGGCAGTTACTCGTATATGTGGGAGATTTCTAGTGTTTTTAGGGTTCCGTAAGAGAAACAAGGACCCCTTATAGTTTCGTCAAGTTTGTTTGTCTGTCTGTCTGTCTGTCTGTCCGTATGTCACAGCAACTTTATTCCAAAACTATTAAGACTACACAGTTGAAACTTGGTATGTAGAAGTATTTTGTTAACCGCTTTACTATTTTTATACAAAAATGGAAAAAATAAAATATTAAGGGCGGGGGCTCCTCATACATGGAACTGACACCAAAATTATTATTTTTCATCAAACCTACATGTGTGGGGTGTCTATAGAAAGGTCTTTGAAAATGATGTTGAAGTTTCTAAATCTATTTTCCTGAAAGTCAATCGTTAAAGAAAAGACCCTTTCAAAGTGGAAAAAATTGTGTTCCCCCCTCTAACTTTTAAAGTAAGAGAGTGAAAATTCAAAAAACAATATATGCTGTGTATCTTAACACAAACTTTCAAAGAGAATTGGTTTAAAAATATAATAAGCAGTTTTAAAGATACTAAAAATCGCAAAGATAACTTTGTCATTCATACAAACACTATGAAAAACAAAGTTACAACACAAATATCCAGTCTTATAATTACTTGCTATTACGAAACCCTCCATGGGCGATTCCGACTCGTACTTGGCCACTTTTTTCAAAGATTGTTTTAATGTTGATTTTATTCATTGGGTGTCGTTGGGAAGTTACATAAATACATTTTATGATTAAAATAACATGACACCCGTCATACCGTTTCCACACGGGATGAAAGTGGCATACTTTTGGGCAGTGATTCAACACTCCATTTCTACAATGTAGAAATGGGGTGTTAATTCACCTGAATCTAGGTATATTCATTCATTTATTAATTTGAAGATAACAATATGATCCAATTATTTGTTAGTAACACAAACATATGGTTAGTAAACAGGGTAAAGTGAAAACAACAACAACATAAAACTATTTGTTGCTCGAGATAAGCTTGACCACCCAATGCTGGTACATTGGGCAGTCAAACCTTCCCGAGATCACCTTCAGGATTTCATTGGCACTGCCCCAGGATCTCCCAGGATAATCGAAACAATGCGCTTCCGCATGATCGCGTAATAATCATCTGTACGCGCCTCAGCAAACATTGTTGACGCACTGCAGGACCGAGGCAGCCCCAGCAACATCCTGAAGATGTTATTATATTGGACTCGCAGGGCATTGTAAGTCTTCAGTTTATAGCGAACCCATATGCTGCTGGTGTAGAAAATTGTAGGTGTATATATAATTGCTTCGCTCACTCCCTTTATTCCTCACCTATCCTAACCCACTACTTTGCCCAGACATTCATCATTCCAGCTTATCTAATAACGCGTTTATATTGTAAGAAGTACGGTACAAGTTACAATTTATCGACAGATTACAATCTAACAAAAAATTTTGTTTCACAATTTCATGGTGACGTGTATAATATAGCCTGTAATATCCCCTTCGAGGGGGACATGTCTTTATCCGGATATGGATAATAATAAGACTTACTCCATCACAAAAAAACCCCTTCACCAACCCGCACTGAGCCAGCGTGGTGGAGTATGGCTCAATCTTACTCGGATCCGAGTAAAGGCCTGTGCCCCTCGGTGGGGACATTAATGGGCTACATTTACATTTACATTTTACTCCATCACACTGGAACTGGATGATGGTTGGCTGGTAAGTATGTTTTTTTAACTATCAATTTACTTAAGCAAGATACTATTGGGTAAAAGTTGGCACAACTGTATCTCTACTACCTCGTATGGGAAAACGCGTGACGCTATGTTAAGTAACTCAGAATAGTATCAGTGCGCAATGGCATATTAACGTGATACGTTAAAATAAACCCTAAAAACAATTTCACTCACTGAACACCAGAAATACTATAACATGATAAACGATAATATGCAAATACAGAAACGTTCCCACATACATTCGCCACCTGTTGTACAAACATATTACATTATTCATTAGAATTTAAAAATACTGTAGAGACAGCCCTGTGCTTTTTTACTCAGGGGTTGTTACTGTTACCATGTAGAAGTGAAGTAATAGCTCATTAATGTCCCCACCGACGGGCACAGGCTTTTACCGGGATACGAGTAAGGTTGAGCCATATTCCGCCACGCTGGCTCAGTGCGGGTTGGTGGAGGGGCTTACCAAGATAGATGGTTACAATTTGTGGGATTGTTCGTTTTTGAATCTTACTTCCCACTAATTATTATAAATGTGTGCTGGATTAAATATATTTTGAGAGATAAGCTCGCCTATTGTTTTTTATTAATGTAACTGTTTCAATTATTGTGTACAATACAAAATGAGAACTGTGAAAGGGTGTGTGTTTGTATGTTTGTTATTCTTTAACGCTGAAACGTCTGCACGGATTTGTATGAAATATCCTGCGGGTCGATTCTCGCGCCTTCGTTGTAAGGATATCAAGACCTTTATTGACAGATTCCATTACAAAATCACTCGATATAGGTGTAGATATCGTATATCGAAGGCGTGAGAATTGACCCGCTAGTTTACGAGCTAGCATAACTTATGCGATAAATTTTGTCATTCATTCTGTCTTATTTGTAATGTTTTTCATAGACTAAAATGACAGTGATATTCTAAGAACAAGTAGCATTTCCCAGCAAATACAAATTCTATTTATTCTAGGCTAAACGGAAGGAGGTATCATATCAACACCTGCTACAATTTCCAAGTTATGCAACAGCAATAGAGAAATGGCGTTTAGGGTCAATAGTCTACCCAGGTTCAGCTGGATTACAAACTATGCAATCAAGTTCTACAATTAGTGTTTAGAGGCGTTGGGCTAACTACTTATATAACATACTTTATTGCACACAAATCAATACATTATGACAATTAAAAATGGAAATGACATGTACAAAGGCGAACTTATATCTATCGAGAGGTTGTCATAGTTAGCTCTGAAAATAACTTAGTTACAAGCAAATAAAACCCTAGTGCTATTGATATTTATGACGTCCACGTGACGTCACAATTTTTGGTTCTAACGACCGACAGTAGATCTAGATTTTTTATCGACTGTCAAATTGATGTTTTAAAGGTTGTTTGAAACTTCAAATTCAATGGGCTTACATCAGATGTCACTGACTGTAGAGTCTACAGTCTACAGTGTAGACTAATCCATTTTGACAGTTCTTCATAGTTTATCTGTTGCAACCCATAGACAATTAGGCGGTTCTTGGGTCATTCGACAGTGCTGCTAACTACGAAGAGCTTTCAGTTTCTAACCCCTTTGAATCAACCCTCTGTCATTACATTAAAATGGCAAAATGGGTGACTCTGTTCTTTTCAGTTTTTGGGTATATGTTTTTACCTTGCACTATTATTTTCTTGCTCTACCATCAACTCTACGCCATGATGTTTTTATTTTCTTTTAAGGTCAAAGAACGCGTTAACCCGACACATGGCCTTTGCTTGCCCTTGCAAAAAATCACGTGACAAGACAGGGTGGCCGCCTTAACAGGCAGGGTTGCCACCTTACAGCTGTCTTTAGCGTCGTAAATCAATTAAGTATGATTAGGAGTGGTAGTGGAGCCAAATTAGAATCGTTGAAGTTGAATGTTAGATTAGATAATAGAGAAGATTTGTTTATAAACATAAACGTTTACAAAGAGGTATTTATTTATTTATTTATTTTATTTATTTTATTTGGGACATCCAAAGCATATAAAATAAATGAGTTACAATGGTAGTAAATACAAAAAATAAGTCGGTAACAGATATCCACAGAAGATACATTATGCATACATTGCTTGAATTATGGGCAAAGACATGATGCTATTTAAATGACAAGAAACAGTTACTTAATTAAGCCGTATCTTTTATTTATTATTGCTTGGTGGATATAATAGCTATAGATTAATTCGAAATTGCACATCCAAAAACTACAATTTGACATCATTTGACGAAATTGACAATTTCATAGACACCAACTGTCACCCTCACACTGGCTGGCGATAACTTCATCAACAAAAAAAAAAACAAAGCTATGAAAACAAATCGCTCTACATCTATTTTAGAAATTTAAACGCGGGACGAAAAAAAGAAACGAATTGCGCTAGACACATGTTGCCAGTATCGAAATAACAATGAAGGTTTTTTATTCAAAAACTTCTTGGCACGTGCTCGGTGCATCAGAGTACAATTATTAGGGGTGAAGTCATTTCCTGTGATGACAAAGATACGGAAAGTATATTTCGGGGGGAAAACTTCGTGTCTAATTATGCGAGGCCGTTTAACGGAACGCGGATTTGGCGGGAAACTATATTGACGTCACGATCTTTCTCAGTTGGGATTGCAAGGGCACATTTTGAATTAAATCGTTGTATCGTCAAAAATAACCTAATACTTAACAAGACCATAAAAACACTTATGCCCTACTTCAAGGGAAATTCATTTAAATGTAAACTACAAGTCCTCAAACTAATTACAACAATATTAACAACACAGCGTCACGCCTTTCCCCATACGGGGTGGCAGAGGTACAACTGTGCCTACTTTTAGCCAGTGATTAAGTTATGCCAACTACAAGTCTCTTTATTAACGTGAATATATCAATGTAAATTTTGCACAAAAAACAATACAATATACAATGGAGAATAGAGAATACATGTAACAAGGCGAGCTTATATCTATCTTCTTCCAGCAAGGCTTGAGTTTATAAATCTAGGTTTAACCGCTTCATAATCAAGATTACAGCTACAAGTGCACTTACCTATACCTATCTATATAATAAAAAATAAAAACATTTCAATCATAGACCAAGCAACGAATTAAACAGCTGATCACTAGGGCTGTAAAGAAAGGGGAAGCTTTTAGTTTTTTTAACCGTAACGGAAAACTATAGCAGCTGTCTTGTAGGGTCAGGTTGGTTGACCTAAGGCGTTAGAATAAGACAAGTAAAGGGTAATTGACCTATAGGGTACTAAATGTCAATAACTCTCTAGAATTAACAATGATTGAAGCTGTTTTTCTTAGAATCTGTACAAAATCTGTCACTAGGGTTCCGTACCCAAAGGGTGCCAAACGGGACCCTATTACTGAGACTTCGCTGTCTGTCTGTCTGTCATCAGGCTGTACCTCATGAACCGTGGTAGCTAGACAGTTGAAATTTTCACAGATGATGTATTTCTGTTGCCGCTATAACAACAAATACTAAAAAAAAACAAAATAAATTTAATATTAAGGGGGCTCCCATACAACTAACGTGATTATTTTTTTTGCGGTTTTTTATAGATAATGGTACGGAACCCTGTGCGCGAGTCCGACTCGCACTTGGCCGGTTTTTATTATTATTTTGTTTTGTTTAGCCAGACGGTTACAAAGTTCAAGTAGGTACATTATTTGTATTAAAAAATGTTCAGGTTGTCATGGTAAAGATTAACCTAATCTAACCTAACCTTATTTTACTCAAATGAAAGTAGTCTATCCCTTGAGACTGATTCGCGCAACTGAGTTTAATGTCGGGTATAGGCTCACCTCGGACACTCCATAGAACGCTCGTAAAAAATCACCTATTACTACTACATAACCGAATGATATTTGTACACGTGCAAATGTGTGCGTAAACTCGTTCTTTTGTGAATGTGTGCGTTCAGCGCCTAAACAAAGTGTCTCCCGAAGAGGCTCCCCGACTCCGGGGTGAGGTGCGGTATCTGAATCCACGTGGGGAAGGGAGTGGCCGTTCTGTACGTAGTACTATTATCTCTTCTGTGGTATAGGTAGCATTGATATTGAGTGAACAAAAGACACTCAAATAAATCTACACAATATGTCATCATATGCCTGATTTCGCCAACAGTTGGAGATACTTAGCTTTATATCTGTAGTATGTGTCTATGGCATGGTTGCCATGGCGACAAATAAATAGTTTCAATCTAGAACTTGATCTTTTACTACATGGTGGCAGCGGTGAAAAAAATAAAAATTTAACGGTGCTACCTCTTAAAGTTAGGGGTCCTCAGTAGCCTGGATGACCCTTGGCCTTAGTGAAAGCGAATCAACCGCTAGGTGACCCCTGAAAGAAATAAAGTGTCGCCAAAAATATAGGGATTGATCGTGAAATCGGCACAGCCAAAGAGTCAAAATTATGTCACAGAAGAGATAATAGTACTACGTACAGAACGGCCACTCCCTTCCCCGCGCGGATTCAGATACCGCACCTCACCCCGGAGTCGGGGAGCCTCTTCGGGAGACACTTTGTTTAGGCGCTGAACGCACACATTCACAAACGAGTGTCCGAGGTGTGATTATGTCACCATCATTATTATGATTCTGTTTAGTTGGTTTGAGTCATTGCTCATGATATTCGGAAACCGATCCAACCAATCACGTCGCCATAATAGCGGGTTGATGATCAAAATGCGCCCGCGCAGGTGCACCGACCGCAATCGCTTCCGAGTGGCTCTCCGCCCGCGGCGATCTCGCCACTAGGTCAGTACTGGTTTATTGAAAACCCAGATCAGGTGAAAGAGGCACAAATAAAAATAAAACTTACTTAACCCATCGTCAGTGGGAATGGTCGCTACGAGCACTTAGCAATAGAAATGTAATTGTTGTAAAATTAACCCACTGATGAAAAGTAGTATAGGTACTGTAATGTTGGTACTGTCACGCAAAATGTAGTAATTGGCTAAAGCAGGTTACAACTGTGCCTCAGCGACCCCGTATGGAAAAAGGTGTGACGTGTTGTTTATTTACACATGAGAAGATGTTGTGCACATATGTAGGTCTACCTTTTGTTAATTAATCCCAGGGAGCACTTGTCCAGTGGAGAGCGCATAGATTCATTTTTCTTTGAAACACAACTCACCAATTCACGGGCGGCGGGGGACCAGGTAAGAGAGCTGAGATTGGTCAGCCGCTGCGAAACTGTCTGGCGGCCCGTCATCGTACAGGGCCCGAATTCTACTGTACACAAGCATACTTCAAGCCTGGCACAAACTTGAATACGAGGCATTTGGTATTCTACTAAAACCGGAATCCAATTCACAAGCGCCAGCGTGACGCCAGCCTACTTCGTATTCTACTATCCAAAACGTACTTACGCTGGCGTCAAACTGGCGCCAGCGTAAGAACGCTTTGGACAGTAGAACAAAGTAAGCTGGCGTCAAACTGGCACCAGCGTGAGTACGTTTTGGATAGTAGAATACGAAGTAGGCTGGCGTCACGTTGGCGCTTGTGAATTGGATTCCGGTTTTAGTTGAATACCAAATGCCTCGTATTCAAGTTTGTGCCAGGCTTGTGGTATGCTTGTGTACAGTACAGAATGTGTGTCTATTGCCGCTACAACACATACTATACTGCACGAAATATTGAAAAAATAGAGGTGTCCCCCAGACAAAAAACGTGATTGTTTTGTACAGTTTTGGTACGATAGTACGGAACCCTCCGCGTGAGAGTCCAAATCGCACTTAGCTGATCTTTTTTATTTAGCTCTGTTAGGGAGTGGGCAGAATTTAATTGTAATTACCTCTAAGGATTACTTGTTTGTTGTTATTTAGCTCAAACCAACATTCTAATCATCCCCACGACACACCGGTGAAAACTCAGATACTGATCTAGCTTGAAATCTATTTGCCTTCAAAGAGAGACGTCAGTGCTATCCAGATTTTGCCCGCAAGCTAAGTCTAGATCTGACTTTATGCCTAGATTTAACTTCACGAGATTATAGAGCTCGCCTCCAAAGTAAACAGGGACCGCGGGCTGCACTTTCTTTTGTTTTTCAGATATAAAGGGCTTGATGCAGTTGTCGGTTTTTAGTTGGTGAATGATTTTAACTTTAGTTTAAATAATATAATGCCGTCACGTTCTTGGTTATTAACATATTGCACAGGCACAATTTTAAATAGCATAAATACAAAGGGAGTTGGCCTATCGCCCCGGTTTGAAGTAATTATTTATGTATCAAAAAAAAGTCACATACACATCACACTATCACATCATACTAATCACACTAATATTATGAATGTGAAAGTTTGTATGTGTGTGTCTGTGTGTTTGTATGTTTGTGAGTCTTCTACGCTGAAACGGCTGGATGAATTTGAATGAATTTTGAAATGTTAAAGGTATTATAGGTACGTGAATTTAATTTCAATAAAAATTAAATTAAATTTCATTTTATTAGGGTTCCGTACCCGAAGGGTGCCAAACGGGACCCTATTACTGAGACTTCGCTGTCCGTCTGTCCGTCCGTCCGTCCGTCTGTCACCAGGCTGTATCTCATGAACCGTGGTAGCTAGACAGTTGAAATTTTCACAGATGATGTATTTCTGTTGCCGCTATAACAACAAATACTAAAAATCAAAAGAAATTTAATATTAAGGGGGGCTCCCATACAACAAACGTGATTTTTTTGCTCATTTTTGCTCGATATTGATAATGGTAGCAGGCAGACGCTTAAAATGTTCACAATATATTGAGTATATTATTTACTTAAAAAATAAATAATTAAATTAAAATTAAATTAATATTTAGGGGGGGCTCCCATACATTTTTTTTTGCGGTTTTTTATAGATAATGGCACGGAACCCTTCGTGCGCGAGTCCGACTCGCACTTGGCCGGTTATTTCTTTACTAATCAAAATACCACATGATTTTATGAGTAGGATTATCGTGATATTGAACAATATCTATATATTTTTTTTGTGTGCAATAAAGAAATTATGAAATTATATATATAAAAATGAATTCCTGTTCGTTAGTCTCAATAAAACTCGAGAACGGCTGAACGGATTTATCTTATCTTAGTCTTGAAATGTTTGTGGAGGTCTAGGGAAGGTTTAAAAGGCGAGAAAAAATCGAATAATTTCCGGGAAAACCCTAAAAACAGCCCTTTTCTATTTCCCATACAAACGTTTTCTAGAGTCAATCGTTTTCTAGAGTCAATTTTATTTTAACTTTATTGCTATTCAATAAAGTTCATATTAAATTGAGGCAGTACGAAGTCTGCCGGGTCAGCTAGTTATTTTATAAATAATAATTTATTGCATCACTAAAGGTTCATATTAAATTACTATTTAATGGAGTTTTGAATCACTGGCTGAAAGTGGGCACAGTTGTGCCTCTGCCACCCCGCATGGGAAAAAGCGTGACGCTATAATATTATTATTAAATGACTACATTCAATGGCACAAACCAGGGAAGTGTGGACGAAAGAGAGGGAGGCATTTGCCCAGCAGTGGGACGGAAAAAATACATTCAATAAAATATGTACTTAATTTTATGCACTCGCTGTAAACCAGCCCTAGGTCTTCTGTTAGCCTAGGACTTTCTCAGTAGAATCCACGTCTGCAGGTACCGTTGTAGCCCTGATCTCATCGCCAACCAGTTACCATCCCTTTACCGTCCCTTTACTGTTAGCCAGGACCAGGGAGCACTTATCCAGTGGAGAGCGCATAGACACATTTTCCTTTGAAACACAACTCACCAATTTACGGGCGGCGGGGGACGTAAGAGAGCTGTGATTGGTCAGCCGCTGCGAAACTGTCTGGCGGCCCGTTATCGTACATAGGTTGCGTATGTGAACGTTTGTTGAATACAACAAACGATTGGCGAGCCGCATTCCCCCGCAGGCGCAGTCAATTGGATATATAGTCTCTGGCCAGGACTTATGGAGACATTGTTCCTTGTTGACAATGACGATACGCCTATTTGAGTTTATCTACTGCGGGGATCTCATGGGGAATAAGAGCTCCGTGGATTTGACGTTTCTCACGCAGGAGATGCAGGTTCGAATCCCGGAGGAGTCATGGTCTTGTTGCCAATGAGATAATTTCATTTACTTAGCGTACTTAGCTCTGGCGTTATTTGAATGGGGTGGTATAAATACAGAGTGTAACAGAAAGGGGTGTACTAGCTGAAAAAGGGTTGTTAGGAACATCATTCTTAACAACTTTCATTATGGGACCGACTTGATCAGAGCATCTTTATTTTTCACTCCACCATACAGATCAGCTGAGCGCTAGGCCCGAAATGTACTGAGTTAATAAAAATAAAGTTGCTCTGATCAAGTCGGTCCCATAGTGAAAGTTGTTCAGAATGATGTCCCTAACAACCCTCTTTTGGCTTGTACACCCCTTTCTGTTACACCTTGTATATCCTCTATTGTAGCTTCTCTATATTAATTAGTCGTAGAACACAGTAGCAGTTTGGTAAATAAGATTGAGGCAAAAGTTTCCTCTATTTTACTTGACTTCCATAACATAGAAATCATCTCATTATAATGTTCAGATTTGTATCAGAAATATCCACAACGCGAGCAAATTAGGCTTACTTCTGTTACAGCTGGTCCGCACCGCAAAGACTTTAAATTTTATTTTTTAATTTTTCTTTGCATGCTAAAATTAATAGCTGATAAGGAGTTCTTATATACCAATTGACCATCGACTGCCTACCCTTATCTTGGCAAATAAAGAATCTTTATCTCTTTATCTTTGTATAAATATATGTAAAATTACGTATAAATCTGTCACAAACAGTCCATTATTCTTCCTTATTTTCCATAAGCCATGGACAATTTTGCAAGACATGCAAGTTGATTGCACTTTACCAAAGGAAAAGGTAAGGCTTGCTGTTTTGTATTTTTGTTAACGTCTTATCTACATCTGTTCTTTTTTACAAAGGACAAACATGAATTTTATCTAAATCCTTTTAGTAAATTATGATAACATTTTGTTGATTGCTTTGTTCTTTGTAAAAACAAATACAGAACATAACTGTATTAGCTGTGGTTTTTTAAGATCAATAAATAAATAAATAAATAATTAAGACAGGTGTAGGTTTAAGTCTTTCCCGTGCAGGCTGGTTACTATCTTATAATAGCAAACCAACCGCTAATCGTAGCTACTATTTTGTGGTGTTTGCGGTTTATGTAAGGTTCGATAGTAGTTCAGTGGCAGCTTGACGGTGGCTCGATGATAGCTCGATTGTTGTTTGATTTGTTCTAAGTGGAGATTTAGTTTGTTTTTCATCTCGACTTTGTGAGTCACCTTTGGAAGGAACGTCCGACGGTAGTATAGATTCTGCTGGTGATGGCATGACACACATCATATAGGAAACCTTCATATTTCTATCGCTGCGGCGATTGGCTAGCGGCCGAAATTAATAACCTATCTTCTATCCATAATCTGCAGATTTGAGATTGCTAGTGTCAATTTTGACATAAATCCCATAGCGCAACTGTCAAATGTAACGCGTTATCTGCAGATCACGGATAGAGATAGGTTATTGGGATCGGCCATAGTTCTCTGTCACGCAAAATGGATTATTATTATTTGCCCAACTCCTAAGATACAGGTAACACTAGTTTAGGAGTTGGATGTTCAATATTCAATCAATGCATCATACCTATTACTAGACCTTTATACCTCAATTATATGTACATAGGTTTAACTACATGGGTTTTAGTTGGAGAATAAACAATTTCAATTTAATAATTGATAAAAAATGGGGTGCAATTTTTTCTGCCACCCCTTATACAAAGATTAGTGAGCGATTACCCTGATGAACTGTCGCCTCAGCTACGGACTAACAAAGTGTTTGGTGTATTTTATTTTGGTTTGCTGATTCATTTTGTTGACAGAGACCTATGATATTGTCTTACAATGATTATGATAAAACATAAATCAATATCACAATCAATCACACAATCGTTTAAATTGCATTTCCAATCCAATCACAAACAATACCCCGAGACTCAAGCGCAATCATCGTAACGTCTTCAGTCCTCCCGCACCGGATGCGACGCCATTGCGCGCTCGACCGTTCCAAATTCAAAACGGAGCGACTTCCGGCGTGACGTCAGCGCCGCCATTTTGAACTGTCTGCGCGAGAGCCATTGTCTGGTTGATACAAATACTAAAGTCATGGGAAATGGGAGCGGGCAGAATGAATTTCCCGTAGGAATGTTTTTTGTTGGCCGCCCGGACCTGTGTAGTGTTTTTTTTTTGGTTCATTTATTTGACTGTTTCTCTGGTGGTAAAATGGTACTTTCGTTCATATTTCTTTACAAACCTTTGTTGTTCTTTCTATTCTTGCACACGGTGAGCACATTTCACGCATGATAAAATTTCCTTTGTATCACAATCCTCATAACTAAAGAAATTCTAGAATTATGGATTACTGCTTTAAATTAATTTTCTCCTGAAATATTAATATTCTCTACTGAATTAGCTATCGTGTTAATGAAATATCTACCCAAATCGCTGCAGAAGTACTACTGTGGGGTACAAAAAACCGTGAACAATCGTTATGACCTCTGAGACTTCTACGAACTTGGCCTAACCTCGGCTAATAATTCGGTACAACAACAACCAATACCATTCTTCAGTAATGAATCGATTAATTGAATCGAGAAGACGCGTTAATCGAGTATTTAACGGCTGAACGAATCGTCTTATTTGTTATTTTAATTGATGAGCGGTTCCGTCAAATTATTTGTTGGATTTAAAGCGGGATCTTTTAAAGGTTAACTCCTTCTTATCGTCACCATCGACAACTTATTTACGCCCACTGCTGTGTACTGTACAGGCCTCCTTTTTGGGAAACTTATCCAGTCCTGTCCTAACACTCCTGCCTATCTGGCTGTTGGTGGACCAATGCTCCATTTCTTTCTCCGTTTGTATTTTCCTTCTTTCGGCCACAACTCGGTCAGAGATCTACTCCACCTACCTCTACCCCATCTCGTCATTTTATGTATTGTTTGTTAGGACATTAAAATCATTGCATATTTAGTAGAAAATTAGGATTTATCATTCTTGGTACAGCGCTTATTACATTACGCTGTCGGCAGGGCACGATTTGTATAGACGTCTCACTCTGATAGAACGACTAGAAAGAGACAGTGAGTCAGACAGGGCCATATAAGTGCCACCATCGACGATGACGCGTGACGTAGCTATTTGCATCTTTGTCTTTCAGCAGAGTGCCCCGATGAAAGAGAAAGATGCAAATAGCTACGTCACGCGTCGTCGTGGATGGCGGCACCTATTAAGAAAAGTTAACACGGGTTTTTGCCCATTTGTTTTATCTGGAGCGTCATCACTATGGGGAAATTTACACGAAAATATATCCACCAAATCCAAGTCAGGGTTCACTCGCCCTACTCTGAATTAAAATCGACCTGATTATCCGCCATTTTTGTCACAAAAAATCGACCATCGAAGCATCCCCAGCGTCAAAAAAAAAGCTGAGGTCAACGTTGGCTAAGAGACTTTTTTGTTGACGCTACCGAGGTCACTTCTAGGCCTTTTGTTGTGTAATGGATCTGTTTGTACTCTTGTGATTTGTATTATCGGTAAATTATTATTTATTTCAGTTCAGTTTTCATGGTAAAATCTGTCTTTGCTTTTTTTTATACATATAGCCTAAATGGTGTCCCACTGCTGGGCAAAGGCCTCAACGGTTCGAGCCTACACATCTCTAGCTGAAGCTTTGTTTTTGAAAAATGATTTTCAATGATCAATTAGCTGTACCTTAGAGGTAGACAAATAGTAAGTCCACTTTTAGAGGTAGACAATAGTAAGTCCATCAAAGTTAGACTCTGAGGTACAGAAATGAAATTCTCAAAAAGTGGACTTACTAGTGTCTACCTCTAAGTTACAAATCAATCGACGATGGCTGTTTTCCGCTAAATTGAAAGTATTTAAACCTACTTTGTCTTTATTGATATGATTTATTGAACAAACTCAGCACACAAAGTACGAATACGTCCATATTCCAACAATCTAGTTCACCATTTCACCTCCTTGCAACTTATTAATTATTAATTCTTTCACCCAGTTCGTTAGGAAGCAGGATGTACAAGTATAATATTTATTATGGACGCGGCATTTCTGCAAAAAGTGTAACTTTTGCGGAGCGTGACGGGTGCGCGCACGCAAGACACTATACTTGTTAGTGAGCATCGGTCTTGTTCTCGGTAGTTGGTGCAACATTCTAGAAAATACTACTTTTTAGGTGTCCGTTGTTGTAGGTAGAGGACCTAATAGGAACATGTCTGAAGTTGAAGCATTATGTAAAGTCATCTTTGTAAATTATGTTTATGTACTATACTATCCAAGAGGTTTCAATCCCCGGGGGGATAAAGAAATGAAAAATAATCCCCAGGTTAGATGTTTAGTCGCCTGTTTCTTGATCCCACGACACAGGGTGTCCGAGTGTGGGGCCAGAAGCAATGTATGTGCCTGTATATAAGTAAAAACTAATAATGAATTAGTGTCGGCTCGTCGGCCTGTCCGTCGTGGGTTGATCTGCCTCAGTGGATCAAGCGGCAACGACTGCGTCGGCGAAACGATGCGACCGCGTGGTGTTTTGATTCGCACGATGACTGCCTCTGGGCTCTGATTTGTTTGTTACGTAGATCGACATTCGAAACAAATGAGTCTACTGTAGACACTGATCAATAAGACCTAGGGCCCAAATCTCGCCCTAGCAAATGGAAAGCGTACACGCAAAATGTCTACGACATGTCATATGCAAATGACGATGTTTTAAGTAGTCTATTATTTTAATATTTATCGTTGTGCACTTATGTAGGTCTACCTTTTATTAAATTATCCTCTCCATCCTAGGTTTGCTGGAAGAGATCTCTTATTAGAGATAAGCTCGCCTTTGTACATGTTTTTTTTCTAATATTAAGTGTCTGTATTATGTTTTCTGTGCAATAAAGTACTTATAAAGTATATTTTCCGTCTACGCTTTCATGGGTGAGAATATTAGGTTCCTAGAGGCCGATTTCCGCTGTTAGAATTCAATGCGTATTCAACAAATGGGAGGTCCTTCGCATTCAAAGATGCGTAGGACCTCACATATGTCGAATGAAATAGGTACCGATATTGAATGCGTATTCGACAACTGGGAGGTCCTTCGCCTATTTTAATGCGAAGGACCTCCAATTTTTCGAATTCGACAAATTTGCTATAGAGAGGAGAATCAGCCTCCTGGGCATTTTTCATAAATTATTTAGCCGCATACGCTTGTAACGTTTTTGTTCAAAAAGTGCATAAAACGCACCATTTTACCCGAGGCGCATAAAGCGAGGGTGGATATTCAAGTCGAGGGTAAAATGGGTTTTATATACGAGTTATACACTATACACTCTGCTTTTCACTTTGATTGTTAGGAAGTTAAACAGAAATATTGCAAAAACAGTTGCAAATTGCAATACAAAGCAAAAATAAGGACTTTCCGCCAAGATACTTTTTTTTAATACTTGGCAGTGGCAGTTAGCATAGGTGTGTGTGGTGTTTACCTGTCAACCTTTGTCTTAGAGTCTAAGATTTAGACGAAGATTTTACTTTGTGCACTAGACCATAAAAAGTGACTTTATGCAGCCTATTATTATACCCAACATAAAGACGAACTTTACGAGCATGAGAAGTGAAAAGTACGAGTATGTACCCCCGCTAAGTACGAGTATATTGTACCCCCGCTAAGATAAGCCGGTTTTAGAGGTAATTTCTGACCCTCATACGGCATTTTTCATTATGAGTTTCTTACAGGAGTTGATTTCGAAGTTCATTCATTGCAAAACTTCAAACTACCTACCTGTCCGATTGTTCATTCGCAACCGAACTAAATACTTGTTACTACTAAAACGTAATATTTAGTAAGAAAATCAACTACAACAATACTCAACTGAAATGTCGTGATGCCGGAATGAGGTAACAATTTAACGGTGGATTAAACAAATTTGAGTTTTAATGTCTAATGTTTTGATTATGAAACGATTTCATGGGATGATAGGTTGATTGGAATGATTTGAATTCTTTTTTAAATTAATCGTTTTTGTGAGAATATAGTGTTTTACGTCCGTTTTAAATTCTAGGATGTTTTTTTTCAGTAATTTGGAGTTTCACCGCTCCGTAACCAATAAGAATAATAATTCAATAAGAATTACCAAGAAATGATTTTGTATGTAAAATCTAAAATCAGTTTGGTGTATTAATTACCTCTGAGTAGTTAGATAGTTACAATATAACATAAAGTTTTTAACTGGTTCGCCGATACATCTTATATAACAATAGTTCGCCATTGTTTGGTCGTTCGAGCGGTGTGCCTCTGGGAGTGAAGGGGTTAAAATGTAGTATAATTATTCCCACATGTTAAAATATAGAAAATATCGTGCGAAAACCTTTATTCCAGCGAAATGTAGGTATACTTAACCTTGTGTATGCAAAAAACCGTGACGCCAAATAACTGTTCACCACTCCCATTCACACTTGCAGCACAACGCTACAGCTCAATCAACTCATCGGTCCCTGAACACCAAACCACTGAACCTAATACGCAGCCACAGTGCGAATCAAAACATTTGGACGTCACAAAAGGATGCTTCCATATTGCCGTGTAATAGAGTCGAGAATACAGATCGATGGTTGGTGCCAGCCCAGTGGAGATCAGGTGGTGGCAGCGGAGCATGGAACACGTGGCTGAGTTGAATGAGGAACGGAAACTCAGGCCAGGGTCGGAGACAGTCAAGCGAGAATCGTAGTACGCCTGAAAACCCACCACCGGTGATGCGAGGAGTCTTAGTACCACAGTCGTGGTGCGTTCTTTAGACTTGTCTAACGGTAAAATGTCATTGGGAAGTTTCTGACCCAAAATCTGAATTTTGCGTACACGAAAGAAACGTGTGGTAGTCGTTAGATAACATAACGTCCTTTAAAATTGTGCAAGTTATTATTTTTCTATCTCATGGGAATGCTGAAAAAAATATGTTTATGTGATGACCCAAACACATGAATTTTTGCGCTTACCAATGGAACCTATGGTAGTTATAAGATAATTTAACGTCCTTTTTTATCTTATTGAAATGTTGAAAAAATCGTATTCTTAGATGAATTTCGAAAGCTAAACTAGTATATTCTGATACGTTTGTATGAACCGGTTGGGCCATTATATCCCAAGATTCCCCATGACCCACAATAATGCGCTTTAGTCCCTAACAAGTAGATGGCTCAGGCATTTTATAATGATTAGATAAATAACAAGAACACAAATTCAGATGCGGTGCGAAATTGTAAAATAAAACATTGTGACAGACGAATTTTCTGGCAACTTCAGGAGACTATCACTACCTAGATGAAAATATAATTTTGCAACATGAATATTTTGAAGTCCGTTAAAGTATACATTTTCATATTTTTCCTATTCGAAACGTTCTCAATTTTATAAAAAAAGAAACAGAATATGTAAACAATTCTACCAGAATTTTGCCATTCTGACAAGAATCCCGCAGAACCCAAAACATATGACCGAATACAACAGAACGGCTTTATTTGAGAGAAACTTTATATTAGCAGTAAAAGTAAAATTTCACTCAAGTAAAGGCGTTCTTATGTTTCAAACGACATATTACAGTTAGCATATTGATCGCACGTCAAATTTTGAGCAGGCAGTATGCATCTGGGCCAAACTCACCTCCATTCATACCAGCAAAGAGCTATCATTCAATGCTCAATAAACGTTCTTCGTAAGTTTAGAAAGTGGCACCGCTCTGGTGGCCATTGTTAGTTTTTGTTCGATTTTTTTAATCGGCCACTAAAAAGCTGTGGAAAGGTGCTACCGGGAAGTGTCAAAGACGCGATTCCTATAAGAATGCTAAGTATGAGTTAGAGGAGTTATAGAAAGCTTGGCGACGCAAACTCAATGGTCAATATGGTAATTTCACTACGGATGAGGCTGGCAAGGACCATGAGGATTTGTGCTTCGAGATAGGACTTACGCTGATCAGAATTAATGGGTATGATGATGATTAATAGGTAAATATAGTTTAGTGGATAAAGATAAAGATAAAGACTTTTTTAAATTTCTGTTTGTTACTTATAATTTGGAGGTGACTTGGTAATTTGTTCCAAATTGCTGTGCACATAGCGTAGCAGTTTTTCTTAAATCTTGTACTTTTTGGGATCACATCAAGGGTTAGTTTGTTAGGTTTTCTTAGACTCCTAGACGACAGGTTTTTCGCTTGCTTTGCTTGGATTTCATGCTTGCCTCTCACGCAGGAGGTGCAGGTTCGAATCTCGGTGCTGACCATGTACTAGTGAGATAAGTCATTTATCTTTAGTACGTTATACGGACGTTCTAACGGTAAGGGAAAAAATCGTGAGGAAACTTTCATTACTCCATAGCTGCGGCGATCCCCTTAGCACGCAAAATGGAGTATCGAATAACTGGCTAAAAGTGGGCACAGTTGTGCCTCTGCCACCCCGCATAGGAAAAGTGGGCACAGTTGTGCCTCTGCCACCCCGTATAGGAAAAGTGGGCACAGTTGTGCCTCTGCCACCCCGTATAGGAAAAGTGGGCACAGTTGTGCCTCTGCCACCCCGTATAGGAAAAGTGGGCACAGTTGTGCCTCTGCTACCCCGTATAGGAAAAGTGGGCACAGTTGTGCCTCTGCCACCCCGTATAGGAAAAGGCTTGACGCTAAGTTTTTGTTTTGTGTTAAAAGGTCTCCGTCGCAAACGCCGAAAATGTTATCTAACAGAAAGTACTTATGTATACAGGTCGCGCCAAATTTTTTGGCACCTGATTGGCGCGTGTACAAGAGAGATACTTAAATGGGCGAGAGAGAGAGAGAGAGAGAGAGAGAGAGAGAGATCAGACTTCCTTCCTGGGGGAGGCTGCTAAAACTTTACATTATGTCTCATCTATCACCAAATCTCATCTTTTAAATGTCTCACTTCATATAACTGACTATAGTAAGAGGTATCTAAATTAATTGGTCGATAAAACAGCGCAAACGCCGACCAACGTTGGCGCGTTAAAAAGAAATTGGCGTCGTACGCGTGAAACGTTTTATATAATGCGTTTTTGCTGCCACCAACTATCTCCAGATTTGGGTGGTCGATGTGATTTTTCTTTTATGTGTTTAGAAAGATTTGGTGTTAGTCATTCAGTCATTTATAGATGAAGACATAGACATATTGTGTGTAGACTTACTTACTTAGGAAAATTATTATCTTTACTTTACCTTATTGAGGAAAAGAGAGATGAATGCCAGGTTTACAGAAAATGGAGGTATATTTAGTCTCTGTCCTACCTCTCTTACTTTATTCAATACCCTGGAATAATGGCGTGAGCATATAGGTAGGGTAAAAAGTTTTTTCGTATTTTGTATGTGTATATTTGTAACTAAATATCTTTGGATGTGTTTATCGTATCTGGCAGGTTTTATATTTCAAAAAATAAATAAATACAATAAAATGTTGTTGTTCCCAACAATTTTTTATTTGTTTTTCTTTATGTCAAACTGAGTGAATCTAATGGAGAAATTCAATGCATTTTAAAGTTGTAGAAAAAAAAAGGAAGACATTCAACGATGGCCGTGAAAAAAAATTTGATGTTTATAAACCTTATACAGTGTCAGTAAAAGTAGCACAAAGTCGGTTTAAGCGATTTCAATCCTCAAATTTTTAAGTCAAAGATGCACCGTTTTGTTCGACCTGGTAAGATCTTTTTACCCGACGTAATATATGGTACAGGTATAAAGCAGAAGAAAATACATTTGACATTTTGTTCAGATATAGTAACTACACAGACCTGGGACATTTTGTTCAGATATAGTAACTACACAGCGCGTGCCATACAACGCAGAACCGTCAGCAACGGAGGAGAGCATGTGGTCACGATCCTCAGCATTGAGGGACTGACAAAGAAGATGACTGGAACCGACTTCTTCAAGTCATCATAAAGGACAAGGTAATGAAAAGACGCGCAGGAAAAAGTAGGAAGCTGTGGTTCCGTAACATCAGGGAATTGACGGGAGTGGCGGAGAACAGCTGATGCGTTTAGCAACCCTATATGATAAGAATGCACTTGCGTTTGTAAAGCATTACTCCTTACAACCCATCTCAACTATCAGCGTTGACACCAAAAGCTACAATGGCATCCAAACAAGCATTTTTTTATAATGCACATTATCTCATACCCAATAAAAATACCCACGTAACCTCAAAGACAAAAGACACGAGTAACCTAGACCCCATAGAGCTACAATAGTTGGTTCCCACACTTGAGGGTCTGGTTGGGAAAAAGTGATGTTTTCACTTATAGTGTGCGTCGGGTTATGTATGTATTGTATGTCCGCGTTTTATGTATTCGATGGGTATAGACATGTATTGCTGTTTGGTTATAGACATGGATGGTTTCTTTACTAACTCTTTGAGCATGAGTGTCAGCAGAGCACCTTGTAGAGGAATCTTTGTAAATTAATCTATCACAGAGAGCTTATCGAGACAAGCCATAATAATATTTAGAACTAACTGTTTTTGAATTGTGACTAGAATTTAATACAAATCTAACAGTATCAAAACTCCGACGGAAAATCGACTGCTGAAAATAACAGATAAAAGCCTCTGAATGTGAGTCTTATAAGACTTATACGTAGATTTTATAGGCATTTTAAAACTTGGTTAACGTTAACGTGCCCTTACAGGGTTCATTGTTGGATATAATTTTGTAAAAGTGTACCACAATGACGCAATAAATATATGAGTATGAGTATGGTTTTCAGATTTGGTTACCAGTAAAATAAAAAGTAGAATTGAGATTTTTATTGCGTACGAGGACTTACCTCTATATTATGACAGAATAACATAAGCTGTCATTTATACAGCCAAACTCTTTCAAATTATCTCTACAGAGTAATTTTATATTTCGTTAATTTAGTATTTTGTAGAGACATTATATGAATGTATATGTAATGGTCAGCGAATATAATAAATACGACCTGAAATTAACAGCCACGCCAACCCAATGATGCTAAACTTATGAGGTAGAGACTGAATCAAATATCTCGAGTTTTGATTGGCTGATGAATATGATGTTATAATGTTATATTTTTTTACATCAGACAAATATCGTAGGTATTTAAATCGCCCGTAAACAATAATTAGTTGCACGTTCATTGAAATTTCAGCATAATAACCAAAAGTAGGTTCATAACGCAACAAAACCAGGAAAAATATATTGTTAAAAATGCGCTACTTCTAATCCATTAATTTCTAAAACAAGACAAGTGAAAATGCCAACAAAAAACCGTACATACCTAGACCGGAAAATTACGAGCCGCAGCAATATCACGTAACCAGCCTTTTTTCACGAAGCGAAAACGAAAAAGTAATAGTTATATACAACTTTCTTTATACCACTCCTGTTCTCCAAGTTGTTATTTTACACTGGTCACTTTGTCACCGTCTTAAAAATAAGTAGTCAAGTTTTTTCGGAGCGCGCGAGACACGTCCGCTTGCGCGGAGGTCTAAAGTACAAATGCGGTTGAGTGGAACAACTTACTTGCGCCGGCGCAAGCGACCCGCCCGCTATGTGCTATACAGGTTTTTCTTTACATACACACATACACACGATTTATATAAGGATCCTTATATAAAGCGGCGGTAATTTTTAGCTTTGGGACGCCGTGATTGCTTGTTGGTTGGAGGATTGAAGTCATTTTAATTTGGATTCGGAAAGAACGGAGTTTTTGAATTTGATATCTAAGTTTATTGTTCATTTTAATGATAAACTAAGAACAATTTACTGGATACTAAAACAACACAACTCTCGTCATTACTCTTATAAGAATAATAATGAGTTAAATTATGTTTGAAAATCTTCTCTATAATATTTTCGGTATAATTAATTAAACGTTTTCAAAATCAAAGGCCATACAAAGTTCTGAAGAACAGTAGTATGTATGTGTTTCTGAATACATTACAAAAATACCATTTCAATATACTTCTCAAAAGCAAAGTTTATTTCAACCGATAAACTTGATTGTTCTATGAAGTAAGTTCTCGATAAATGTTACTTTCATACAGAAGACATCAACGAGGGTCAGCGCTTTCTTTCTGATCTAACTTTAAGTTTTTTTTAAAGTTTTTTAATGGCTTGCCGTTACGTGTTTCATTATTAATTGAGTAATTGTATAATATTCATCTTACAAACTTTAGCCTCAACCTCTGCCAGCCCATATAAGAAAAGGCATGACGCTTTGTTTTTGTTGTTTATTTCACTTATCAATAAGATACGATACTCCTAATAAGACGTGCAAAACCTGTGGCATGATTCTCGCGCATTCGATATAGATATCTACACCTATATCGAGCGATTTTGTATGGGAATCTGTTAACATAGGTCTCGATATCCGTATACCGAAGGCGCGAGAATCATGCCCCAGCCGGTCGACCTGTAGATACTTTATTGCACAAAATAACACATTTTACAATTGAAAGTGGACAACACATGACAAAGGCGAGCTTATCTCTATTAAGAGATTTCTTCCAGCAACAGATTCCCGTACAAAATCACTCGATATAGGTGTAGATATCGTATATCAAATGCTCGAGAATCGACCCGCTGAACTTTTGCTATTTTTCATTATTATTTTCTTCCTATCCTTTATTTTTCATGTTTCTTTCTAAACACAGCTAAATACTCGACATTGGTTATAACCTCTTATCATTTATTAGTATTAAATTGAGTATCAGTTATATTTTGAGTGGCTGGTTATCCATGCGGGCCCTATTTCTTGCCCAGCTCACTCAACCATGTCACCAGAAGTCATGGAGGGTGGAAAAGTAAAGAAGACTCATAAAAGTTATTATTATTTATTATTCCCATCCTATTGCAATAACTCCATCAACCCGTAATAAGCCATAGTAATGTAAAAATTACCTCATACAAAAAGGGGCACTATAAAATACAACACTACGTCAATAATGCATAGAGTTAATCTAACTAAGCACAGAACTCGCTGCTATGATTATTTTTATATAAATTGATAGTGCATTATATCTTTTTGTAATCTTTAGGCCAATCTTCGGTCTGTTTAAATAAGAGACCAAAAAAGTTTTCTGTGGGAGTTTCTTTGATCTTCTTTTCTTACAGTGGTCCAACGTAGAGAAGATTACGTAAAAAATTACGTATTCTAAGTGTATTTTTAATGTCAACAGAATAAATATACATTTATTTCTGCATAGTTACAAGGTAAAGTTACTCTGATAAAAATTGTTTTATAGTGAAAGTTGATCTAGAGTTGATTTCTTAAGTGGTACCCTTTTAATGTACTTTACATTTCAGTAACTCAAAAAATACAAGTTTCCAAATAGCCTTACAAATCTTATAAAAATCTACACAAAGAGAACCATCTCAAAAAAAATTACAACAGAATTACTCAGTACAATATTTCACCACAATCATACTTAAAACAAAAAAAAATGGAGTGATGAAAAAAAAACTACTGATGCTACCGAGCTGACAGGTGGAAATATACCTGTCTCTTTCTGACTTGTGGCAGGTGGTATACTTATGTCTCGCTCTACCGGAAGACGGTGTGATCTAAATTGTAACGGCGGCTTGTTGTAACTGACTTTTGAAAGGCTGAGGTTCTCAAACTTTGGGATCGTAATTAAGAATTATTTTTTTACCTATTTTTAGAATTTTGAAACATAACATAACGCTACGCCGTATCCCATACGGGGTGGCAGAGACACATTATTGCCCACTTTTAGCCAGTTATTCAGTACTCCACAGATTTGTTTAATGGAAAGAATATAGTTGAAAATTGTATAAGTCTCTCTTGACCCCCCGTTTCTGAGGGAGTGGTCATTCATTGTAACAGAGATTAATCAAGGATTAATTCTAAATAGCACTTCCTAAAATGAGTTTATCAAACGGTCACATCTAGTTTCGGAAACTGGGGGTCATTAAATTTCAAATAGTTTAAATGGAATATACGATACGAAAAAAAATACTTTTAAAGTAGAGCTACAGTATTTTCTTATAAAAATACAAAAATACAAAATCATTTATTAAAAAAAAAACTTTCAATTACAAAATATATCTATATAAAAAGCCTAGCTATAGAATTTTTCTCCTAATAAGTATCTACACGCTTTTACCTAAACTGGGTGGCAGAGACACCTCGCGCCCATAGTCAGTTACGAAGGCAGCCCAATGACACAACCACCACAGACAAATATTTACTATGCGTGCCAACTAAAAATAGGATCGCGCTCGTAGCCAACTTCACGTGATAAATGTCGAATTTGTAGGGCCAGGAAAAAATTTAAATATAAAAAAATATGTAAATTGTTACTTGTTTCCGAAAAGAAGAAACTTTCTTTCTAAAAAAACCGAAGATATTTCCTTATAGTTTCTAAGGTTTCGTACTAGTCGTAAAGACGTAATTTGTAAGTTGTTTGTGAAAATTATAAATTACAAAGAGCAAAATTTTAAGCTTTATGCAATATTAGTACCGGATGACATAGTTTTAAGTGGCGTGGAAGAATTAGAATAAAATGTATTTTTGTAAAAAATAAGAAAAATAAACTATTAATAATTCCTGCTTTGTTGTTTTTGCACACCTTACAATATACATCATGTAATAACAGGAATCTTATTAGAAACACATTAGAATGACCAAATACCTCATGAAAGATGTTTTTTTTGCTAGCATTTTTTTGCACACCATACAAATCATTAATGAAATTTGTGAATATTGCGGAACAAGATGGCGTTTTGACAGTCCTATTCTAAGTTGGCTTTCATAGTAGATTTCTACTCACAACAGTTTCAGCACCACTGGTTCTCAGTACCGGGGACACGTGCCTATAGTTTTAGAACCACTCTCTTTATAATGGCGCAGACCTCATTAAACGGTTTTCTAAGAATCATTGTATATACTATGTTTCTACAATTGCTGAGGTGCATCATGTTTGGTGAAACCACAGGGTGCTAATCCCATACAAATTAGAATTAGTAACCCTTCGTAAAAAAGAGATGGCGTGAGGAGTAATATTTGTACTTTAAACGCCATGGTTTATGTTAACATACTTCTAGGTGGCGCTAATCTTAGAATAAATCCTATATTTCTTAGCGCCGCCATCACGTGGTATTTGCAAATTTTTCGATGGTGCTGCACCAAGCAATAATGGCCTCGAACTAAAGAAGCTTCCGTAGCATCTCAGTTTACGCCGGTGTCATATTTTGTTCTAGGTGGTCTATCTGTATTAGTATAGTATCTGTGGTGAAACATACACTGTAACAATCAATACAAAAACGCAACTACATAGCGTAGCTTAACATAGTTTTTGAATTTTCAATTACGCACTAATAATAAATAATAAAAAAAAACTATAGTGCCTTTTCCAATACGGGTTGGCAGAGGCACAGCGGTGCCCACTTTCAACCAGTGATTCAATACTCTATTTTGCGTGACAGGGGGCTAGCCCATCGCCGCAGCTATGGATTAATGAAGGTTTTCTCACGATGTTTTCCATCACCTTTAGAAAGTCCGTATAATCTCTTATCTAATTGGTACATGGTCAGCACCGGGATTCGAACCTGCATCTCCTGCGTGAGAGGCAAGCATGAAACCCACTAGACCACGGAGCTCCCTTACATAATGCGGTACATATTGCATGAAGCCAATAATAGGCTTGTGGCCTGTCAAGTCAATTTTTTTTTATTTTTTTTTTATTTCATAAACATGAAAGAGCCATACTTCACCCCATCACAAACTTTTCTTTACGTGTGGTACTAACTCGAGGAATGAAGAGTCTATCTTCTATATTTTACCTTCTTCGTGTTTATTATTATTTTTGATCCTACCGTAAGACATTCAACTCGCCAGCTACATTATAGAGCTCGTCATTACTGCGCCCGCGCCGCGCCGGCGAGGGGGAAGAGCAAGCACAATTATTGTACTTCCGCCGGAGGATGTTAGGGTTGGGACGTCGAGGCTTGAGGCTTTTATCGATATCGTAACATAGCGTTACGCCTTTTCCCGTACGGCATACGGGGGGTGGAAGAGGCACAAAAGGTTGTATGTTTGGTGATGCATGGAGTGATATTGTGCGAGCATGTGGAAGGTTCTGTGAGAAGATTGGATGATAGTGTTGTCATGTATTATCCCAAATGACTAATGGACATAATGTTATTGAATAATCGAATGTATGTAATTGACCTGACTAATAATTTTATGTGGTGTTTAATGTAATCTATTTTATAGTTTGGATACTTTGTACGAAGAATTGGATTTTTTCTGTCATGTTGTACGAATTTACTTTAAATAAATAAATAAAATAAATAAATAAATATTAAATTTACAAGTCATAATTCGGCGGATTTATTTTCATGTTAAACGACATAATTAATAACTTTAGAACTACTGAATCGATTTTGGAAACATAGAAAACCGCATTGAAAGTAACTTCTAATAGTCGAGGCCGCAAGTTAGTACGATACTAGATCTACATCGTTCTTCACTGAAGCAGCAGACTAGGTAAACGCCTGTGCTCCTCGGTGTGGACATATATACTACACATATTGTCTAATATCACAGATACTATAACATTATATAGATAGACCACCTAGAACAAAATATGAAACCGGCGTAAACTGAGATGCTACTTTAGTTCGAGGCCAAAAAGCTTCTTTAGTTCGGGGCCATAATCGCTTGGTGCAGCAACATTGAAAATTTGCAAATACCACGAGATGGCGCTAAGATATATAGGATTTATTCTAAGATTAGCGCCACCTAGAACTACTGAAACCATGGCTTTTAAAGTAAAAATCTTACCCCTCACTCCATCTCTTTTTACGAAGGGTTACTAATTCTAATTTACATGCGATGAGCACCCTGTGCTAATATGTAACTCATTTTCTAAATTCGTAATTTGTAGATACTGCACAAAACAGACAAACAGAGAAAAAACATACACAAAGGCGAGCTTATCTCTAACAAGGGATTCCATCGATAACTAAATCTTGTCTCCGGAGCCCACACTAGGGCCAACCCTGCGCGCGCGGCGGACCGCGTCCAAGGAACGCAACTGCAAGTAACGGCCGAGCTTACTATACCCGCCTTGTATTGTAAGATAGTGACAACACCGTGAGGAAACCTTCATTAGTCGCAGCTACTGATGTGCCGTCGGCGACAATATAGCCATTCGACCGGCAATCATAATTAATAATTAATAATTTATTTATTGCACACAAAAAAAGTTAACAAAACACGGTGTATAATATAAAGTGTACAATGGCGAACTTATCTCTAAAAAGAGATCTCTTCCAGCAAACCAAGTTTCGATGAGAGATGTTGATAGCTGAGCGGGGTTAGACCCATGTGTACAACAATTTTAAAAGGTTGCATACATAAATATATAATATGCATTCTTACTTAATTGATTTTTTTTTTATTTACAAACATTAAAAAAAATAGTTATATTTAAAATGTGAAGATGGAGCAGGAATACTTTAGTGACAGCCTGATCACGTGGAACAGAAATACCTACATATATTTTTATTAATCGCAACTCAAAAATACTGGTTTGATCACCAAATATCAGGTCTAGTTGTATGTGTCATGATGTGCCGTTCCCGGTAATATTGCCAAAAAATGTATGGGGGCAATATTGCCTCGTACATTAGTTTCCCACAAATGGCAATATTAGTCAGGGAAGGTTAAGTTCGCTCACCCCCCTTTATCTTTCGTGGTAGGTTGACATTTAACTAGAAAGAAGAAAGAAAGAAAAATCATTTATTTGACACAAGTCAGAGAATACATTGATATACCTACAAAATTGAAATTACCTATGTGTCAAAAAGGTTTGATTTCAGCATATGTTGCATGGTGCGGGGGCAGCACACAACGCTGGTTTTCAAACCAAACCCTTTCTAAACTAAGCGAAAACTAAAGTAAATAAAAAAAGACAGTTATACCAACATTTTATGTACCTACCTTTAGGTTTTGTGTTCATGATCATGCATGACGCTTTTAACAATAATTTATTTAACTACAAAAACCAACGCACCATTGATTTAAAGACTTTTGTGATTATTTTTGATGAGCAAATAGGTAATAATATTTGGTATGCAATTAAATACTATCCGTTTTTTTACTTTTAAATGTAGACGTGATATGTTGCCTACTATTACACGTTACTTATAATTATAAATTATAGTACCTACCTAAAGTTTTATCAGTAGTTTATCTGCAACTACTTATGAAACTGTGTTATAATTTATAAACCTTATGCAATAACTGGTTCTAATTGGTTTTCAACGCGATTTCGAAAGGCTAATATGTGCTGAAAAATACTTGCTTAGTTATACTTTTACCGCTACAGCACCAAATAATGAAATACACAAAAATAAATAAATAAGGGTGTCTTAAAGAATCGTGTTCTCTTTAAAAGTACTTTGTTCATAGGTACGATGGTGCGGGGTGCCCCTTCGTGTAAGAGTCACTATGGCAATAGGTACTCAAAAAACTCCAACTTAGCCAAATTTTCCATTAACGGCCTAACAGTTTTAACATCATCTTGAATATACTAAACCGGTTTCATTCAACCTAACTTGAATCCAGTCCATTATTAAATTCACTGTATTGTCTGCCATAAAATCTTCTAGCTACATAACAAAACGTCATATAAGTTTTATGTTGTTGATTAAAATCACTAGGAACTGGGGAGTAATGTACGAAGATAAAACATATGTATGCGATGAGCTTGGGAAAGAAAGAGATGGCACTATGTCGAATGGATTGAAGAGAGAAAAGAATAGCAACAGTCATCTTTTATATGGCCTAAGTGGTTTTACAAGGATGTGTTGAGGTAGTGTGAATAGATGGCGCTTTACAAAAACGTAGGTATTTGGTATTTACAAAATCGAGATCTTACATTGCGTTTGGCTGAAGCTGTAAATCTATTTTAATTTATATATTTCATTACATTCTTTAATGCACACATATGAAAAGATAGAGAATGAAAGAATAGAACTATGACAAAACACGCTTCCTTTCAAATTCAAAACAAAATTGCTTCAGTTATGACATAATAGCTTGTGTGAAAGAATTGATCTCTGCAGTCGAATGTCAATTTGAAGTTAGTATGTAGACATCCTTCAAAACATCAATTTGACAGGGATAGCGATGAATACTATGTCCATGTCCATTCATTTTCTGTGTGACTTTTGCGCAGCGACTTTGTTTGATCGAGTGTCGACGCTCTTTCGAATTAGGCGGCTGGTGGCAAAGGACACATAGAAAATGAGTGGAGTATACTTAATTATTAGAGACAAGCTCGCCTTTGTACATGTTTTTTTCATTATTAAGTGTCTGTATTCTGTTTTTGTGCAATAAAGTATAAAGTAAAGTAAAGTAAAGTAATTTCAGAGGTAGATTCCAACAAACAAATAGCTTTACACTACGGGGTGCTAAAAAAAACTGAATATTTTTTAAAGGAACTTCATAAAGGCTTTTTTCTGTTTTTCCATCTCCCATCTATCGCATCCGACGCCTCTATATCAATGGTCGGCGCACGCGTCGTTTTTACACAACAAACACACACATATACATCACTTCCACATACACGTAGTCACACACACACAGGCATTTTAGTGTGTGTTTTAACGGAAATTTCTAGAACTTATGAGTCTTATGACACACTTATGATTGATGCTACACTTGACATCATGTAGATATATATGATTGGGATCAGTAAATTGCTTTTAGAGATAAGCCCGCACCAATTAAGCCACTGTGAAAGTATTAATCAGAAAGTATGTAAGTATTACCTCTATTAGTGTTAGGGGATTATAGTTCTGCAGGCGAAGATCTAGCAAATTGTTTCAACCTTAACCTTACCTTAGCTTTTATAAGTACGAGTACCTACTTTCCTTTGATTACTTCATACATAAATCTACATGCATAAAATGTAGATTTAAATCCTTCAGTCCTAGATTAAAAGGTAGCTATTTACAGAAAAGGTAGCTAGTTACAGAAAAGGTAGCTAGTTACAGAAAAGCCATAATAGAAATCGGCCTCCACAGGTTCTTTACATATTTTCTGCATTCATTTTAGTTTATTACCTTAACCCCGAAGAAAAAAGGGTGACATCTTTTCTTATGATGATACTGTCTGTATTTGTTTCTCGCCAGTGCATCCCTAACGGGCAAACGGGTGGACGGATATGATGCAGTTTTCTGTAAATGGTAGTAAAGTTCCCTGTGATGGTTCTTAGCACGGAACACAAAAAACAGTTTTTTGTGTTCGTGGTTCATGTTTTATTAAAATCGGCGCAGTTGTCAGATTTAATGCATTATTAAAAGTCATTAATAGAGGCGATATGTGTCTACACACACAGACACATAGTCGGTCAACCTTTTGCTTAGCTACAGATTCTACCTTCCTCTGTCTCCTCCACACAAGGCTACTTCCTCGAAGCTACACAAATACATGTTTGTGTCAGTAAGCACGGCAATTTAAACTTCTAGATCTGCCCATGCGGGGGGGCTACCACGAGGAAACGCCACTCACCTCGCGTCGCGTATAAATGTCAAATTTCGCGACATAATGAAGTTTCTCCATACTTGCGAGCATTGATTTTGACATTAAATTGTGAGTGACTGAGGTGAGTGTCGTGCCTCATGGTAGCCGTGCTGGTGTCCTAGCGGTAGTGTCTGTGTGTGTCAAACAGTCAGACAGGTAATCTACAGCTTTTACATCGCACTTTAAGATATTCTACCCTAACACTATTCTCCTCCACACAAGGCTACTTCCTTAAAACTGTCGCGCGTTCGCATCGATACAGTCGCGATGCAGTCGCTAGCTGTGTGCCCTTGCCCACGTAACCACGATTCAGTCGCGATGCAAACGCAATAACTACCGTCGCGCTTCTGTCGCGATGCAAACGCGATTCAGTGACGGCAATACCTGTGATTTCCCCAATGTCGTCTGTCTGACACGGTCGCCCGTTTGCATCGATACAGTCGTGATGCTGTAGCGCGTTGGCATCGCTTCTGTAGCGCGTTGCAAATGCAAATAACGCGCGTTAGTAGCGATACTGTCGAGCGTTTACAAAACGCACGACAGCATCGCTACAAAAAGTCACCGTGTGGGTGAGGGCCCTTATAGCATACTTCGATGTTTGTCCGTCCGTCTTTCTATCCGTCTGTCAAAACATTATTTATCGGGAACGCGTAGTGGAATCAAGCTTAACATATCAACTGCGCATACGCTCCCTAGATCTGTGAAAAGATGAAACTTCTAGGTCACTTCTAGGAAGCTTGTAGGTAACTTTTTTATTTTTTATAAAGCTTACCAAAATGTGTGGGTGCATAGAATTTTTAATTATAGTTACTGGGATCTCCGCACTAGGCTGATCTGTTTCGTGGAGACCGTCACACATCGAGTGCCATGAACATATCGATCGATCGTAAGCGGAAACGTGTAAGATTTATTATGTGTGGGTTATGAGATGAGAACTCACAAACATGTATGTGAGCAAGACAAGTCGCTGACCCGTCTTTCCCCGCACGTGCCGTTTATTTATCAATTACACGAAGAGATTTGAACTTCTCGCTCTGCCGGCCGGCTGTGGCGGCGCGGAACCGGCGCCCGCTATGTACAGCCGGCGCAAGAGTTGGGGGTAGCACTTTTTGGCTTCTTCTTAAGTCTATTTTTAATATCCATGGTTTTAACATTACAAAGCCACTACCATCTTATTTGTAGAATGAGCGATGGTGCCATCTACTTCAAGTCTCCAACTGAACAGAACTCTCTTCTTCACCAAGCTCATTGGCTGTTCTACGCTGTCCAAATTCCAAATTACAAATTATTTATTGCAACATTGTGGTTTTACAGGTTCTTAAAATTAAGAGGTCCCGACAATGGACCCTGTAAGGGCACTGCAATTTCTTACGAACTAACTTATATCTAACACAGGTTTCATATAAACGTAACTAAAACGATAACAATTTTAAAGTATTTTAATTTATAACGAGGAAATGAGATCAATAATTACGTACTTTTATAAATTATATCTATTTATTAGGTTGGAGTGTAGATAATCCACTCCCGTCTATTCGGGAAAAAACGGGCTGGCAAATGAGGAGGCCCTGATGTTGTGGAGCCACGACTACTCCACCAGCGTGTCCCCTCTACCTTTTATTTCATACTCTTTCATACCTGGTACTAATCTAAATAATTTTCTTGCAAAAATATTAGCATTTTTTTTCCTTTTTAGGGTTCCGTACCCGAAGGGTGCCAAACGGGACCCTATTACTGAAAGTTCGCTGTCTGTCCGTCCGTCCGTCCGTCCGTCCGTCTGTCTGTCACCAGGCTGTATCTCATGAACCGTGGTAGCTAGACAGTTGAAATTTTCACAGATGATGTATTTCTGTTGCCGCTATAACAAAAAATACTAAAAATCAAAAGAAATTTAATATTAAGGGGGGCTCCCATACAACAAACGTGTTTTTTTGCTCATTTTTGCTCGATATTGATAATGGTAATGGTAATGGTTTTAGGCTGCCCTATTTTAGTACCTTACCAACTACTGCGATTGTACACTGGGACTTCACGAAAATATAGAATAGTTCTAAAATATCCAGTAATTTTAATGCGATTCTATGATAACTTCACAGGTACTTTATTATTAGCTAACGAAAAAAACACCTAATTGTCTTCACGGCATCACGTTGGATGGTCCCCAAACTATGCCTATGCCAGCTGAAGTAAGATAAGTATTAACCTACTATTTTCCATGTAAACGGCATACCATAACCTAACCTAACCTCTAATGTAACTTTTCAACCTACCTCCAACGCAACGCCCGTGTGTACACACCTCAGGCACACAAGTAAGGCACACTTAACGCATTTTTTTTACTTCTCTCCCCACAATTACTAGCCGTGTGTGTTTGTGTGTCTGTCTGCTTTATGCAAAAGCATCGTATATATGTGTGCGCGTTATAACAGTAAAAGTAATGAACACTTTATTTTATGTACCTCGTTACTGTAGCTTAAAGCTGCTTAGTGGTTTTCATACGAATTTGTAGCTTTCCATGATATGCCTGTATTTTGAATATGGTTTAGTGCCGTTCTCTCATTCCTCAGATAGCGTTTATCTGTCTGTTTACCTGGGGCTTTTGACATTTCACAAGTACAAAAAAAGTCAAAAAATACTGACTGTGAATCTGACTGTTTATCCGTCTCTTGAGAGACCCGGGCTTATTAATCAACATTTTATTATCACCACCGTGTCACTAGATTTTGGACAAAAATGAAATCCTGCAATGACCTAGGAATGCTACACAGTAATCCCAGGTTTTTCCAATAAGTTCAACGAAAACTAAATGTAAATAACCGGCCAAGTGCGAGTCGGACTCGCGCACGAAGGGTTCCGTGCCATTATCTATAAAAAACCGCAAAAAAAATGTATGGGAGCCCCCCCTGAATATTAATTTAATTTTAATTTAATTATTTATTTTTTAAATACTTATAAGTAAATAATACACTCAATATATTGTGAACATTTTAAGCGTCTACCTGCTACCATTATCAATATCGAGCAAAAATGAGCAAAAAAATCACGTTTGTTGTATGGGAGCCCCCTTTAATATTAAATTTCTTTTGATTTTTAGTATTTGTTGTTATAGCGGCAACAGAAATACATCATCTGTGAAAATTTCAACTGTCTAGCTACCACGGTTCATGAGATACAGCCTGGTGACAGACGGACGGACGGACGGACGGACAGACGGACAGCGAAGTCTCAGTAATAGGGTCCCGTTTGGCACCCTTCGGGTACGGAACCCTAAAAAGTGATAGAAAATGTAGGTATCTAAAATTGAAGTGCCTGAAGCCTTTTTCCAATCACTAATTTTACTTAACTGCCTATGTAACGCGTACCTCATTGCTTACCTAATTTAAAGTAAAGGTCATATTTTTAAATTAGGTAATCACGAAAGTCTATAATTGGCGTAAGTACAGGAGCCCGATGCTGCTCTGAGAAACGCAGTTATATTGGATCGCTACCGCTTCTAAAACACCCAAAATGGCGTCATTAGGTATGCTCCTAAAGAATCGCAAATAGATCGTAAATAGATTGCAAGCAAAGCGTATATTGCCATTTCTCCGGCAATAGGTAATTCCGTATTATGTATGGCTCATTCCTCCTCCTTCATGTGTGAAATGATTGTGTGTGTAAATGAGGTAGTAGTGGGAGCATCATTTCAGTTTGAACAAGCTCTACATTATTTATCAAAAGGATTTGGTGCGAAATTCGGCGATATAAAAAATAAGGAAAAACGTGCCACTTTTTCTTGAAAGTACGATGGTGCAGAACCCTTCGTGTGAGAGTCCGACTCGCACTTGGCTGATTATTCTAGCCTGTAGCATAACACTCTGTGGTGTAATTAATCAGTCACCAAATCACACTGTGCGGTGATGCGTCTACAATCAGCTAATTAGCATGCGCAAGAGTCGATGACGCCGGTTCCTGGAGATGATTACTTCCTATTGGAGGCCGGAACAAATATGGTATGTATGCCCCAGGGAGCACTTATCCAGTGGAGAGCGCATAGATACATTTTCCTTTGAAACACAACTCACAAATTAACAGGCGGCGGGGGACGAGGTAAGAGAGCTGTGATTGGCCAGCCGCTGCGAAACTGTCTGGCGGCCCGTCATTGTACAATTGTACAGAGACTATATATCCAATTGGCTGCGCCTACGGGGGAATGCGGCTCGCCAAACTTTTGTTGTATTCCACAAATATATACATAGGTTGCGTATGCGAACGTTTGTGGAATACAACAAAAGTTTGGCGAGCCGCATTCCCCCGTAGGCGCAGTCAATTGGATATATAGTCTCTGGTATGCCCCATTAGGCCCTAGATATTTTTTGCTGTATTGTACTTTACATCATTCAAGCGAGGTAAATAAAACATTCATACAGATTGTAATTTAAAGTTGCAGTCATTTTTTCAACTCGACTCAAGTGATTGTAACTGCTCCTTGTCATGTCCGACAACAAACTTTAGGTAAATTCACACCTTCGATCCGATCCCTGTTGATAATATGTACAGAAATAACGACATTTGAAAAACATGGAAAAGTCACAGCTAAACTCACATTAAAAAAAGAGCTCACCTTTCTTCTCTATACTCGTATAGACCGAATTCATTTCAGTGAGCTTAGTATGCCACGCTCGAGAAAGGTCCTTGTCTATGCACAAATGTCATTTTCTCTGTCGAGCCCGAGATGTCTCGACGTGTCTCGCTCTCGGCGATGAGAGAGACGAGATGGACAACCACATTATAGACAGGGCAAGTACTTGTAAGTCTCTCACTCGACGTCGAAAGAGATTAAAAAGTGCTATGCTAAGCGTACTGACTCCTATGCTTACAGCCAGTTGCAAAAACGATCTCTAAATTTTTAAATTAACGTTTAATGGAATGGCTGTTAATCGTTTGTTTGACATTACTTACGTTGACATGGTCTTATGTCAACGTGTCCACAAAGATTTCAATATGAATGCAAATTGATAACAATATTTTGAGTTAGTGTACTAACTAAATACAGAAGGCGCCCTCTTTCACAAAAAGTGCAAACTAACTCAATGTAGCGTTCTTAACTGGTCAACATGGTTTCGACTCTACCAGGCTGACTGGCAGCACTAGGTTGCTTCGGCGGGGAAAGGTGAATTACAATGTGATTTAGTACAAGTTCTGAAACATAGATGGCGTTGGCGAGTTCACACACTCGTTGAATTACTAGAACTGTAGCAGGATACTCCCTAACAGCTTTAATTTAATTTAATTAATTTAATTTTACCAACGAAAGAGTAACATTTACTCGAGAGCATCTCCTACTTTTTCATATAAGTACACCAGATCACCTCATTTTGAACTGTCATTGTCATACAAATTATCCCCGGGATAGTTATTCTCGTATAACTTTTTGTTGGTAAAATCCAGCCTTAGTGATGGCGATAGGAGAAACGTATAGTAGGCCCCAGATCAGTTAAAATTGACTGTACTGTACCGATTTTTTATTTCGGTAAATTATTTTTGAAATTGTAATTGAATAAAACAAGACAAATATTATTCATTATATACAATTAATTTTATTTCCTTTTCTTTCAACATAACAAAGTTTTTTTTAAGCTAGAAGGTTCAGAACCGAGGATCTTATAACTCTATGGTAATTCATTTTCTTTTACAGTAGATATAAATTAATTAAAATAGCTAGAAATCAGAAGATTTTAATTCATACACACATTTCTAAATGAGGTTTACCGTATTGTCGAGGGCAGCAGAAGCGAGAAAGGTTGGTACGAAGTAGCTGTCAAAATCTACCCGACTTTAAAAAGGTTGAGGTTGTCAGTTCGTTTTGTAACGGGAGACTCCAAGCTACATCAGCGCTCCTAGTGGCGAATTAATGCGATAGCCCTCATTGCAGCACAACGACAAGCAAGTTTTTTTATATACAGGATAATTTGATTTTCAATACCCATTTGTCTAGGAGAAGGTGTTAGTACAGATAGAGACGGAATTCGCTGGGCCGGTATTAACATTCAATTATACTTTGTACTTTTGACATTTCCATATTGCGACCGATCTATGACATGTTTTTTATTGCAGACGTCAATAATAATATGGCCCTTTTACATCTCCCAAAAATCACAACGTTGTCCCCCCTACACATTTATTTTATTAAATTATATCTACAAAGGAACAGTCTCTAAACATAACTATGCTTTTTGCCGAAAAAAGTTGGAAATAAAATATTAAATTCGTCGAATTGAATATATCTTAGTGCGACATGAAATGAGAAAACTTGGCGCCATTTTAATTTTGGTTCTTTTATAACGGGGAATCAACTTAAAACTTAATTTAGCTAATCTTGAGGCAGTGGATTCAGAAATATACAATTAAACTAGTAGATAAGCCCATTGTTAAATAGTTAGATACTAATAGCAGAGGAAAAAAGAGGCAACTTGAAAATGCCAGTGATAATTATTATCATTGTTACTTACATAAAATTTGGGGCATTATTCGACAAAGTAATGTAATGAAAAATATAGACAGTTGTAATTTCATCAAACTAAAAAATACTCGTGAAAATAAAGTAGCTTGATTCTCTAACATTTACGGCCGAAATTAATAACCTATTTTCTATCCATAATCTGCAGATTTGAGATTGCTAGTGTCAATTTTGACATAAATCCCATAGCGCAACTGTCAAATGTAACGCGTAATCTGCAGATCACGGATAGAGATTGGATATTGGAAGGATTGTGACTCGGATTGGCTGCAATTTAGATATGAAAACTGTCACTTGTCACACGATTTAGTTCATTCAAACACAGCGACACTGTTCAGAGTTGCAAATTAATACTATTTTTTATTAACATGAATTTATATCAACCTTGGTTAGTACTTAGGTACTACTTGGGTGTTGGTTGGTTGGTTGTACTGTGCCTTTTTTAACCCGTATGGGAAAGTATGTAAAATACAACCAAGGTTAAAGGGCGCTTGAATTAATTAACATCTGTATGCGCATGTTCGCCTGGTTTCCTGGGCGCTGACTAAGTTAAGAGGTTGGTTAAAACAGTTTTGGCCAATCACGTCCTGCTATTTTGAATAATATCGGCACGTGATTGGCTCAGGCAGCTTTGACCAACCTGTTAACTTAATCAGCTCTCTTGTCTCTGTTTGCTTGACATCTCCTTGACTCGGTTTTATGTCAAAGCGTCCTCAAAGAACTCGATTTGAATGCATTTTTTGTCAACAATCTCTTTCTTGAGTTGGGTTAAATCGAGGGCAACTCGAGTGGAGGAAACCTAGTCGTTTAAGAAATTCGGGTTTAAGAAAAGTATCTGTAATATCTCATACTGTATCTACAGTTTGAGGTTAAACTACCGATTTTGACTAAGATGTACAAAGGAATTTAACAAACATTCAAGTTTCATAGAAATATCTTACAACTCAATAGTTTTTTTTAAAATGAAATGACGGCCGTCATTCTAAAAGTTTACTTTTAATACTTACAAATATTATTATTTTTTTAATAGAAATTCTGGCAAATTTTTGGAAGAGATTTTTAACATTGTTCTCAGTGTATTCATTTATTATTACAACTATAAACAAACAAATACATACATGTACTATACAAATAGTACCGCCTTAAAATCTCTTGCATCCAATGCAATCTTTACACAATATTTAATAATACATTACTTATTACTATTGCGAAATATAAGTATTACTTTAAAATTAAATAAAATCTATAATAACCACATTTATCTATCTATTAAACTTTCAATCGACTCTATATATTCATAAGATGATGACCTTTCGTCTAGTAAACTACACTCATAGACCTCAACCTTAGGTACCTGCAGTGAGGTATCGGTGCGGGAGGGGGGGGATGTAGTGTGTATAAAAAGTTGGTATGGGAAATCGTATACATCTACAACTTCGACAATCCTACTTACTTACAATCGATATTAATAATTAATCTTCTATCCATAATTTGCAGATTTGGGATTGCTAGTGTCAATTTTGACATAAATCCCATAGCGCAACTGTCAAATGTAACGCGTAATCTGTAGATCACGGATAGAGTTCGGTTATTGGGATCGGCCGATAATGATTCAGCATCAGATCCCTAACTGATCCGCGAAGTTACCGTGACCGCCTTGTCAAGTACCAAACTTGTTAAATAGAAATAAAACCAATTATGGAGTATTAGAATGGAAATGGTTGCCATTTCCGGATCTGTTTAAAACCACTAATGAAGTCTAGCTTCATACAGAATAGACGTCATGACAAAACTCCCCTCCCGCACCTCACCATTACCACAGGTACCTACTCAGATAGGCGCTATACTTCACACGTCATAATATCATACAGTAGAGTCATATTTCTGAGATAGATCATCCTGGTGGATGCAACAAAACATCAATATTCTCATTCTATTTTACACTATTACAATCAGTATAGTAATTTCATAGTCTTTTCAGCGCTGGACTAGAAATCCTTTTATGATTCTTTGGCTTTCCGACTATCAATGGCAAAGCCTTAATCACTCCGTCATTAGTTTTTTTACTTAATATTGTATATGTATATATATGGAAATTTTCAATTTCTTATTTCATTATTCGTCCTGAAATCACTAACACGTACACCTTCATTAGTACTAGCTAAGTACAGAATAGTCTCGATCTAGTCCAGTAACTGGTCTAAAGAATTACAATAACACCTGAAACTTGGTTATTTTTATAAAATTTACAAAAAAATATTAAGGATCAACGAACGATGATAAATAACTCTTTAGATTCGAGTACTTACTGAGCTAAACTGTAATTCACAATATCTGAACAAACTCTACGACTGTCAACGATACGATAATTTACAATCGAGTTAATACTACACCTTACTAACATTGAGTAACATTCTTTTATAAATTATTACAAGGAAATAATCGATATCGAAGGCACTAGAGTGCTAGTGTATTTAGAAAACAACGCATCATTTTTAATTCATTATCAAATCTAAATGGAATTAAACATTGTAAATTCAGACACACAGAATTTATTCGTTCAAAATTACTTCAATACCTAAATATTGATATGATCCAAACTAACTATTGTCTATATCAAGTGAACAGCAAAACTTGTTCAAGAAAACCTGTTCATAAATACCTCTTTCGCATCGTTGCAACGCAGAGAGCGAGAATTCGATCCATGTATATTTCAAAACCTTAACTAATACTGATTTACCCATTAAATCTATGGGAAACGAATCTACACAATGACTTTGTAGAAAGAACCATATCTAACTGTTACTACAACATCGTTATTTTAAAACTTGATAAGTTCTTTTTAGGCAGTTTTATGTTATACTCACGACGTAATTCTAGTAATTGCTGATTCATCATCGGTCTCTTCTTTGGTTTGTTCATCATCTTCTTCATTGTCGTCATCATCGAGACGATAATCAACAGATTTCGCATCTGTCGAACCCTCGGGGTTCAGAGGTCTATACCGTAGTTTCCGAGTATAGTCGGAAGGATGGTCCCTAGAAAGAGGCTTCCACTAAGTAGGTACCATCCATCGCCACGCCAGTCTGGTTGCCCTGGACCGTGCTTCCGGCCGGAATGTATTTGCCACACGCTTGCTGGAAAAAGAAAAAGAAAGAAATTTGAAAATGGAATACAGAAATCAGCAAAGCGATCAATATTGTATGGAAATCGAGGAATGGTTGAGAATCCGGTATTTGAATAGTAGGTCAAAATGTTACGCGAAAAGGAACTTAAAGGGAAAAAAAACCGAGATAATCGAGTTCAAAGTTTGGCGTGTCGTGTCTATTCGCGGTTACTCTGACGACCGACGAATAACATTGAAAGATAAAAAACATAACACTTAAAAATAATCTGTTTGTACCAAACTAAAGAGGAAAGTCGAAGGAATTTAATTAACTAAAACACGAAATATACCACTCACAAATATACTTTTTTTTTTATAAAATCACAAATTTTGTTTTGTTTTTGTAAGTAATACTTAACTTGTGAAGCCAACCTCACCATGTTTGGTTGTCTTTTGATCTTTTATATCCACAACAATATATAAGTTTATAATATTTACTTAGTTGTTCTAAAACTAAGTAAATATTATCCAAACTAACTTGTTTCATTCTAACAATATCTGATCTACATACCTAATGCTTCACCTTCAGACATTCTTTTATATATGTTTTGTTTAATATGTGACTGCCTAATCAAATACCGTTTTTTAAATAATTCAATCTAAGGTTGGGATGTGGCTGATAAAATTGTATAAAATATTATCTATATTGATCACTTTGCTATATTAGATTTTGAATGGAAAAATCAAAGAAGTGAGCAGTGAATCAAGTATGAGCATATCAAGATACTTCAAAGAACACAGCACATATACAGTATACACATGAAACAATTGGCGATTTACGCGAATGTAAAAAATATGAGCGTTTTTATATCCTACCTAACTACAGTCAGATGACGCTGAAGCTTTACATACTGAAAATGGCACAATAAAAAAAAACACTGACACATTAACACGAAGACATGGAGGTGAGGTGAGTTAAAAATAAATATAAATGTGTCATCGAAAAAAAAATGTCATTGGTGCTCAATTTAAAAAAGTGTGAACAGAGATGTCAAGGTAAAAAAAAAGATGTAGGCCCACTGAGGGCCCAATAGTGTGTATAAAATGTAAAAAAATAATGTTATATTTTACAGCATAAGCCTCACATTTCGTTGAAGTCTTTTACCTTAGAAATTATATGAATTATAAGCCAATTGATGTCAATGTGTGCAGTGTGTTGGCACGGTATTTATAATTATGTGTTAACATTTAACATATTTAACAAGTGTATCGTGTGAAAGTCTTACTTATATTAGAATATTTATTCTGACTACGACATTGCAAAGAGAATGAACATACTGTGGATTATTGCAATTGTGAATCTATTGGGATAAGTTGTCACCTTATAAAATATATATTATACAGGGTGACATTTAATTAGCTGGCCATATTTTGGGGAATGATAATACACATCATTATGAACAACTTTCCCCACGGAACATATGGTTGCAAACGAAAAATAATTTTGGGTCTCCCATAGTAACTTTAAATCAGCTGATCGGGGCAATGTACTGTGTGACGATATTTTTTTTATTTGCGACTATATGTTTCGTGGGAAAAGTTGTTCATAATTATTGTTACTATCATTCCCCAAAATATGGTCGGTTTATTAAATGCCACCCTGTATATATTTCAATAACTGCATTTTGCTCCAAAATGCAGTTATTTAAATAAAAATACAAATCTGTGGCCTGAGTCAGTTGCATATAAATTTTGTATGCCCTAGGCTGGCCCAAATTATTACATTTGTTACTGTACACAGCAGATATGAACAAATAGGGTGACACTTATTTACATTGTTATTATATATGTATACACAAGAGCACCTCACAGTAAAAAACAAAACAAAATACAATAATTACATTACAACAACGTTTCAATGACATATAGCAGAATAGTATAGATAAAGCTTACATCAACTTTACATTTTATACAAAGAGACTATAAAGTAGCGTTCGAAATGTATCGATTGAGTAATCGATATAAATGTATCGATGCACCCCTGTTGGAATATTTTGGCATTCATTTTAAAAAAGCCAAAATATATTTTGGCTCCTCCGAGGTAGAAGCAGTATATTTTATTGCCATAAACGTCATGCTGCGTCTCATGTGCCATATCCCTAACTATCCAATTCAGTGCGATTAGGACAAATTATTTGTGTGTTTTTTTTCTGAATCGCTTAGTTTTCAGATCAGAAAATACATAGTCAAAATCAGTTCTAGATTCAAATCGAACGCTTAGGTACCTGATACAATAGATTTGAAAGCGAGTAAGTTAGCAGCCAACACCCTGCATACATTTAAAGCTTCTGGAATATTCGGTTACCTTACTACCACGCAGCAAGTCTAACAGTTTATTAAACCTTTACAGAAACGCAAGCTATTTGGTAATTTTGCGTAGTTGTATATGTTGCGCGTTTTTGCGATACGTGTGAGTAGTACAAATAATTACACATCGAAAAATTATTCTAATAGAGCTTCAGTGAATCTTATGAGTGGGAAGGTTCACTTACGAACACTCGATCTATTACGCTCTGGAAATATTTATCAACAAATACAGCATTCTACATTGCTCTTCTAGCCCAGGAACCTCAAATAGCTTTGCTACTCTGAGGCTGGATTCACACGGCATTGTCCTGCACGGTTGTTTTCATTTGTTTTTTAACACAAAATCACTGGGGTTCATACGATAGATTTTTATTCGTGAAAAAAATACATTGCAGGCCAAATACAGTAAAGTTCATACGATTTGCTTGACAAGTCCGTATATCCCTTTAAACGGATAAACGGTGTACGTATTTTTGCAGTACAAACGTCATGTGAATGGTTCTATGTAAAATGTATGAGCTACTGTTTATCCGTTAAGACGTATACTGTGAACCAAGCCTAAAACTACAAAAATAAGGCCGTCGCGCCAATCTGCGATTTTGCTGCGTGGTAGGCTACCACTGGTAGCGGCGGCTGTAACTACAGATGGGTAATATTCCGAATTATAACCCACAAGTGGGTGATAACCAATATTAAACCAGTAGGTTCAACCACTTGGTAAAACCTAGGAAAACTGAGTAATTCCCCAGGTTGAAACGAAAATATGAGTAATGTAATGACCCGGTAACAAATGGGGAACTACTGGGTATTCATCCAGCTTATCCGTGTTATTATTGTTAATATTACCCATAGGTGGGTTAAAACCCGGGATATTACTGATCTGTAGCTGTAACACATACTGGTAATGGCTCGTCGCTGGGTGCTACTGACACGGATGTGTCAGACGGTCGCGAGGTCGCAGTGTACCGCCGGGAACCGCTCTTCGATCGACTTCGCTTACTTGAGTCTAAGAGGAGCACCTGCGATTGCCAATTGTATACTCTTTTTGAGTGTTTTTTTAACGAAAAAATATAAATAAATACTTCGGTACTCGATTTGAGTGTTTTTTATATAAAAAACTATAATTGATTATGCTCAACCGTGTAGATTGTAGCGTTACGATTGTGTTAGTAGAAATATAATGTAAATATATTAGTTGTATAAAAGTAAATAAAATATGTATAAAAACTTTTATTAAAGTACAATACAAAGTAGTATACAAAATAGCATAGTATGATAATAAATATGTTAATAAAATCGTGTATTAATAATGAATTGATGATTGACAGAAAACTTATAAAATACTAAGATATGAACTTGTTAACCATAGTCTTAAAAGTACATAGATACATCTTTAAAATCATGTCTACCTATCCATATAAGTATACGATAATAGCACCACACTTACCAACCACTAAGCTCATAAATATTTCAATAAATATCCTAGCTTAATATTGGAACACCATTATTTTGTTCCACATAATCGCTCACACAAAAACAGCTAGCGAACAACATCTAGCGAAAAAGACGTAAGTATGTAACCTGCCTTTTTTACTTTTTTTAAAGGCAAAGGTTCTGCTTTGCACAGCCAGTGCGATGCTAGCGACACTTGCGGATGTAAGCGACATTTTGTTTTAGTTTCAAAAAAACTACCTGTCGTCGAGGGCACATTGGAAGGCCGATTGGACTGATGCAGCGAATTGATCGCCGACGCTTCTGGATAGGAAGATTTGGGTATACTACTCCACCAAGCCAACTTGACATGGTCTAGGATCCGAAGAGAGCTCGACCTTCACCCATCTTTTACTGCGATGAAACTTGGTTTTTATCAAATTTTGTGTGCTAGAAAATACATCGCGAGTGGGTTGCCCAGCAAAATCCTGGCAAGGCTATGATTAATTAATTAACGGTCAACTGCAAATAAGACTCGTTTGCTCCCTTTCGTAACTGGTGCAATTCAGTAACTACATAAAAATGCTGATGTCATCAATGTAAGCAAAATTACGGCATAAACGGTCGTAGCGTTTGATCGCGTTGACCTAGAAGGTTGATTTTTTCATAAGTTTAAGGGACCATAAATTTAAGTAATTGATATAGATTTCAGATTGATACGTTCACGCATTCATGATATAGAAGGCCTTTTATTTTTAAATGTTAAATTAATCATAGCTTTGCCAGGATTTTGCTAGGCAACCCACTCGCAATGTATTTTCCAGCATACAAAATTTGATAAAAACCAAATTTTATCGCAGTAACAGATGGGTGAAGGTCGAGCTCTCTTCGGATCTTAGGATTTTAAATTGACATTTTACTTATAGATATGATATTTGGAATTTTAAGTTAGCCACCATTCTTATAATTTGGCAGGGGTTGCGATGTTTCTAGATGTCAGAGATAGATAGGTATAGAGTTACAGCTTAGTACGCCGTCAAAATAGTAGACCACCACTTTTATTCTCACTTAATTTCCTACCAGCTGATAAAAACTTTCTACCAACCAATCATTTAGCAGGGCTCATGATCGACATGAAGATGTAAGGGGGGCTGCCCCCCTACCGCGCAACCGGTGGTGTCGGCATCGGCATCGTGTTTAAACGCGCAAGTATGAACTTTATCATTATGACAATACGGCAAGTCAAACACGAAGCCGATGCCGACAGCGGCTGCGCGGTAGGGCCCGTTCACATACAGGGTGTAACAGAAAGGGGTGTACAAGCCGAAAGGGGGTTCTAAGGGACATCATTCTGAACAACTTTCACTGTGGGACCGACTTAATCAAAGCTACTGTCCCTAACAACCCTCTTTCGGCTTGTACTCCCCTTTCTGTTACACCCTTTATAACGAACTAGTATCGGCCGACCGTACGCTGCCAGCCCAACCAGACAAAACGATCGCCCGATCAAAAGTCTCTGTCTTTAGGGTTTCATGAGGTTACAGCTTTGGCCAAAACCAACCAACCTGATACTTCTGAGGGCAGCAGCCGCACCGAGCACAACAGGCCAACAGAGCTGGTCTCCGCCCAGAATGCGCGGGAGAGGCCAGGGGGGAAGGGGACCCTGGCCTCTTGGCTGCTCCGTTGAAGGGGTTCTCAATCTCCACAAACTGACGGTCCTGGAACCAGAGACAAGACTGGTGAGGTGAGAGACTAGGCTGTTATAAGAGATACCCTGAGGGAAAAGCATGATTAACTGACCCATCGAAAAAGTAAGGCAAGTTTATCTGACACTTACGAAAGGGCAGTTAGTTGAGTTGACCATTATTCTTTTATAAGTAAGGATTATTGAGGGTTTCTAAGCCTTACTCAGTCGATGCGTAAGTTCTTGCTCAACCCACTGGTTAAGTGGGACAAACAGACAGTGGTAAGGTTAGCTGGACACGAGCTGGACTTTTGCACATTTGCGACGGAATAACAAATATTTCGTGAACTGCTAAAACTATAGACAGTTCGTCAGGTTTCATGAAGTTTAACTTATTGGCGATTTAATAAAATTATGCGCCATGGCCATGTAGCTTTCTTGCTTATTCTCAAATTATCATCTTTCATAGTATATGTATCAGTATCATCAGTATCTGTACTCTTTACAGAAATGAAATGAATCGATGACATTAAATAGACTTCATATATTTAAATGCAACACAATGGTGGTACTCTTTTCCCATGAACAGATTTTAGAGTTAAGGCAGATGTTTTCTTTAACTGCTCATGTGAAATCCCTTGATCTCAATGATTATTTCCGAAAACTTTCATTTCTTTCAATCCTTTTTATAGAGTCTAAAAAGTGAGTTTGAGTGTTTACATTTTGGTCCTGTGATAAGATTTTTGTTGCCCATTATACTGCCGTCATACCGAAGAAGGCGGCATATACAGATGACGCTGTTTCGAGATAATTAGCAAAACGTAACTTTTCTATATTTCGTAGCTCTGAGATCGAAATACTTATCTTTTTAGGTACTGGTAGGAAGGGACTAACTCTCTTGTACTACAAATACTAAAAAAAACATAAATATTGTAGAAATCAAAGAAGTAATGATGAAAAAACCTAGTTGCCGCTATTAAAATTTGCATTTTAATAAACTTACACTATATGAATCCTACCGAAAAGGCGGCATCTGCATAGAGAATATCACAAATTTAATTAGTTTTGTACCATAATTAAGCCAATAGCATTATTTACAATAAAATAATATTTTAAATAAAGTCACAGGGGTATTGAGATCAAAAATAAAGCATTATTTTTCCTTAATCAATCGCGGCGTCGTCGCTGTCGTGTTTTTTTTGTAGAGTTGGGTGTCACGGTTCAGGCAAATTCTTCCAGAACTCCTTTCGGGTTTCTGGAAGGATTTTGACTGACATGAGAATGCCGGATCTGCAATTACAGCGGAGGCGTTAAAAGGTAAAAAGGCGGCATGTCTAAAAACAGAGAAGAATGGCGGCATCTACAGGTAGATGCCGCTTTTTTGCCCTGTGTTTTACAGACGCTGCTTTTTTACTTTTTATCGAATACAGGTTATGTGCAGAAGCCGCCATCTTCCCATCTCGAAACCATAGTTCCAGCGTAGTTACCGCCTTTTTTTATATACAGAAAGATAGGAAATTTTGTACTGATTCCAACGGTACCAAAAACGCATTTTTTATTTTTTTGTAGATGCCGCCTTCTTCGGTATGACGGCAGTATAAGTATTTATTATTTCCAGACCATCGTGAACAGAACAGGCTTAATATATTTGTGTTGCCTATTAAAAGTTTTCATTGTTTCGGGGCTCTATTACAGACCATCTTTGGGCACATTTCCAAACAGTACCTTCAAATCAGGTCACCAATTTTTCTTTAAGTTTAGTTCTATGTTCAGCTAGCAGTACCACTGCCTGTTTACAACAAAAGTCTTCTACCTGGCAATGTTCCGGCTCGGATCCATATTCCTATAGCAGCTTCTCTTCTTCTCCCGGCTCAGCAGTCCCTCCCTGGTAAGCTTGCCATTGCACATGGCAATCCTCATGTTGTGCCAAAGTTCCTTCCTTAAATTTGCAACAAGTCATTGAGACCGATAAGTCGACAGGAATTTCACATGCAAATTTTGTTGGAAATCATAATACCAATCGGGGTAATCGAAAGATTTCGGGTGAAGAATAAAACCAATATGGGACCCGGATGCCCATGCATGCAGTTAAATAATTTGAAATAGAATAAGAGAAAAAGGAAGAATGTTTGCCACGAATGCAGGGTTGCCTCATTGTTGAGTTTGTCTTCAGATGCTGTAATTTGATATAGCTGGCTGTACTGTAATAGAACCCCTGATTTGTGCATGCTATAGACATGGAAATACAACAAAGAGATGGTGGAGTTAACTACAACGCAAGTTTTCATTCTTTGGAAAGAAATGAACAAGATCATTAAAAATTACATGAACTGACTAGAAATTCTCTACCAAGATATAATTACCTACAAAGTTGTCTCTAAAGCTTAGAAATCTGAAATTGCTGTTAACTTCACCATAATACCACACTTATTAAATACCATTCCAAGAAAACACTCCAATACGCCCGGTTTTCCATATTAAGCATTTACCTCAAGATGAATGAATGAATGATTGATGAACGTGATAATGATGAAAATTATTCCCAGCTGATTTTTGGCTGGATTTATATTAAACCACAACTTTCCCACCAAACATCTCACACAGAAACACCAAAATAATCGGACATATCAGAGTACAACAAAATCAGAAATCCATCCTCACCGTAGTTCTCTCCAAGCACCGCAGAAGATGATGATGCTGCAGCTCAAAGATGTCTTCGTCCCGGCCAGCATCATCAAGCTCCACACCAGACTCCTGGGCAGCCAGCCTGGCTTCAGCCGCCTTCTTCTTTGAGACGAAGGCTGCACCTGATGAGGCTTTGGCGATGCGGATGCGGGCGAGACGGGCTTTCTGGAAGGTGGAAGAAGTCATTTAAGGTAACATTTATCTCAGATGTTTTCTCCATAAGAGTTGCATATTGTATTTGAATCATTGCTATATGTGGTTTAAAAATTAAGAAAACTGTCATCCCCGTTTTTAGGGTTTCTCACCATAAAAGGAATGAAAGAAATAAGGAATCTTAAGCTTTAGACGGTCACTTTGATGCCCGTCTGTCCGTCTGTCCGTCTGACCATCTGTCTAGACTAGAAAGACCCTCAAGCCAGGAACGCGTGGATTAAAGTAAATTGAAAATAATTATCATTTTCTTAAGTGGCCTCATAAAGACGTGAAAAAAAAGTTATAGCTCAACTCAACCACTGCGCTTTCATTCGCTTACTCACCCGCTTATTCTGATGGTAGTTGCTACCAAACCTAGCCCTTTTCCACGCCATCAAAACTAGCTGAAACGCCCGCTTTGTTGGTTACCCCGCTTTGCCTTCCGCTTGTCCGCGTGCCGGTTCTGGTGGTAGCCATTGCATTGGCTAGCTACTTTTCACGCCATCAAACTAGCTAACGTAGCCTCTACTAGCTAATGTCCGTCCACTTCATGTGGTAACTCACCCGCTGCGCCTTCTGCTTGCTGCTTCTGGTGGTAGATCCGCGAGAAGTTGGACACTATGACTGGCACGAGCACGCTCGACAGGGAGCACACGCCACTCACGATCTTACCCGCTATCACCCCGAATAGACAAGCTTATCTGGGCCTCTGCCACGCCGTACGACTGACCACCATCGGAAGGCAAGTAAGAGCGCTGTATTTTTTCCCAGGCTGGGCAGCAGTCGCTGTAAATCAGTCTCTAGAGGCTTTACTCTGGACGGCTGCTGCTGATTCTGGGAATAGCCACTGTTAGAAGGCTAGTCAAAGAGTCGTCATGTTTCCCGAACGTAGTAGCAGAGACCCAAAATTACTCTCCAAATGGACTAGAAAGAGGCTTTTTGCTGGTCTGCTACTGCTGATTCTGGGACGTAGGCTCCAATGCGCCTCTGACACTCCACATGGTTACTCACCCGCTGCGCCTTCCGCTTATCCGCGCACTGATTCTCTATTTGGGCTACCACCAAACCGGGATTCCACACTCTCGGTATAGCTACTGCACATGCGATTCGCTTGCAGACAGTAGCCATGTTAGAGAGTCGTAATTCTCCCCAGAAGGGGTGGCAGAGGCCCAAAGTTTATCTTCAAATGGACTTACCGCCTGTTCCGAGTCACGCCAAAATTGATTACAGCGTCTATATACGAAGCCGATCCGAGTCAGTTTTGGCGATCGATATAAAACGATGGCATCGTAGACGCTGTAATCGATTATGGCGCTGACGGCGATAACACGGAACACGACCTTAGAAGAGGCTTTCCATTTGATTGCTGCTCCTGATTCTGAGGGTAGCAACATGACACAGGCTCCATTGTGCTTCTGACACTCCACATGATAACTCACCCGCTGCGCCTTCCGCTTGTCCGCGCGCTGGTTCTGGTGGTAGATCCGCGAGAAGTTGGACACGATGACCGGCACCGGCAGCGCTATGACGAGCACGCCCGACAGGGAGCACACGCCGCCCACGATCTTACCCGCTATCGTGCCGGGCACCATGTCGCCGTAACTGGGGAAAAAGATTGTAAAAGTAAATAACGTATCGTTGTGCACATTTTTAGGTTTTTATTATATAATCCTGTCGTTTGCTGGAATCTCTCATTAGAGATATGCTCGCGTTTGTACACGTTTGTTCCATTGTTAGACGCCGTAGGTACTAGGCAACGACAGTCTTTAGCAAAACAAATCGCTCGGAATTATGAGTTCTTATTGCAGTTCGTTTTTAGGGTGACGTACCCGAAGGGTGCCAAACGGGACCCTATTACTAAGGCTCGGGTATTATTTTGGGTGTTTTAGATGCGATAGCGATCCAATATAAGTGCGTTTCTCAGAGCAGCATCGGGCCCCAGGTTATTTCCGACTGCGAGACTTCGCTCGATAGATTGTGGACCAAGATAACCGAGGTGTTTGAACTGACAGTAGAGTTGAACATAGGAGTAGAAGAAGGGTGTACATTATACTGCATTAAATAATTTTGTGTCGATTGGGCTGGCGGCTTTCTTTGATTGAGTGTCGGCAGTCTTTCAAATTAGGGGTGGCGATATCGAAGGACACGCAGAAAATGAATTAAGTATACTTTCTGTGTGTACTCTTGGTAACATATGAACATAGATACATACATGAACATTTTGTTAGCACGAAACAGGGGGTAATGTGATAAAATGTTGGTCTGATCCAGAGACTATATATCCAATTGACCGCGCCTGCGGGGGAATGCGGCTCGCCAAACGTTTATTGTATTCAACAAAAGTTCACATACGACGGACGGACGGACAGTTTCGCAGCGGCTGACCAATCACAGCTCTCTTACCTCTTCCCCGCCGCCCGTAAATTGGTGAGTTGTGTTTCAAAGGAAAATGTATCTATGCGCTCTCCACTGGATAAGTTCTCCCTGGTCTGATCAAATCGGATTGAAAGTTAAAGTTTATATTATGTGCTTTGCAACCCCTTGAAATATGGCCACACAATCCAATACGCCATGCCACTCTAACCCTGAGCCGCACCAAACTTGGTAATATAAGTTTTCACTACAGCTGTTAATCGCGAGAATCTCAAGTTTCAATTGTTTAATACAAAGTTAACCCCTTCCCGTCCCATCATTTTAAAAACAATGTGGAAATACCACGTCGCGAATTTCGAAAATGGCGGAAATTACGCGCGAAAAATAAATTGCATTATTTTTTTCCTAACAACTAATCTCTCAACCAATCAAGTGTGAGATATCGACCGGAAGTTAGTTTCATTGGCTATTCCCGACAGTGGTGCCAGTACAAAAAAAACTACATTGAGATTCACACAAGACAATTTTGCCGAAACTGGACGGGAGCTGAGCTCACTGTAGGAAGGTGTCTTTACGCGAGTCAACGTTAGCTGTCATCCATCGTTCTGCGGGTGTCTTTACGGTAGTCTAAACAAAGTTTCGTATGTATTCACTGTTTACGCAGGTTCCTGGCCTGTATACCAGGGTTCCTCTTCAGCCAATTTAAAAATATTTTTAAGTAATTTGAATAAGAATCTTGGTACAGGAACCTGCGTAAACACTGTAATAATCCGATTAACAGTCTAAATGCTTTAAACTACTTAGTTCTCAAATTCAAATCATTTTTGTATTACGTTTGTATGGGAAATTCACGCGGTCACCGGTCTCTTAAGAGCAATCCTTGTCATAATCAATAAGGTATCAAGGTGTCAATATAGAGGTACATACTATGTTTTGAATTTTGTAAGCAGAAATGACGCAACCGAAGTTCCTCAGCTGATTGTATGTCCGACGGAGACATACTTTACGCGCGGAAATTATGCGACATGTAATTAATAATAATAATAATAATTCATAATTTCTATCTCATTGAACCCCGAGTGTTCGACATCGATCCTCTTGTCGAGAAGTATCTGTCGTTTTAGTGCGGTTTTATGGCCGGATTAACGTCCGAAGAGTCCGAACGTGGTGAGACTCGTAAAAAAAACCTATGGCGGACGCTTCAAAACGGTAAATAGAACCTTTTTATACAATTTGGCCTAAGGGAAATCGAATTAAATGAAATACAGTCTTCCTACAATCTTTTTGGCTGATACCACTAAAACATGCATTTTCTATCAGAACAGTAATAATTTTGTATAATGAGTAATGACTATACATAAATGTAGTTTATACATTCGGAGACTTTTAACTATGTAAGTCATTTGTTAAGTCTACCGATACATGATGAAAATGAAAATGAAATGAAAATGAAAAAGTTTATTAAAAACAGTACACAGGTAAAACAGAACACTATTTGGTATAAGTTACATGGTTGGTTTGTCCACTGTTTGCCGAGACATCACGGTATGTTATCCAGTGGTCCTTACACTAGGCAAGCCTGTATCGTAAGGGCCTGATGATAATTTAATAGGAATTCATACCACAGTTGACAAAGATATTTAAGTAGGTAGGTACATGCTTATTTGTTTCCAATTTACAAACGTTAATTTTATTTAAGTAAGAAAAATTAAGATTAAAATAGATAAAAAAAAAATCGCGTGTAGCACCGTACACGTGTTAGAAGTAAAACTTCTGTAGCTAGATCATTAAGTGGTACCTATACTATACACCTATACCTACCTATACTAAAAGAGATTTAAATTTCCAATTTTGAGATCCAATCTCTGCTTCAAGTTACTTTTATGTTTCAGACGTCCGATTATTTGAAATTATTTTATACTTGTACTTACTTTTAATACGTCATGTCATTTATTTCCCACCATTCCTTATCTACAATTTGTCGCGCTCGTGGTGATATACTTAACTCATTCAATAGTGTCACTACTATTTGCATCTCGCTCAGATTATATACCATCTGACGACGTCACGTCTTAAAACCGTCTCGCTCAAATGTTTGCATTGCTTTGCTTGTCTCTGTGCCCAGTCCCTTTATTTAATTGATCGAGTACGTATTTTCAACTATTCCAAGTTAATGTGTACCTGCGGGGCTACCATAAGGCTTGCCACTCACCTCAGTCGCGCAGATAAATGACAAAGAAGATGGCTAAATCAATATATGGACGACTGCCCCAGACATGTACAAAGACTTCTCAACAGCCAATAGCATTTAAATATTCATTCATAAATTTAATTTACTGCGTCTGTATTTAGTTTGTAGAACTTGAAGAAAAAAAAAATAAATATAGGTAAATAAGAGTTGTTACTCAATACTCCGTGATTCCAATATGATTCCGTGACCTTTGCCGTCGCTAGAAATAAGCACCATTTTGCAATAACATGCAACATAACGCCATCTAGCCACTCCTCTGGAAACCTCCTGTTTTCAACAGTTTTGCTAGTTGGCAATTGGCAATTATGTTGCATGTTATTTTTAACGATGGCAAAAGTCACTAATCAATGGCGGAATCATAGAGTATGAAGTGACAACTCTTAATTATTTAATCATTTCCTTCAAGTTCTACAAACTAACTAAAGACGCAGTAATTTATGAGAGAATATTTAAATGCTATTAATTGGCTGTTGAGAAGTCTTTGTACATGTCTGGGGCAGTCATTTTGCCACATTGCCAACTCCTTTCGCGTCTCAATGATGTTTCTCCATAAAATAGCGCGCATTCATTATGATATGACATTAAATTGTGAGAAAATGCGTGGCTGGGGTGACTGGCGTGCCTTATGCTACCCCCGCTAACCTATACATACCTACTTTGCTAGGATTTTTTAGGGTTACTTCATCGCGAAGCGATGACGTAACTCTTATTTAATTTTATTCTTGACATTTCCTTAGTCCGCCATACGACATACCTCGATTTTGATATTTTACTTCAACATTATTGACTGGCATGAAGCATTAACTTTAAAATTACAAAAGCTTATTAAAATCAAAATCGTATAATTTCAACAGTTATAACAACAATTCAACTTTAAAATATGTATTACAAAAATTACATACAAACAAATAAGCGAAACAATAAGCCATTAAACTTATGGCTCTGTAAGCTGTAGACCTCGCTTTGGCCGTTTACTACAGATAAACATTAAATAGGTAGGTATGACACGTACTTAGTAGCTAAACTGCTAATTTGTGACTTGAACTGCACTATATAATAAAAAGTGGCTTTAGAACAGTTCTAGGTACCTACTTATTGTTTTCAAGAAGTCTTAATGCGGCCATCCATCACATCGGAATTTGCTTGAAAACTAAATATCACATTTGGATGATTCTAAGTGACTTTATGCGATTACTAGCTGCCTGTTGCGCGACTACGCAGCGCGTTTTAGGTACCTATTCCATAGTTACCGGCCACAAAACGATTCGTTCATCATTTTAGAAATCCATATCGACCCGTGTTACATTGATGAAACTCTTTTCTTACAAACTGTATGGATCGCATCGCACAACTGTCAAACATAAGTTCCGGTTCCAACAAAGAGGTTGAACGAAGTAGTTTTTGGTCACGTCACTGGTTTTGGCCTTTACCGGAAATCAAGAACTCGTGGAAGAATGCTTAAAATAATTTTTATTTGTTAACGTTTCATCAGGTTTTTCTCTCACTAATTAACATTCTTTATTGTACGAATGTATTATTATCTTATCTGATTAGTTAAAAACCGTATTGAAAATAGTTGCGGTTTTAAAAGTCTTCAGCCGACCCTGACGTCACCGATTCCAATTTCCGTTACATTTCTTAGCCACTCGTGATAGCACCCGGCTAGTAGTAATTGAAAAGCAAATATATGAATAACCCACAGTTGAGAGGTTAAATAAATTTTACCCCCGTGCCCCAAGAAGTTTTACTTCAAAAATAATGTAAAGTTTAGGGTAATGTGGTTGATGTTTTTTTTGTTTAGTTTAGTAAAAATATTAAGGTAGGTACTTCTAAAATATATAAATGATTGAGAAAACATTGAATATCTAGCTCACCCTGGTAATAAAAACAAAAAAAAATGGTCAAGTACGGGTCGGACTCGCACATGAAGTCTTCCGTACCATCGTCTGTTCCTGACGGTTATTAAACGGCAATACCTTTAATCTCCTGTCGTTTGCTATAAAAAAATGTCAGGCGCTATTGTATTGAAATTGATTTAATACTATCTATTTCATTCTAAACACCCTTTCTTTGTGTATTTCACATTTCAACTCTCTAGCTACTTATTACGGTTTGTGAGGCCCTCTGATGGACAGACAGACAGACGGACGGACGGACAGACGGACAGCGGAGACTTAGTTATAGGGTCCCGTTTGGCACCCTTCGGGTACGGAACCCTAACAAATGACAATCCTATGAGATAACAATAACTATTCAAATATGTTTAAACATAATCTAAGAAAATTCTAATTAAAAAGGCATACTATTCAGTCAATGATTTTCTTATTGACATTTTATAAAATATAATGACATTAAACTATTGTGTGTCCTTATAATATGTGTGCATGCGTGTCTACTGTCTAGTCTGTATACTTATAAATCTTAATGTTATTGTACATATTATACCAATGTTTGAACGCCTTACGGCAGATCATAGTGATACACATGTCAATGTAGCGTGTGTACAGTAATAATGTATTGTAGTGTGGTTGATAGGTTGATTCCAAACTCAATGACTGCTGTTTTGAGAATGCCATTTATTGTATACTTATTCTAATAAAGTTACCTCGGTTAGCCTAGATAAATATCTACACAATGCATAATAATTAAGTGCTGTACGAGTGCTGACATAGCTCGTACAGTCAACATTTTACTACCACCCACCAACCTATGTTTCATCAAACAATAAATACCTTTATCTTTATCTTTAACAAAATAGTTTCGTACACTCAGGGTAATAGTGGCAACAAATGTGTTTCTGCCATACTAAACATATGTATAGGATAATGCGTGATGCAATAGTATACAATTATACATATGCTAAACATATTTCTATTGAAATTTTGTCAAAACAAATACTTATGCAGAATTCTGGATGTCACATACAAATATGTTTATTTTGCGTAGATATGGTTAAGTACATAGTAGGTGGTAACATAACAATCTGCACTGCACATCTAGCCACGTAGTGACATGCAAAAATAGCACTAATGTAGTGCAATAGAATTTTTTAATATTATCTAAAACAGGTACGTGTATGTATATTTTCAACTAAAGAGATCGAATGTAGTCATATAAAATCAAAACTAATTATGTTCACTAAACAATTTTATTACATTCATATTTTTCTGTAAATCATTGAATAACGGGCTAAAGGTTGGCACTTGGGGAACAATGTTGCCACCCTGTATGGCAAATGGAGTGCAGTGCACCTAGAGTAGTGACGTCATGGTACCATTCTGATTATTGCAGCAAGGCACATGTGAACGTCATAACGACGACGACGTCGTGACGACCTCAGTGGCTCAGCGGCTGCGCATCTGCCTACCATGCGAGAGGACAAAAAAATCCCCAGGTCTTGGATGTTTACATGTTTGTGATGTCGCTGCTTCTGGTTCCCACGACACAGGGTATCCTAGTGTAGGGCCAGAAGCAATGTATGTGCCTGTATGTAAATGTTTATGGTTATGTTTATAAATACACATGTGCCTGTTCTATCTCAAGAACCACTCGTTTTCTTATTTTAAGTACATATCTTTTGCGTGATTTCGTTTTCACTTTTATTCAGCTGTATCATATCAGTTTGTCGAAATAATCCATTAAAAGTATCGGAGTACATTATTTAAGGCCATGGCCCGTTAATCACCAGCGCAGAATCGTGTAAATGCGTTTAACCCACATGTTGCACTGTTTTGAACCGTAACCCGAGGACGTAGAGTTGCAGTGCAGTAATCATAAAGTAACATCTGGGCCAACCGAAATGTATGCTATATAAAATTGGTTTCGCTGTCAGCATACATTTTATGGACTTGTACAGTCGTGAATACTTTTATTGATTATTTTCATTTTATTAAAATATATTGTATCAAATTATACCGCCAATGTGCTGAAAATACCTTATCATTAATCATTTGCAGCCATGCCCATAAAAGTTCTGTTATTTTTGTAGTTGATCTGAGATCAAATTAATTATCATGGCAGACCAAACCAAACTTCGTCATGTTTTTACAGCATGATTCGTACTTTATGAAAAACCTGAAACTTTTGTTCTTGATTATACCAGCAGCCGATTGACGTCAGAGAGGGGTGTGTCCTCGTGGGAAGGCCAATCAGAAAGCTGAATTTAAATTTCGAATCAGTTGCGGGTTGCCAAATGAACAGTCAGGTTGATAATAAATAATGAATTCGTTGATGTGTGGTCACATGTTTTGTGAATTTTAAAGTGACCTCGAAAGGCTTCTGAATGGTAACGGTATGTTTTAATGTTGATAAAATGTTCAAATGATGTTAAAATTACTCTACAAACAATATCAAAGACACAATATTGAATTTTCATAACGATGAGTAATAACCTTAGAAAAGTTTTCGACATTTCCAAAGTGCTTAAAAGTAAAAATAATGAGGTGACCTGGTAGACGTCATTCTTTCAAAAGCTATATTGTATCACAAAGTCTTCTACCAACGGCATCTGTTGAAAGATTTTTATTTTTTTAGGCTTTCTTCGCCTTTATGCTTACTTTCATAAAATTCAAATTCAAATTCAAAAGGTTTAGTTGCTAAATTACACGTATACAGGTATAGGTGGAGTTATTTATAATACCTATAGTACCGAAAGTACCTAAGTAAGACCGCAACGAATAATTATAAAAGAGTTTATCCAAATCGGTCCAGCCGTTCGCGACTTTCGCGCGTAGGTACCAACCAACACATTTGGTGGTTACTTTTTAGGGTTCCATACCCAAAAGGTGCCAAACGTGACTCTTTTACTATGCGTCTGCTGTCTGTCCGTCAGTCCATCCGCCCGTGCGTCCGTGTGTCTGTAGCGGGTTTTATCTCAAGAACCGTAATAGATAGATAATTGAAATTTTCACAAAATCTTTATATTTGTTGCTGCTACAGCAACAAATAAATACCTAGGTTGCTGGAAGAAATCTCTTATTAGAGATAAGCTCGCTTTTGTACATATTTTTTCTATCTTAAGCCTTTTTTACTGTTGTGTGTGAGTACAATAAAGAAATTACGAATGACGAAATAATGAACTACAAGAAATATAAAAAATAATGGTGTCTCCATACAAGAAAAGCGTTTTTTGTACTTTTTTGCACAGTGGAGCGGAACCCTTCATGTGAGAGTCCGACTCGCACTAGACCGATTATAACCATGGCCATGGCGGTGACGGACGGTGGGGCGGCGGACAAACGGCGTAACTCAGTAATTATTAGCAGCTCAAAAAGCACTGAACTTGTTTGAACAAACATCACGTGACGTTGGGTATGGTATGGCATTGAACGCCCGCCGCCAGTTACCGGGCAAATATGCGACATTATACACAGATTTCCGGAAGGGTGACCATCGGTTATGGGTTTTCCGGACTGTACCTTAATTGGCCAGAGAATAGAGAGAATAGAGAATAAGAGAATAATTTATTAGCCCATTGAAATATCATTGTAAGCACAATACATTTAGACAATACATCTATGTACGTTTCCATGGTTCCCACACTAGGAAAATCCTGTGTCGTGGGATCCCATTCTGATCTGTTTACAGTTCGGAGAGGAAGGTATTAAAGTATGTAAACATAATTGTAGGTGCCCCAGACATTTACGGCAAAGTAAACTAAAAATAAGCTATTATTATTATTATTCTAAAAATTAGTGGACATAATGCATGCAGAATAGATGAATAAAATTATACATCCCACCAGATTTTAATTATGCTAGGCACAGACAGACAGACAGACAGACGGACAGCGGAGTCTTAGTAATAGGGTCCTTTGGGTACGAAACCCTGAAAAATTACGTGTTCTAAGTATATTTGGAAATATCTACAGAAAACAAATAAATTTTGACTTTGAAAAAACTGGATGGTCATGCCCAGAGACTGTATAACCAATTGACTGCGCCTGCGGGGGAATGCGGCTCGCCAAACGTTAGTTGTATTCAACAAAGCATCCTATTATTATTATTATTATGTACGTTGACGGGCCGCCAGACAGTTTCGCAGCGGCTGACCAATCACATCTCTCTTACCTCGTCCCCCGCCGCCTGTAAATTGGTGAGTTGAGTTTCAAAGGAAAATGTATCTATGCACTCTCCTGGATAAGTGCTCCCTGGTCATGCCCAATGAAGGGTCCAATGGACGCTCAACGTGGTAGAGCTCGTCTAAGCTGAAATGACGCGCCCCACTCCTTGGTTTCGTATTTACTTGTCATACAAAACCAAGGAGTGGGGCGCGTCATTTCAGTTTAGACGACCTCTAGCAACTGTGCCTGTGCCTCTCCGTATTGGAATAGCTCAGACGCTCTGATCGTTTTGTTTTACAAATTAATCAAAATACAAGACACAGGTTATGTTGAGCGAGTAATCTATGGGTAGTATTTAAACGAGCGACAAAAAAAGTCCAACCTAACCTAAGCGAAATATTAACTGAGCGACTAAAATACTAACCGAGCGACAAGTCACCCAGCGTAATTTAATCGCTCAGTACTTTTTTTTTAATATACTTTATTAAAAAAAAAAAAACGTTTATTTCAGGCTTCTGAGGCCCATACATTAAATTTAATTACATCAAATAGAATTATAAAATAGGCACAAAATAATTGCACAAAATAATACATTTTACAATGGAAAGTGGACAACACATGACTTAAAAAATTTAAATTTCACTGCATTCTTATCACGAATAGACTGTAGTAAATGCAGTACAAAGCCGTGACGCCTTGGATTTAATCAAATTCCAGTCCCAGCTTCTCCTGTCTCGACGTCACCCTATGCTCGTGAACCAGCACATTTCTAAAGGAATGATATTTTTAGGTCACGCGAGGGCACGGGTTACCAATCCCTAGTTTACACCGAAATTTAGTTTGATGTGTGAATAAATTATTTCCTAAAGCTAACATGCTACAGGGGAACCCTGATTCTGCTGACGGAATGGCTAAATTAGTGACGGTGATGTGATATCGTTATCATACTGTCAGCGAGTGAACCGACTTGTGATAATAACTCAAACAAAATCCATTTTTTACATCCTGAAAATGATGAGGTACGCTTTATACGCATAGAGCACAAACACCTAGTAAAAGTTTATAACAAAATACTATGGTCTTGTGTTATTGTCCTAATGAGAAATGTTTAAGATTTCAGATTTTGCATTATGTTGTGAGTCAATATTTTGTGCTATGTCCCCTGTCATTGATTTTTCTCCAAATAAATAAAATAAAATAAAATAAAATAGTTACTTATCGTAGCAAGAATTTTTTATTTTTTGACTTTAATAAAGAACTGTCAAATGTTAAATAAACACAATTTAACTAAGACAAGTCTTTAAAATAAACATGAAACATCAACATTTACATACTGGCACATACATTGCTTCTGGCCCCACACTAGGATACCCTGTGTCGTGGGAACCGGAAACAGTGTAAACATCCAAGACCTGGGGATATTAAACATAAGTTCGGGTTGGATTATTTGTTTTTATAATACTCGTAATTCTTATATTCCAAACCGGGATTCAAAATTTCAGACTTCTCGGTTGTAACTGTTTATTATCAAAACCAACATAGGTATTTGCCGACATTTCCTTTCATTTACGTCGATCGATAGATGCCAAATGAGAATAAAAACGCGGCAACGAAAACAAACAGTACGCAAAATACGGAAAGTGTGCAAAGAATTAGTCTAATGTGGTTCTGTCGGTAGTCAGAATACATTTATCAGCTCTAAAAACCCCTCCGGCAGTTTTCGCAATTGCGATTCGCTACCAGTTGCGAAGTGAGATTTTTTAAGAGATGTAAAGTCAAATGATGATAAAGGTAGAGCTTGGCTTTCGTAACTTGGACGTGTGCTTTTTTATACCACGAGTATATTCTCTTTGGTCACCGTGGCCTTGATGTATGTCACCGTCAAAGTATGAAACCCGTCAAGGATACATCTGTAGGTCGACTTACCAGTAACACTGCTGTAGAATACATCGATTTCATTCTTTGCCGGCAACATAGACTAGCATAGACGGTGTTACAATAGGCTTGTGGCCTGTCAAGTCAAAATAGGATCCCTTTTAGGATTAGGTATCCATCTTCTCCATTCGCATGTTATTTCACGATAACATCCCACTGATAGCCACAATTAAATCATAATTTTATTACCTCTTTCCGTTTGCTATCCTAACCTATGGAAATGTTAGTATTGATATTTTGTTGTGAACTATGTAGGTACACTACCCAGGGTGACCGTGCAGGGCTGTGGGGCCCCACGGACGTGGGCAAATACTCTACACTTGGAATAGGCTTGTGGCCAAGGTAATCCAGTATATCTAGGAACAAGTCTTAAGTTGAAGCATTATGTACAAAATGGCTTGGCATTCTCAGAATTGTATATTCCCAGCAGATATATTTTATAAAGTCAATTTTGTGCAAAAAAAGACAGCATTTGATGGCACTTTACATGACATCATTCTGTTGTTATTTCATAGAACTCAGGAACAAAAGTTCCGTTTTGACAGTTCATAAAAAGTATCTATTTTGACTTGACAGGCCACAAGCCATCGGTTCTAACTTATTCACCGCGAAAACCCCAAAACATGCCAACAGCAACGACAAAGCTTCCGCGCGAAGTGGCAATGTTTCACGGTGCATGTAAAATACAATGTTTATTGTTCCACCCGTTTAATACCTGATTTACGAGCAGTCGAACGCTTTTGCGGCTAGTCTATGTTCCATTTTATTTCTGGCTTTATGGCCTGCGCCTGCGCCACCCAGGGCTGGTCTGTGACGTCACGACGTGACTGTATGTGTGTGTGGCTCTATCGTTTTTATTCTCATTTAGGGAAATTTGACCTATACAGTCTTTTTGCTGTTGCGGCAACACAATACGTATTCCGTGAAAATTTCAACACTCTAATTAGTACGGCTCTTGAGATACAGCCCGCACTGCTTATAGGTAGGTGGCTGAGTAATAGGGTCCCATTTGGCAACTTTCGGGCACGGAACCCTTCTAAAAACAGCCACAGAGACGCAAGAATCAGCCTACCTACAGCGTTATTCGGTACGCGCTTTACAAACACCCTATCAAACCGGGTCACTCTGTTCCTGTAATCCATCAATTACAATGTTCGCGTATTTACGAACATCTCATCGTGTTTACTAATAGCGGTTCTATTTGCGCGTAGACTGGTCTGTGTATATTTAGCATTCGACTGCAATCTGTCGCGGTGTCATTGCACAATGCAGAAATGCTGTGACGTCAAAGTGCAGTTTGGGTTTGGAGTAGGGTTATATAGTATAAAGCTGCGTCCAAATATGTTCTTTTTGTAATTTTGTAATTTCTTTATTGTACTCACATGACAGTAAAAATAGCTTAACATAGAAAAAAATATGTACAAAGGCGAGCTTATCTCTAATAAGAGATTTCCTCCAGCAAACCATGTTGGGTAGGAGACGGAGATGATAGGTAAGGGGAAGAATTGCGCGTACAATAAAACTATACTAGTAGGTACCTATAATACATGGATATTATTATTACACATAGGTACATATAAGAACCTATTGCTAAGGAATAGACTACATACACAGTCTTTCTTTCTGCTTCTTACATCCGTTTCGTATCAGCGGCGGAGAATGTTCGGTTTTACTGTGGTACAGGGCCGTGATGCTGCAAGCGAATCGTATGACAGCAGCAATAGTGAGTGAGGACTCAAATTTCCGGTTTTGGCTTGTCAACCGCTCCGAGACGTGCCACGCCGGCTACAAACAAACTGCTCTTTCGCGCTCTCATTCTGTGATTCACATCCATATTCCGGCCCCAGGTACACTCTGATCCATCGCGTGATTAGCGAGTCGTTTGATTCGTGCTCAATGTCGTGTACTGTCTGGACGTGGCCGCGGTATTTGCGTGACGGGAGCGTCCAGATTTTTAGATCACCATGCCATTCCCTCTAAACCAGTGGTTCCGTGACTACCTGACGTCGCGCTCCTACCGGGTGAAGGTGGCAGACACGCTCAGCGGCGAGCAGCGCGTGCGCAGCGGCGTCCCGCAGGGCTCGTGTTGCGGCCCTCTTTGTTACCTACTGCACGTCAACAGCTTGTGCCAAGTCCTACAGCACAGTTCCGCGTATATGTTTGCGGATGACTTGTGTACTCTCCGGGCTGGCCATAACCTCTCTGACATTTGTTCTTTCATTCAAAAAGATATAATGGTCACATGACAATGGTATCGTCTTAAATTCTGATAAAACTAAACTTCTAGTCATTCATTCACCTCACCTAACTATTGCTAAAACTCCGCCGCCATTGATAACCCATAGTTATTCATGTCTCCACAACAATTTACAAAATTGTCAATGCAAACCTATTGAATCAGTAGACTCTGTAACTTATCTTGGTGTTAAAATAGACGTAAATTTCTCTTGGTCTCAACACGTAGATTACATTAGCAATAAGTTAAGGATTTTACTTGGTAAATTTTATCACTTAAGTTATAAAGTTCCTATTAGTACATTAAAATGTGTATACTTTGCATTAGTGGATTCTATCTTGGATTATGCTCTTGACTGCTACGGACTAACATTTAAAAGTTACATTGATAAGCTTGAATTGTTACAGACACGATTTATAAAACTGCTTGTAAATAAAAAAACCAAATTAAAATGTAAAGGAGACTATTCGAAACTGTTTAAAATTTGTAAAATTATGCCAGTCTTTGTTAAATGTAAATACCTTATAGCCATCCACAATCATAATAATAATCAGTACCTCCATCCCATAACTCACAAACATGGCACCAGAACTATGTCTGAAGGCAAATTCGAGATACCTTCAGTTAATAACTACATTAAAAAAAAGAGTACCATACCTCTTCAATTCTCTGCCTAAAGATGTACGACAGGAGCCTAACCTAGTTAAATTTAAAATTAAGCTGAAAAAGATATCTTTTAAATAGTCTACCTTAAAAATAATACAATACCTCATTACCCTTCAGTTTATATAAATTTAGCATAAGATTATTGATAATAAATTTAGCATAACCGAGACTCAGATCCCACAGACAAACTGTGCATAGACAGTTTTGTGGGACTTTAATATTAAGTTTCTTGTATTTTATTGATGACTATTAAACAAATAAATAATAAAAAAATAAAATAAATTGCTGATACGAAACGGAGGTACGGAACGAACAAAAGGACATATCTGGACCCAGCTTAAAATAAAGGATGACGGACGGTGGACCAAAGCAGTAACAGAGTGGCCAAGGGGAGCGACAAGATAGGCAAACAACCTGCCCGATGATGGTCCGATGATATCATCATGCTGACAGGCCCTCAATGGAGACGGTTGGTGCAGGACCGTGTGAAATAGGCTTTTTCAAGCTAAGCAATCTGTATGATTTTATGGTAAATAAAAAATTTGACTTCTGCCCATCAGTGGGCTAACATGAGCTGAGTATGATGATGTTGTCGCCGGTTTGTATAAATTAGGCATTTAATAATAATCGGTTAAGTGCGGGTCGGTATCGCACACGAAGGGTACCGTACCATCGTACAACAAATCAAAAGCACTCAAAACAATAAAATAATAAACAAAAAGAAAATTTAAAAAGTTTATGCCTTCACGAGATTTGAACCGACGACCTCCGGATTGAGAGTCTACATCATACCGGCTGAGCTACCACAACCATGTGGGTTGACGCGAAATATGCTATCATATTTAAATGTGTAGTATATGTGTCTATGACATGGTTGCTATGACAATAAATAAACAGTTTCAGTCAAGATCTCCATTTTGAAATGCGTAAGTGTATCTAAACATGTCTCTTAATCGTATCGGGGCCCCCTTTAATTTGCAATATCTCTCGTATTTCAGTATTTGTGGTTGGTGCGGCAACAGATATACACATTCTGTGAAAATTTCAGCTTTCTAGCTATTACGGTTCGTGCAGACGGACCCGGTGACAGACAGGACGGACGGACGGACAGACGGACAGCGAAGTCTCAGTAATAGGGTCCCGTTTAGCACCCTTCGGGTACGGTACCCTAAAAAGCCCGGGCCGTGAACTAAGAGCTGGCATTTAAAGTGCCATAGGATTCTCTCAGTTATAGGAGTTATTGACTCTGTTATTTTACTGGATGGAAGGTCAAATAGATTGGATTTAAGATCACAAAGTAAAGCTACCTTTAGAACTGTGATCACAAACACCTTTGAATAGACCTTAAACTCTTTTACCAAAAAGATTGCGAAAACACGGAATTGAATGAGACCCCCATATTTTTTACATTTCTATTTATGTCATCCGCATGAAACCCTTGCTCACAATTCTGCGGGTTCCGTTCGTTACACAAAACGTGAAAGGAAAATATATGAGCGCTCTCTTTTGATAGAGCACCGCAATTTTTATGTTCTGGATATCCCGCACTATCACATATTATTATGAGGCAAGTGCGAGTTGAAAATTAATTGTGATGGTGTTCTGTGGGTATTTCTTTGTAGTATGTAGTGTAGGTATATTATATTAGATACAGACTCCTACTTAACATGGCCCCGCACTTGGCTTGATAATTGGAAACGATTTGATTGGTTACGGGGCGTGGCTAGGCCGCCGGCCAGTGACTTTACTGCATTCTTATCACGAATAGACTATAGTAACTTTACTTCAAGCATAAAAGCATTATTTTTTCCTTGAATAAATACTTTTATTATTATTATTAAACCAGTATTAACGAATTTCAATATTAATAAACGTGGTGTAAGAAATTAGTAGCACTTATCTGACTCTACTCTTGGAGTAAAAGTATCTTACTCTGAGTTGAACCTGAGAGTAACTAGTCTCAGAGTAAGGAAGTATTAACAACATGGTAGAGTGGTCTATATAACGTTTAGAGTTTCAGATTTATTAATCTCTTTTCAATTAATACCGTTTCAGATGAACGGTGTTAATTAATTATTTACGGCTGGGTTCGGGTTATTCAATTACCTCTGTAATGGAATAGCTGAATAATGAAATTAACTTAATAAAATACTCATTTAAACAGAGGGTGCTGAAAGGTACTCAAAATCAATATTTTAAGCAGCATTGCTAAAACATGAATAATTTTGAGCACCGAAAGTACCGACCGACAATCTTAGACCGTTAGGTTTTAGGATGCCACAGACAGGTACACATACACGGACATATAGATAGACTCAGACCCGACAGACTGTACACAACCGTACGTTCAAAGACCAAGCCCCTTGATTTTCAACCTGCCCACATAATGATAAAGTCCAAAACCTATGAAAAAACAGAACAAATCGTGGTCTTTTGTCAGGCGTTTGAGTATGTATTAGATTACGGGGAATTATAAAACGATCGAATAAACGCCGATAACTCTTGAACCACTGAACCGATTTCAATAAAACTTATCTAAGAGCTATCGCAGTACCTGTCAATAGGAAAACGCGTCCGCTCGTTGGAGTGCTATATACATTGAACTACTTTTACTATTACCACCCGTATATGTGCTAAATACATTGACCTAGTATAATTTACTCATAGTAATGGTCTCAATGGCTAAATAAGAAGTTTATTTTATAGATAATATAACTCAAGAAAGGTATCCAAGTAATATGTTACGTGACATATGTACGTAAAGTACACCCTGAAACCCAAATAAAGCTTTTTATTGAGATTCCATTTAAATACTAAGTTTAAAACATCGCTGGGACAAAGGTTTCTTTACGATGATTAATAAAGAAAAATTGTCCAAAAGTGGACGTCTACCACGTATGGGAAAAAGACGTGATCTTTTGTGCATCTTTATTACGGAACCCCAAAATCTCGTAGCACATACAGCATGCATGACACCGGCGAGTAAATAAACGAATATAAACATTATCGTTATTCTGTGTAGAAAAAGAAAACAGAAAGAGAACTAATAGGACATACGCCGGTGTTAGTTTCGTCAAAAACCGCCAAAAAGAACATCAACGCCACGTACGGTTCACACTTTTTTCCATAATAGGACAGAAGAGGCATAGCGCCCAAAGATAATATAAGTACCACGTGTTACGTCTGGATTTGCCCTGAGTTAACATTTAATACCAGGCAAAAACAGCCTTTAGCAAAACACAATTCGCTCGTTAATTATGAATAGAATAGAATAGAAAGCACATTTATTCAACTGTCACAATACACAAAACACAGCAATAACAAATTATAAACAGAAACAAGTAGGAAATAAAATATACACATGTATGAGTATTGCTGTTAATTTTTTCACTAGCTTATTTATCACGAGTGTCAGCGTTACGTAATTTGATTAATTTTGCTCGATAGAAAAGACTCTTTATACTTTATACTTTATTGCACAGAATAACACATTTTACAATTGAAAGTGGACAACACATGAAAAAGGCGAGCTTATCTCTATTAAGAGATTTCTTCCAGCAAACCTAGGATGGACAGGAGTCTCCTGAAGTTGCCATAAAATCTTTCTGTCACAATGTATTTTTTTACAATTTCGCACCGCATCTGAATTTGTGTTCTAGTTATTTGTCTAATCGTTATAAAAATGGCACAGTATGTTCCTCGGTTAGGCTTGCTTAGCTTGGCTTTAACCTTTTTTTTATTTATTATTATTTCATTTCCTCTACAAATACGAATGAAGATGAAATTCTGAGTTCTGATTTTGAAGAACCCCCCCCCCTTACGTTCCGTTAGAGTAATAGAAACTTACAAATGATAATCCTATGAGATTCTCGTGATTTTTGTTAAATGAAGACTTCAACTTTCAAAAATTTTTTGGTGAAACTACTTTATTTCTATTTTGTCAATATAAAATAAGTTGTGAAACAACAAAAGTTGTGAAATATCAATAAATTAAAACAAATACACTCCAAACTCAAATAAAATTTGACAACTCCAAACCAAAATATAGAGTTTAACATTTTACCGTAGAAAACATGCATTTTCTTGCATTTTTGCTATTTATAATTTCAATTTCAATACAGATTTTCGTGCGCGTCTGTACTATAAAGCTTGGTATCCAACTGAACATAATTTAATCCATTCCTTCACAGATGGGAAAAAAGACAAAATAAACCTTATGCCATTGTAATAAGAGGTACCCAAGGAAATAAAAAAACACTTTTTATCTACTTTCCAAATGAGTTTTGTCGTATATATATTTTTCGTAATATTTATTGCACATATCAGGAAAAAAAACACAAACAATACAGAAAAGCCATGAACAAAGGCAAGCTTATCTCTAAAAAGAGTATTCTTCCAGCAAACCCAGGATGGACAGGATACATTTTTAAAACTCAAAACGGGTAGGCATATGTGCTAAAGTAAAAAATAAAATATAAATAAATTATATTACTAAACTAAGTTATTATTGGGGCGAGCCATAAGGGATGTTTTTATTTACATTATTTTTTTGTTAAATATAGAATTCGATTGTTGGGCGGTTAAAAGCATCTTTGTAAGTTCTAACGATAAAGGAAAATATATCAGGAAATCTTCAGACTCCATGTTGATGGACTAGCACCCTGTCAAGGAAATGGTTCCTGCGGGGGAATGCGGCTCGCCAAACGTTTGTTATATTCGACAAACGTTCGCATACGCAACCTATATACGATGACGGGCCGCCAGACAGTTTCGCAGCGGCTGACCAATCACAGCTCTCTTACCTCGTCCCCCGCCGCCCGTAAATTGGTGAGTTGTGTTTCAAAGGAAAATGTATCTAATGCGCTCTCTACTGGATAAGTGCTCCCTGAACTATACCCTCATTACTATAGACGAAGTCAACTGACAACATTTAGCATAACACATTTCAACACTTCTTGAAATAATGTTGCCTTGTTCAGTTTGATAGTGATGTTCTCATTCATTCTAAATAGAATGAAAATGAACAGTTCAGTTCAGTTAAAAAAAATTATTGACCATAAAATCATACATATTACTTAGTCAACGTCAATATAATATTAATATTTTTGTATACTACCGCCCGTTCGGAAGTTGTGGGCGTGGGAATAGTAATTATTTACTTTCAGAATTTGTTATAAATATTTGTCACAATTTAATGACATTGAAAGCATTACGCTTTATGCCATTTGAGGTGGTAGAAGCAAATTGTGCCCACTTTTTGAGTGGTATTCTATTGCACTGATACATTACCTACTGTACTTATCATAAGATCTTTATAAACGTGTCATTTATGGCAATAAACAACTGAACTGAAATGCTTAATTTTCTTACTTATTATTCGCAATTAAATGTGTGGGGCGCGTCATTTCAGTTTGAACAAGCTATATGCACTAGCACTCTCTATCATTTCTATCAATATCATTCTATATTGAGACATTAGAATGAACTAAATCATTCTTGACCCGATCTCTATTTATTTTCTACCAAAAAGCGGTAACATCGAAACTGTCATTATACTTCGTTATTATAATATAACGCTTTTTGACAGGTTCGTTGCGTTATGTCGCGTAGAGCTGGCGCCTCCTGCAAACGTCACTCACACACCAAAAGATCGTTGGAATAACATCATTTCAAAACAAAATTCACTGTTTCGCAAACTCTATTATCATCAGTACCTACTCTAGAATCATCTAGTAGCGCAACTAATTTATTTATTTACTAACACACAGTAACATACGGCTGCAGTTTCTAGAAATGTAAACAGTTCGACCGTACCGCTTTGAAGTTTAGTGTAAACTGATAATTTACTTCGCGGTGGGTCCATTGTGGTGGGTCATGTGTTTATTAGTTTTGAGTACAGTCAGCGAAGGTATTAACTGAGCTGCATAACCGAAATGTTAAGGTTATGCTGGGCCAATTGTCAAATCTCACTTGATTGTCCAATTCCATCAAGTTCGCCACAATTTAAAATTCTTGCTGCACTCTCGCTCTCGTCCACAACACCAGCCCCCCTAGACAAGATGCAAAACGCTATTATCGTTCGCACGAAACGCTAAGAACATGTATGCGCTACGCTAGCGTCACCAAATGTCAAATCGCATACATTTTGAGTTTTCGTTTCGTTTTCGTAGCATTATTAACTTTGTCTAGGCTTACAGGATAGCACTTAAATTCACAAAAGTGTCGCACATTCGGATTGCATTTGCAGTATTTTTAAGCTAGGGCTAGAGTATGCCAACGCGTCTGTCTATGTATATTGATTTGTAACTCTATCTCTATTCCTTTCAAGTTAAAATTACGATCGTATGAAAATCGACTTCTTTTCGGTCAACGTCAATTTAAAGTTGGCGAACAGCTTTCAAAATGAGATCTCATATTTTCAAAATCAAAAGTACCTGCCAGTAAATCCAGGAAACAGATTGTTCATTAGATGGCGATGATGAGCATGGTTTTTCTCTTCCATCCTTAAGAAATGAAATGAAATGATATTTATTTGCTTGAAATGAAGGTGGTAAATGTAAAAAAATTAAAACTTCTCAGCACATTTCACCGGAAAAATTTGTACATAAATCTAAAATATGTCATTCACATTATAATAATATGTTACAGTCTATTCACATTATAATAATATGTCATTCCTTAGATATCAATAATTTTAAGATTAAGGTATATTCATCTACATTATAGAAACGTGCTTTCAACCCAGAACCCCAAGCTTGAAAGGCGAGCCACGCAACGCTGACAATGGTCGACGAGCGAGAAAACATGCGAATTTCTTCACACTATTATATCATAATGGAGCCCTTGAACTTGTCAGAACATCTTCAAACAGAACACCTGTGTAGTCTCAAATATGAACGATGTTTATAAGTTGTTTTTTTACGGCTGCGTTCACACCACACGAATGGAGTGGCGTTCAAATTTCAGATAAATTAAAAATCCACTAATAACGGGACGGGAATTTCTGGCTCTATATAAATTGTGAGGTTTCAGACCCAAACGACACTGCCTATTCAATAGCTTTGTATTGCTAAGCCTTAGTTTTTAGATATTTCAGGATTAGAAGCGTAAAGAAATATTCTAAAAAGAGTATGCTTCAAACACGGTAACCGTACAAGCGTATCCATATCCTGATTGCGGTTTAAGATAGTACGCACCAGTAGTTAGTACATCATATTTCAGAGCAGCCGGACGTACGCATCAAACAATGTTAACATCAAAACTATCTTAGTGACGGTAACTCACGAACATAACCCGTTCTCGCAGTGTAAATGGCCCTTCTCTTCGTCCATAAGGTTTATAATTCTGGAGGCGTCAAAACTAACTGACGGGCGAATTTTACCAACGAAGCGTAACTTTCTACTCGAGAGTATCTTCTACTTTTTCTAAGAATGACCTCATTTTGAACTGTCATTCTCATACAAATTATCCCCGGGATAGTTATTCTCGCAAAACTCTTTGTTCGTAAAATCCAGCCGAACAGACTACAAAATCCTAAGCCAGGCTAAGATAAGCTCGCCTTCTAATGTATTCTCTATTTCCAATGCATAATGTATTGTTTTTGTGCAATAAAGTATTAAAAGTATTACATAATTGGAATCCGACGAGATTGTAGAGCGTCACGACCATAATTGGTAGAGCCATAATTGTTTTCAAACTCGTTTCACAGGACTCCATAACCGAAGATGCCCAAATCCTTTTACTAAATCCGTCCGTCCGTCCGTCTGTCCCTCAGCGCGGCTATATCTTATGAAACGAATGTTGAAATATTTCGCAGAGTGTGATAAACTAATTTCACTGCATCAACAAATAATGATAATGAAACACACGCGTTTTAAATTAAAGATGGTCACCATTAAAGATTCTTGTAATTATTTGTGTATTTTCTAAATACGCGTTTCGTTACAACTTGTAACGCCTCTGAAATTGGTCTCTCTATGAATTACGAAATGATTTAGTTGTCTGATTTCCGAGTGTGTAAAGAGTGTAAAAACGAAACAAGAAGATGAATGAACATAGATATTTCAGCATGTGGTCATAAGTCTGCGGCATTGCACATAAACATTTCAGCAGCTAATAAACTAATAAGATAGGGATTTCGGATGAAAGTATATCTGGCACATTGAGGGCTCAATCGAGATTTAACCGCGTTTTTCACCTTTTACGAGTAGCAGTGTGATGTGAATTTGAAGATGGATATGAATAACTTGCAAGTCTTCCCTTTGAAATACAGTACAAAGTTTTGTGCTGCAAATAAAGCACTCGTATTGATTAGACATTTAGTGCAAGCTTATAAAGTTTTTATAGCTGTTTCTCATTGCTTAGCAAAGGCCTCCCCATGTTGCAAATATAATAAAACTCTCTATCCTGGACTACGTCCATCCACCCTAGCAGAAACTTATCTATGTCGGCGGCCGATCGTAGAATCGGGCACATCATGTTTTTTATATTTATTTAGTTTTATTTAAAAGAAGCAATTTTATATATTCCCTGATGCTCAAACTAAGTTAAGAATAACTTGTACTATAGACATCAGTGCTCTTCCAGGTTACAAAGTTGCTTGAATTAACACTAAATAATTATCCTCTATTAATTTATGGTTAGTTCATTTATAATTTGCACTAATGAATCAAAATAATTGAATAATTAATCAATTAAAATCAAAATAATAATAATTAATAAATTGGTAAAAAAACATGTATGTTATAATAATAAAAATAACCGGCCAAGTGCGAGTAGGACTCGCGCACCAAGGGTTCCGATCACACTTGGAGAGCGTAACACGTGTAATTAGGTTTCCATATAAAAAACTAAAGTGTGATGTCATCCATGTAAACGAAATTGAATATTTTTTAGAAAGACAGAAATTTGCAGTTTTCAGATTTTTCTCTTTATTTGTGCTATAAGACCTTGCTTCGTGCCAAATTTCATGATTCTAGGTCAACGTAAAGTACCCTCTAGGTTTTGATTCCCTTGCGAATATCAAGCAATTTCAGCAAAATTGAGACATATGCGGTATCTTTTGATTGCGTTGACCTATAAGTTTAATTTTTTCACAACTTAAAGAGATTACAGACTTGTGTAATCGATATTAATTTCAACTTAATACCTCCATGCGTTTCTGAGAAAAAGTCTTAACAGACGGTGAGACAGACAGACAGACAGACAGACAGACAGAAATTTACAGTTTTCGGATTTCTTCCTTAACTTGTGCTATAAGACCTTCCTACATTCCAAATTTCATGACCCTAGGCCAACCGGAAGTACCCTATAGGTTTTGATTCCCTTGCGAGTTCCACGCGAGTTCATACAAATCCAGCAAAATTATGACATAATATCGCGGTATGTTTTGATTGCGTGGACCTAGAAGTTTAATTTTTTCACAGCTCCAAGGGACCATAGACCTGAGTAATCGATATTAATTTCAACATTATACCTCCACGCGTTCCTGAGAAAAGGGGTCGTGACAGACGGACGGACAGACGGATGGACAGACAGACAGACAGACAGACAGACGGACAACAAAGTGATCCTATAAGGGTTCCTTTTTTCCTTTTAAGGATCGGAACCCTAAAAATAGATTTGAGAAGTTTTGTAGAAAACTAAATGCTAGCATGCAAACTTAATGCTTACATTTCATCAGGAAAAATATATTTGGATTTCAATAATTTATTACAATTTGATCTGCCCCGCCATTTCATGATATGCCCAAGCAATTACTGGCACATCATGATGGGCCGGGTTTTCACGAAAACATGTTTTATTAAAAGAATTTTTATTCAGCTCTACGTGATGTTTTTTTTGTTATATGTCAAACGAACACAAAGACTATTCGGGGGCTTTACTATGCGCTCGCCCCCTTTAGTCTTCACCAAAGCTGCCTCAGTGTTTGCCTTATGAGATTTTATCTTTTCATGATATTTCACGTTTGGGCACATCATGATGTACCCAATTCTACGATCGTCCGCTGACATCGAGACGTTCCCGCCGCTGCCGCTGCCATCTCCGTGTTTATCATTCTTGAAATTGTGTACATTGTTATCATAATTTGCGACTGACTTTCATATTATTTTCATATTATTATGTTTACACTTTTCATACGACCGTTTTCATTTCGGAATCGTTAAAGATATCTTTATTACACATTCCACGCAGGCGCACTGTTAAAGTCGTTTTAATGTGAAATTATGATGTTACATTGTGATTTGAAATTAGTTCAGGGTTATTAGTAAAGCGAGCGTGGACTGATTCCAGAGGCGTTACAACTTAACTAATTAATGTATCACGTTTGAAAATAGAACTTACGATCACGGGCAAGAGCTGTCATAGTTCAAGTTCAATATTTAAGGCCCGATAGAGAGAAAGTGAGTTAGGATTCCGATTAACTTTGAGAACTCCTTAGCATATCCTGCATGCAAGGCAAGTGTGAAACTAATAGAACACAATTGATTTATTCCAGTATCAGATTAACAATATGACGATCTTTGCAGTTTGGTATGGTAACATCTCGGAGGGAACACGGGCAAAAAACGTAATAAATTATATCCTATTAATTCAGTATTCAGTATATTATTATATTGTCATTTTACCCTTTAGGCATAGTAAATTACACATTACATTACACATTAGGTATTAAAAAATATACGGGGTAACATTTTTTTTTTGTTATCGTCCACTTTTACTGCGATCTGTCATCTGGTCTGGGACATTTATCAGTAGTTTTGTTTTGTTATATATGGACAGACTTGTAGGCATGGAACCAGTGTCCCATCCTGGGTTATTTTAATTTATTTGGCTAGATCATGTCTTGCGGAGCTTTTCTTTTTTAAATGTTGATGTCTCTGCCATCAGGTTTGTAGCCAATACATTTGGATGCTCTCCCAATCTAGACATAGACATAGACATAGACTAGTTTTGTATCTTTTAAGGTTGGATATGATTTCTTCCTGCACTGTGGGAATCCTCAAGTCTTTGTGGATGTTCTCATTTGTGATTTACCATGGGGCATTAACTATCATTCTAAGAGTTTTCGACTGGAACCTTTGCAGAATTGCTATGTTAGATTTGGCGGCTGCTCCCCAAAGGCCGTAGGTCCATATCGGCTTCAAGACACATTTGTATAGAAGTAGTTTGCTTTCCAGGGAAACTTGTGATTTTTTATTCATCATCCAGTACAAACTAAGTAGTTTTTGTCCTAGAGCTTTGCGTTTGGTGAATATGTGGGTTCTCCGTGTGAGGCGTCTGTCTAGGTATATACCTAGATATCTGCAGGACTCCGCTTGGGGTACTTCTACATTGTTCAGCATTACTGGTGGACAGGAATCTTTGCGTGTAGTAAAAGTTATTTGTACCGATTTGGTTCCGTTAGCTAGAATTCTCCAGTCTTTAAGCCGCACAGAGATTTGGTTGAGACTAGTCTGCAGTTTGTTCGAGGCATTTTTTGGAAAGGAGTCAAAAAAATCACAAGTTTCCCTGGAAAGCAAACTACCTATTTCTATACAAATGTGTCTTGAAGCCGATATGGACATTTAATTAGCTGACCATATTTTGGGGAATGATATACCCATCAATACGAATAACTTTCCCCAAGAAACATGTAGTCGCAAATGAAAAAAAAAATTCGTCCCAGTACATTATTATTATTATTAATACTTTATTTCAGATAATAAAATCCATACTATGTAGCGACAAAAATTTTTGGGGAGGAGAGGACATCTTTCTGAATAACTTTTACTATAAAAGTTTCTTTCTATATTTTTTTAAGTTTTGTAAGAATCTTTATTGTATTTGTGTGTATTCTTACAGTGAATAAATGGAATATCTATCTATCTATCTATTTATCTATCTATCTATCTATCTATCTAAAAGCGATTTGAGCAGTCAGAGCAATTTTTTCTTACATCTCAATACATTTTAGGCCTAGCGGTTATCATATGATTTACATAGAGAAGGGAAAATAAAGTTGCTCTGATCAAGTCGGTTTGATATTGAAATTTGTTCAGAATGATCACCTTAACTCCCCACTAAAATGTTTTGTCGCTCCATATTCCATACAACCGGTATTTACCCGCAGCCACATTTATCTACCGCGAAGGTTTGCGTTGCCTCCCATTTTCGCATCGCGAACGTTCGCCAAGATAGTGTGGCCGAGGGTTGGCATTTTGCCAAGACTAAGGGAAAGTTGTGCAGAGAAGGGCTGAATGATTAATGAGGGGGCTTCGGATCAGTTGCGGATCCAGGATTCACATTTGGGGGGGGAGAGTCTTGACCCCACTGGGGTAAGTAATGATTATATTTTACTTTTACATTTTTTTTTATTATTTAGCCTGCATAGTGTCCCATGCTGGGCAAAGGCCTCCCCTACCTCAGACCATTCCTCCCTGTGCTGTGCTGCCTCCACCCAGTCCGGCAAATCCAGGTCGTCCCGCCATCAACGTCTCGGCCTGCCTCTATTCCGATGACCATCAGTGGGCACCCATTCGGTGGTCAGTTTGGCCCATTTTTGGGGGTGCATGCGGCACTTTTACGTTTACTTTAGTAAAATCTACAGATTGACGTTGCTTTCCAACGATATTTTGGCAAGTGGTGACAGGTAGAGCTAGTGCTATTTGAAAGGTTAGAAGTGGCGCCCTCTGTAAACGTCACTCACACGCCAAAAGATTGATGGAAGACCTCGCTTAGAATATTAATGATGCTTCAAATATTAGGTGATAAATAAAATAATAATTAAGCATTATGCCTTTTACCTACACAGGCTGACATTTAATTAGCCGACCATATTTTGGGAAATGATAGTACCCATCATTATGAACAACTTTACCCAAGAAACATGTAGTCTCAAATGAAAAAAATAAATAATCGGCCCCAAGTACATTGCCCCGATCAGCAGATTTCAAGTTACTATGGGAGACCCAATTTTACGTTTGTGACCATATTTTCCTCGGAGAAAGTTTTTCATAATGATGGGTACTATCATTCCCCAAAATATGGTCAACTAATTAAATGTCAATTTGTAAACTTACTCGATGGCAGATACATTTATTATTGTGCCTGTTTTTAGCTGGTTACACAAAACTTCATTTTTTGTGACAGGGGGCTAGCCGCACGCCGCGGCTATGGAGACTCTAAACTTACGAATAATTAAACCTATTATAATGTGTGGTAATAGTAAATTGTTTACCAAGGAAGTAAAGAACAATTTTTAGGGCGAGAGTGTTTTTTGTATCCTGAGCAACCGAGGGAGAGATTCTATGGGACTCATAAGTAGAATCCTGAGGGAGCGAGGGTTTTAATGTACATCACTCGAGCCAAATATCTTGAATATAAGTTCAAAAAGCATTTTCAGAAAACCACTTTGTTTCTCTTGAATATTTCCACAGGATCACACTTTTTACATACCTAATCGTGATTTTATTGGTAACAGATCTTGTATTTTCCATTTGCATTTGTTATAATAGCATCTGCAGTTAGATACTCACTTTCACTCATATTTTTTACTCATATCCGCAATCGAAATTGAAATAATTACGGCATTCAGATTGGGCGCGGTTTGTGTACAACTCTGCTCAAGTGCTTTGCGGTCAGAAAAACTAACATACTTTGGGGGCCCCAGCCCCAGCCCCCCTCTCCCCTTCTTCTTCTTGAATCCGCTACTGTTTCAAATCAAACTCGTCCTTGTGTGGCCCTAGCGAATTATGCAAACGAATTTCCGAGCTCTATTACTATGATGCGGAAAGAAACGAACGGAAATACATTCTATCTATCACTAGGCCACAATCAAGCACATTTTATTATTATTATTAAGTACATGATGAACTTTAATAAGACATTTTTGGATAGGCAACTAACTTAATTTTATGATCGTTGTATTTATAATAACATTTGCACGTCTGCATGGCAGAATATAGCGTAAAATATTTAAGTGACATTGTTATAAAACCTGATGTACACCCTATATTCAAGCAAATAAACGCAATTTTACTTTACTTTACCTCACATCGCCTAGTTCACTTTATTTAGAAACTATTACACCTAAACGACTGATCGTTTGCATAAATGAACTAGTTATATGAATGTATATTATATAAATATATTTCATATTTATTTATATAAGTATGCACTAGTTTATGTAGTCTATTGATTTGTAAGTAATAATTATATGTATTGTACACATGGGTCTACTCCTGCTCAGCAATCCACCTGTCTCATCCCTATTTGGTTTGCTGGAAGAGATCTCTTATTAGAGATAAGCTCGCCTTTGTACACGTTTTCTATGTTTTTTACTGTCCTATGTAACTTTTTGTGTGCAATAAAGAAATTATGAATTATGAATTATGATGCATTCAAGTACCTCACCTAATGCCTACCAAGAGTACCAAGTGAGTTTCTCGTACACTCCAACTACATACATATTTCCTATATTGGGAATTGTACAGCGCTCATACATTGTGTTAAATCTGTAGAATTGACTGTCCATAAGCCCCAGTTTTTAAAGGAGTTGTTAAAAGTAAACAGACGAGAAATCGAAGATTAATTCAAAATAGCAACACGTGATTGGCTGAAATGAGTTTAACAGGAATTTAACAAATTGTCCTGTCCAGTTCTCGAAAGGAAAATTAGCTAATTTTCCATCCGAGAACTGGGCGTAACTGCATTAAAAATTTCCAGCTCTCATAAATGCGATACTAAAGCGTAGATAGCTTCAAATGATGCTAACAATGTACATATCTCAGCTCAACATCGGCTTCTCAGTAGTAGCAGCGATAAAATGTGAATTCTGTTTTGTTTATGGACAATAAGAATAACATTTCTCGAGTCATTCTGTAACAATGAAGTTATGGAACAGCGGGAGATGGACTAATAGTTATTTCTGAAACATTCAATGATGATGTAAGCCTTACGTTTATTAATATGTGGTCCTTGGCCAAAAAATAGGTATTTGACAAGTTCTCCTGAAAGAGCGTAGTTATTTAGTTCATAAAACCCTTTCAATCGAGAGATTGTCATTCTCCTGGCCGAAAAGGAAAAAAAAAACAATTTATAATTAGGGGAAATTAAGTTCTCATCCCCTTGCAACAGACATTAATTGACGTCTTGGTACCCACTGTCAAAGTCAAAGGACTCTTTTGTCCAGAAGCGACTGGGCCGGAGTACTTAGAATATGGCTTTAGCACAACCGGAGTAAAGTTAGCAGCCGCAGCAATAAGATAACCCGACCAAATTAAGAAGTTTCCAATACAATTTTCATCTTTTCATTTTCTTTTCCGGTCTAGTGACTTGAAAGAGACTGTATAAAAATCGTCAAGTGCGAGCCGAACAAGCAGTTAAAGGGGTCCGTGACAAGAAAAGCTTTATTATACAGGCCCCGTCGGGTTTCCTGGCACCTGAGCGAACTCTCACCTCTCTCTCTCGACCATGTTTACGTCTCTCTTACACCCACCCGCCGCTGCCCTCCACACGGCACTCAGATGCCAAGAATATTGACTTGACCTGTCCCATAGTTCACCACGACAAAAAATATCAGCACATTGTTTTTTTTTAAACTTGGGCTAAACACAGAATTAAACATTCTGCATCACACGTGACCCTGTTCCTGGATAGTCCTATTAGTCCTACAGGTCAAAGCGGAAGCCCCAAGTAATAATTAATGCAATGACCTAAAGAGGACTGAGCAACTCAGGATATTACGTCACCCATCAGAAACCAGTTAAGGCAGCTTATGGCCTTAAAATTAAATGGGAATGGCGCACATATAAATAATGGATGCGGCTTGCTAGGGAAATTACCGGGAAAGGGTTATGTCTAGTGGTGGTTAATAAAACGTAAAGCCGTTTAAAGCAGCACGTTATTCACTTGTAACGAAAAGCGTGTGCTATTAATCGAATCAGATAGAGCTACGTTATCACAACGAAACGGACCGACGCTGTACGCGCTGCGCTGCCAGCGCCAGTGGACTTTTTGTAGCATTACGTTAAAAAAAGCACAGCGCAGCGTGATCAGTCGACCGGTTACTTGCGACCGCGCTGGACGTGGACGTTGAGTGATTTCGCGCGCTTTCTCGAAAACATTCACAATGCGTTCGACGCGTTCGTTTCGATAACTTGGCGTGTAAATTAGCAGGCTAAAAAAAATTAGCTTATTCCATTTAGCCTGTTATCAAAAATTAGCCGTTATGACCACCACTAGTTGTGTCCAAGGCAGAGACTATTAACTGCGCCTGCGGTTGAATGCGGCTCGCCAAACGTTTTGTTGTATTCAACAAACGTTGGCAATAGTTCGCATACGCAACCTATGTACGATGACGGGCCGCCAGACAGTTTAGCAGCGGCTGACCAATCACAGCTCTCTTACCTCGTCCCCCGCCGCCCGTAAATTGGTGAGTTGTATTTCAAAGGAAAATGTATATACGGCATCTATGCGCTCTCCACTGGATAAGTGCTCCCTGGTCCAAGGTAATCAATTAAATATATGAACGAGTCTAAAGTTGAAGCATTATGTAGGCACGAAATGGCTTGATAATCTCAGAATAGGAATCATTTAGTTTGGTGGAATGTCCCGTTCGTAAAACGTCCCTTCGATGTGTCATATCTAGTTAAAGTTGTTCAGAATGATCTCCTTGACTAGCCTTTAAAATATGACTGCACCTTTCTTGTATGTATAGGTACGTATAATATGGCCCCATCACACGAGTGTTTTGCCAAAGAGTAAGCGAACAGTGTAAACAGAAGCGACATAATTGCCCCGGAGCATGCCTACATTGATTGTTTACACTGGCTCGCCGCGACCAGGCATCAATCATTGGGTATCAGATAACGCGCGCCATTTTGCATAATAAATGCGCGTTAATTTTGCACGTCTCCGTGTTATGAATCCAGGGAGCACTTATCCAGTGGAGAGCGCATAGATACATTTTCATTTGAAACACAACTCACCAATTTACGGGCGGGGCGGGCGACGAGGCTGTGATTGGTCAGCCGCTCGCTGCGTAACTGTCTGGCGGCCCATAGGCTGTCGAACATAGGATGCTACGTTGAATACAACTAACGTTTGGCGAGCCGCATTCCCCCGCAGGCGCAGTCAATTGGATATATAGTCTCATCGGAGATTGGTATTATGAATTACCGGCAAAGTATGAAATCCCTTCATCCCGTTAATGCCTAGTCATTGTATAGAATGACGGGCCTTTTTAGTCAATGTGTGGAAATCATTATTTTTATTACCAAGGCATTCTATACAATAACAAGCCGCGGCCAGTCCATGTATGTAATGTATGTAATGACATATAGACATAGACATACTTACGTTTATTCACTGAAGAAAACATGGGTACATCGACAGACAATTTCAAAGGCAGGAAATCAACATTAAATTGTAGAAGTAAACACGGAAGTATTTTTCGGAACAGAAGAGTTTAGAAGATGACGTACGCACGCGCATGCCTCGCCAGTGAAGTGGATCCAACTCAGCATGAAGCTGCAACAAGGCTGCGGCGCTGATTTTCAGTCGAAACCATTTGATATCCGCGCAGGCACCTCTCAACGATATAATGAAATATAGGCACTTAGATACAGCCTGCGATTCCGAAGGCGACACGAACTATACTAACTAAACTAATTAAAATCGTGTGTTTGAAAATGGAATCTGTGGCCACCGCGCAAGAGCTGTCGGATTCGAAGGTTGTCAGTTTAGTGCCTTTAGTTCCTCTAGTTTAGTGGTTTTGACACCTTAAGAATAGCCCACAATATGTAGATATACACTTGAAATTGTACCTATTTCATATTTTTTAAATTAAAATAATAATAATATTAAATAAGTGAGTACAGTGAGTAATGAGTAGGTACTGTACCGTAAAATTTCTGCGAATCTATTTTAGGAAGAAGTTTGCTCATCAAAAAGTGTTACTAAAATCCTTATATCCTTGTTGGTTTTTCGTAATTTGATGGTGCCTTGGTTGTTGTAGTTATTACGTGTCAACCCAACACGAAAGATAAACCGGTGCTATATATCCTGACCCACCACTTCGCCCTGTTAATATTTCGCTTGCAATTCTGATTTTTCAGTCCTTAGTATCATACATTGTCATACATTGCCTATTGCAGTTTTGGCATTCTATTGTTTATGTATATGTTTATGTATTTTTTATATTACCTATAAAAAATACATAAACATACGTATTACATAAAAAATATTTCATCCATTGACTGCCAATTTTTGGTATACACTACCTAGGTATTCTATAGAATGGCGGATTTCATACATTGACGGTGACACAATGAAAATTCATGTTTGGATGTTATTTGTATGTCACGTCGATGTTTATGCATGTGTGTGACAACGCTGTTTCTGGTTCCCGCGACAGTGTATCCTAGTGCAAGCCAGAAGCAATATACGTGCCTGTACGTACATTATGTTTATTTATCTGTATACATCTGACATTTAATTAGCTGACCATATTTTGGGGAATGATTGTACCCATCATTATGAAGAACTTTCCCCAAGGAAAATACGAAAAAAAAATTTTGGGTCTCCCAAAGTAACTTGAAATCAGCTGATCGGGGCAATTTACTGGGGGACGAAAAATTTATTTAGTTTGCGACTATATGTTTCTTGGGTAAAGTTGTTCATAATGATGGGTACTATCATTCCCCAAAATATGGTCAGCTAATTAAATGTCACCCTGTATTTTCCGGTAACGCGCAGCACGCTACACCAGTTGTATAAATAAATAAACACGATGTATAACGGCTGTCGATCCCTGGCACGTCGCCATTTGTACACTCTCAATTTCAGCGGCGAAGCACGATCGTAAGCGAGCGTATCAAGCTTCAGTTATTGCCCACGGTCCACCTCCTCCGTGGGTACAATCTTCCCAGTGCTATCAGGGACAGTCCTTCACTCAACATTTTTAAAAATCGCTTAGAAGAACACTATCTTTCTCTACCTTAATATATTTAAGTTTACATTATTTATGTATTTTATACATATATATATATTTTTTTTTTAAATATTATGTATGGTTTTTATGTATGTATGTACTTATTAGTAAGTAGTCTATTAATTTAATATTTATCGTTGTGCACATATGTAGGTCTATCTTTTGTTAATTAATCCTGTCCATCCTAGGTTTGCTGGAAGAGATCTCTTATTAGAGATAAGCTCGCCTTTGTACATGTTTTTTTCATTATTGTCTGTATTCTGTTTTTGTGCAATAAAGTATAAAGTATTCCCCCCCCCGTCCACCCTGTCCACCTGGGTGCACCGTGGGTATTTTTTTTGACCCACCGTCCACCTTTGTCCACCTGCAGCCACTTAGTGACCCTTACGTAAAATAAATCGGGATTCTCTGGATGCCTCAAATGTTTGTGCTAACCTCACATATCGATATAACGAGGTGTTTGTTATTATGGAGTTTCTTTGCGTGATTTTTGAAGTATGATTGGTTTTTTTAAGAAAACACGCAATATTCAAGAATACTACAAATAGTCACGAATGTGTCAATTAATATATTTTTTCAATTTCAAAGTTCGTTTATTGAAATAAAATTTACAGATTTGTACGCTCATACTACAGAGAGACAAGTAACATGAATGTATAACTATGTACTACAGGCTAAAGACACCTTCTAAGACTTAATAAATGGTATGTGTATGGATGAATCTCTTTGAATCATAACAAAAAGTTTTGGTTGTTGACCGATGGGTATGGGTATGGGTATGGGTACATTTAGATAATGAAAATTTCGTTTAAAATTGTACATTTTGTGACATCATAGAATAAAAGTAAATACACTCTTCAGACTAAGTAAATTAGACTGGAGATCTCATGCTATATTTGTATAGTTATGATCTGCTATAGGGGGTCATTTTAAATTCACAAGTCCGATAATCGTTTATATTGGGTAATATGTGGTCTTACTGTCAGAAAACAGATTTTGTAGCTTTGTGTTCGTGTTCATAGATGACATTCGCATCCCAAGCAGGGGGATTAAGTATGGGTCATGACATGAAGTTGGCTTTTTAAGTTTTTAACTTGGTGAATTATGTAGAGATGTCATTTTGTCAAGTTTTTAACTTGGTGAATTATGTAGAGATGTCATTTTGTCAAGTTTTTAACTTGGTGAATTATGTAGAGATGTCATTTTGTCAAGTTTTTAACTTGGTGAATTATGTAGAGATGTCATTTTGTCAAGTTTTTAACTTGGTGAATTATGTAGAGATGTCATTTTGTCAAGTTTTTAACTTGGTGAATTGTGTAGAGATGTCATTGGAAATTTATCGTAATACCATTCAATGGGAAAATCAAAACCAATTAATTATTTACGCATATACGTATACTAGCAGCTTCTAACTCATGTCATGAACTCATGACATATCGACGACCTCTGTGGCGCACAGGAGTCGGGGAAAAAAGCCCCAGGTCTTGGATGTTTACATGTTTGTGATGTCGCTGTTTCTGGTTCCTACCACACAAGGTATCCTTGTGTGGCGCCAGTAGCAATGTATGTGCGTGTATGTAAATGTTTTATGTTTATGTAAATAATGACGTTTTGGTGTGTCCGTGTTCAATTAACCAGAATAGTAGTTTAATGTTTTCTTTATTTTGCGTTATAAAGGGCTATAGCCTGTCAAGCCTCTCAAGAGATCTCTCTTTAGAGATAAGCTTACCTTTGTAAATTACTTCTCTGTATTTTCTGTTTTTTGTCTTTTATGTGCAATAAATATATACAAATATATACAAATATACAAGCCTAGCCAGAGAAAAGTGAATTTTATAAAAACACTAAACCCCTTCACTCTCAGAGGCACACCGCTCGAACGACCGAACATTGGCAAACTATTGTTATATAAGATGTGAATTTACCAAAAATCTATCCACAGTACTATACATAATACATATAAAATGTACGAAAATGTATAAGAGTTTCCCCCCGTTATTCGTATGAAGTTACATTCTATTGACTAGTAGCAAAGCTCTAAAGCTCCACTTCGCTTTATCGAAGCTTTTAGGCCGATTAAACTCTTTCCATGAGCGTCTAAATTTAGACTCCTTTTTTATCGATATAAGTTTCGGGTGCGTTTAGAAGATGAGACGGAATGATATTGATACTTGCAATGGGTACGATAATCGTATCTGAATATAAACAGAAACATTTACACGCAGGCACATACATTGCTTCTGGCCCCACACTAGGATACCTTGTGTCGTGGGAACCAGAAACAGCGACATCATAAATATGTAAACATCCAAGACCTGGGTTTTTTGTCCCCACCCGGGATTCGAACCCGGGACCTCTCGCATGGTAGGCAGATGCGCAACCGCTGCGCCACCAGAGGCCGTCATTCATTCATTCATCATTGATGAATGATGATGAATTGATGACGATAATGAATCAGTCAAAATAACATTAACCAATTTTTTTTATTTTTTTGACATGATATTTCATTCATTGCTTGTGTTTATGAATTTATTTATTGTGACATGTGACCTGCGAATGATTTATTTTAGTGTACATTGCATTATTTCACTTATTATTACTGTTATGCCAGGTATGTTTATTTGTATTGTATAATTTATTTTGACATATGGGTATAATTTTATTTTATTTTTAGTTTAATTTAATTTTAGTTACATTTTAATGTTGAACTGTTATACCGTATGTCTATTTCACACACAATTGAACTATTGTTTTATGAATAAATACTATTGACTATTGACTATTGAGTCAATATAACTCTTGGTTTCGATAACAATATCATATCTTTACACACTCCCCTATTGGTTGCCAGTCTCAATTAAGAAAACTTGACTTCGTAGAAATAAAAATAATTTTCATAATTGACCTGTAGAACAGTCTTTACAAAATGAAGCCATAATCACACGCAACATAATCTCCCATGATTACACAGTATAATGTCGCCCTAACGATGTGTATATAAGGTGCTGTTCATTTATTACGTAATACAATTTTCTCCCCTATATGTATAAGAAAAAAATTACTTGTTCGGAAGCGTTAAAAGATGTGTAAATGTGTGAATATTTTGCGTTAATGATAATATTACAGGTATAGAATTGAGAACCTCTCCTTGTTTGAAATCTTACATAGGATCTTGTCTTATGAAAATGTAACATTTTGATACCGATTCATAATACCGAACAAATGTTTTATTTACTCAAAATGTGATACCAGTCTCCTGGACCATTGGATCCCTTGTAATTATGTTTTGCATATGCAATTTTTTATAAAGACAATCTACACCCCTCTTATTCCCACCACCTTGAAAGTAATTTTTGGACCCATTTCCAAACCATCACACGTTATAAATGAACAGCCCCTAAGCGATCCACTCCATATTGATATTGGTTTACATTAACATACACACACACAGACGCACACACAGAGAGGAATTTTTATCGTCAAAGTAATAAGTGTCAATTTCCAATGTGTTTGATATCTGACGATTGATGGTTCTATTTTTAAATATGAGATTTATGATTTATGGAAATCGAGTATGTTGGATTGTCATCTTTTTATAGATTACTTTATAATTAAACAGGTACCTATAGCCAAGAGTATAAGCACTACTATATATACGGGACGACATTACTATTCTAGATCATTTTAATCAGGATTTTCTTTATTCTCTCCAATATCGTTATTATCCATTATACACTATTGAGAAAAAAAAACTTGTCTAACATAGTGATTGCATATTTGAGCTATCCTATCACTTTTTTTTGTACATACAAGAAGACACATGTGTCGTGGCCAATTAGCCAATATCGTCGAATTGGCCATATCAAGAAACGTTCAAACGTGAAAAGTCATAAAACGATAAATATCTTTTAGGGCTAACAGCTTAGGTGAAGACTTAAAGGGGGCGAGCGTAGCAAAGCCCTGGAATAGTTTTCGTGTTAGTTTGACATGTATAACACAAAAAAAACACGTAGTCCTGAATAACAGCTTAGGTGAAGACTTAAAGGGGGCGAGCGTAGCAAAGCCCTGGAATAGTTTTCGTGTTAGTTTGACATGTATAACACAAAAAAATCACGTAGTCCTGAATAACAGCTTAGGTGAAGACTTAAAGGGGGCGAGCGTAGCAAAGCCCTGGAATAGTTTTCGTGTTAGTTTGACATGTATAACACAAAAAGCATCACGTAGTCCTGAATAACAATGCTTTTAAAGAGACATGTTTTCATTAAAACCAGCCATGATATTGTCAGAAATGGCTTGGCCATATCACATACATAAGATGTACACATATTATTGAGAAAATTACGTTATTATCGTCGTCTACATTTTTTTCCAATAACTTCAACCCGCTGGCTCTTCTAGATTATCCATAAAACAAAATATAACGATACTTGTAAAAGACGCACTTAAAAGTCGTCTTCCCTATAAACCCAGAACAAAGTTAAACAATAAAAATCAAAGACATGCGTAGACTGGGTTTAAAAAACGTGTAAACTTCTTTATCTATTCTTCTCCATCGAACTAATCGTAGACTTCAAATCAGTTGAATGAAGCGTTTACTCGTCATAGGTTTTTTCACACCAATATCTACATGCCATATCTATATGTCACCTGTTGAAACTGGATTTAATGTGCTGCTGTGCAAAGCTAATTCGTGTTTAGTAGTATTTTTTTCAACTTGTTTAAAGTACCTACCCACTTAATGTAGACCCACATGTAAATTGTACTTTCTAGCGTCCTGGAGGGCCGGCTGAAAATCAGCGCTGAAGCTGGGGCCTGTCTCAGTTCAGCATTGCTGAGCCGGTCCTTATTAACTCTGTCTCTGTTTGGTCTATCTGTAATGTGTTGTGTAATTGTGTTAATAAAGCTATATCAATATAGCATGAGCTCACCAAAAAAAATATGTTCCACATAAAAATCAGCGATTTTTCAAAATATTAAACAATCAAACACATTACACGTTTTTCTATGTGGTGTTTCAGAGTTTGGCCAGTTTGGCTAGGTCCATTGCCACAGAAATATCAGTACTATAACAAACCAAAACCGGTTTTTTGCTGCCATGCGATTCCTATAGGCGACTACCAGCCTCGCGGCTCAGAAACCCAAAAAGAAAGTACCTAATTTATTTCGCACTGTGCGTTTATATTACATGCACTATGCCAGAAAAGCGAAATGCCAGAAACGCGAAATGCCAGAAACGCAAAATGCAAGAAACGCATAATGCCAGAAAAGACTTAGAATAATTTGTGCAGTATGCTGTATGGGACATGGACTTGTAAAAATTTTGCAAAAAGAAAAAAAAAACTCCCAGATGGGTTGGCAGAAGCATAACTATTAGCTCTACTAACCCTACAAAAAATTAATGAAAAAATCCTCTAAAGTGATTTCAAACTCAAGTGTCATTATCCTGACACAGCGGTTCCCGGAAGAGCGCGGCTCGTGGCGTGCGGACGTCAGCAGTTCTTACCCTCAATGTGCGCTGATCTTTTCCTTTGATAGATAGCGTACGAAAACGTTAATCATGTCTTTGACGCCTCTCATTTGGCTGTTGAGGAAACAAGTGTCGTATTTTGTGAGACATGAAAGACTTGTAGCGTCCAGTCTACGTCTAATTATACGGCGTTTCGTGATCAAAAGATTTCCTTTGGCAGAATTGATCTGTAGGCCCAAAGGATGGATTTAAGAAGTGGAATTGTGATGCAGGGGAAAGAGGGAGAGGGTCAAAGTTTGTATGGACAAAAAATACTTGACCTATGAAGCTGTAATTTGGCAGATAGGTAGTTTAAAGATTCAAGACGTAAGTTCAGTATTCTTTCTCAAAGTTCTGCCTCCACGAGGGGCAAAAAGGGGGCCGAAGTTTGAATACTACAAAAAAAAAAACTTTACTTTGAATCTGTAATATGGCAGGTAGGTCTTTTCCCTGCATCACAAATCCAAGTGGCTCCAATTCTTAAATCCATCCTGCCGAAGGAAATCTTTTGTTCACGAAACGCCGTATAAAGCGAATTGTAGTGTTCTAGCGCGGAACCTATTGTGTTAACAAAGGGATATAAAATAGCTATACAACTTTACAGTTTATTTTAAGGCACTTTTCATGGGTTTCTGTCGTCACAGGGGTTTAAGCCCTCACTGCATGACAGGCGAGGGCTTACACCTCGCCACAGAAGAGATAATAGTACTCTGTACAGAACGGCCACTCCCTTCCCCGCGCTGATTCAGATACCGCACCCCACCCCTGGCGTCAAAGGATTGGTTAAAGGATCAATAGACAGGGCTGAACGCCGGACGAGTGACGACGCGTATACTTTAATATCGCTGCATTTGCCGCGCCACCAGCCCTAGCAAAGTTTACGCACACATTTGCACGTATACAAACATCATTTGGTTATTTATCTAGTAGTAATAGGTGATTATTTTACGCATAGCAATAGCGTCCTTATCTGCATGGGTACACTGGCGTAAATCGCCTACCACTGCTCAGCGCTTCCAGCGTCCTTTTTAGATGACGCGAAGTATACTATACCCTCTAGTCCACGCCACTTATGTATAGCAATAGTCTTCCAACGATCTTTTGGTTGATGGATGAGTGACGTTTACAGGGGGGCGCCAGCTCTACGCAACTTAATGCAACGCATTAAGGTAACGCTAAAATTAGCAACTTGTGGAAGGAAACCTAATTAAACGTGTTACGCTAATAAAATAACGTTTATGGCAAAGCGAAGTCACGCTGACACTCGTGATAAACAAGCTAGTGAAAAAACGTACAGCAATAATACTCATCAATTCCGAGCGATTTGTGTTTTGCTAAAGGCTGTTTTTGCCTAGGGCACCGTCTTATTGAAGATTTTGGTCGTCATCTGCTAAATAAAATAAGATTGTTCAAGGACTGTAGCTGAAATATCGTAATTTCCATACACAGTAGTAAGTTGTATATTGTAGACTGTTACTCATTAGCAAATTATTATCTATTTATTCAACAGAGTTCTAACCGAAGTTTGAAACAAAGACGACATTGATGTAGGCTAGTATAGTATTATAATATCTGTGATGTGGGTCAGGATTATTTGTACTAACTTTCCTCGCTTAATACACGAAAACCATCGATATTATAAGTATAACACTTATGATAATATTACTCTTCTTTTTATTTCTGGAATGAAGATATATAATTATTATTATTTTCCCGTAAGGAGTGGCAGAGGCACAACTCTGTCCGCATTTACCCTTATTCAATCATTGAACTGCTATTACTGTTTGGTTTACTTTACTTAACTATAACTTATACTTAATAATGCACACTTCTTCCTGCTTCAAGAGACAATTAATTCCAGAAAATCTTGAACCATATTAAAACCTAGAAAAACTCAACATCGCGCGAGTTACGACTTGGATAGTTCCATCTATTGATGGGAACATGAACTAAAATTGACAAACCTATCAGAATATAAACAAATATGTCATAAAAAACTAAACAATTACTAGTGTAGTACACACAAGATATGTCTCTTATTGCTGCAGCAACAATTAATGAAAATGGTTTCGACCCTTTTAAAAGGAAAAAAGGAAGCCTTATAGGATCACTTTGTTGCCCGTCCGTCCGTATGTCTGTCTGTCTGTCTGTGTGTCAAGACCTTTTATATCAAGAACGCGTGGACGTATCAAGCGGTATATCAATAGTTAAGGTCTGTAGTCGCATATAGGTGTGAAAAAATCAACCTTCTAGGTCAACGCAATCGAACGCTACGACCGTTTATGCTGTAACATTGTTGGATTTCCATATAGTAATCGCAATGGACCCAAAACCTATAGGTTACTTCCCGTAGGCCTACAATTATGAAATTTGGTACAAAGTAAGGTAATATCATCATCAAGGTTAAAGCACTACAAGTAAAGGGAAAAATCTGAAAACAGCAAATTTCTGCCTTTCTACAAAAATATTCAATTTGGTTTACATGGACGACATCATACTTTAGTTTATATGTGGAAGGAAACCTAATTATACGTGTTACGCTCTCAAAGTGTGATTGGTGTGCGAGACCTACTCGCACTTGACCGTTTTTCGATCGTGCGGAACCCTTCATGTGAGAAGTCCGACTCACATTTGGCCAGTTTATTTGTATCACTATCTATTATTATTTTTATATATATGGAGCATAAACGAAAACGATTGTTACCGATCGCTACCAGATAGCTTAATGTAAAGTGCCGGCTTAGCGAAGATTATTCAGATTAGGAATAGGGGCCCGAATGGCCTAAAAAGCAAACGGGTTCTGTTCTAAGTCGCTGAGTTCATTTCGATAGTAAATTGACTTGTCAGGGACTTGATTGATGATCAGAGAATTTTCGGAGGATTTGATGATCGGCTTCGCAGATCTCACACTGTCTCACTTTTGGCCACTCCGCGGCATAACACCGCTGCGTATGAGCACTCTTTCAGGGGCCGTATACGCTTTGCTTGCAATCTATTTACGATCTATTTGCGATTCTTTAGGAGCATACCAAATTACGCCATTTTGGGTGTTTACGATGCGATAGCGATCCAATATAAGTGCGTTTCTCAGAGCAGCATCCGGCCCCAGGTTGCGAGCGGTCCGGCTTTGGAACGAACTTCCTTGCACTATTAGAGACAGTCCTACACTTTTCTCTTTCAAGAAACGTATTAAAGAGCACTACCTCTCTCTTTCGTAAAAGTTATTGTATGTATATATTTATTATATGTAAAGTGTATGTAGTTTATCAGTATGTATAGTAGTAGTTCTTCTGTATTTAGTATTTTTTCGTTTATATTTTATTTAATCTTGTTATTGTGCACTGCCTACCCTTTCATTATATAATTTTTCTTTTCACGCCTGGTTTTCTGGAAGAGATCTCTTTTTAGAGATAAGCTCGCCTTTTTCTTTTGGTCTTAGAAGATCTGGATTGGCTTAAAGTAGGTAAACCTTCTTGCATTGCCACCGACCTACTTACCCGAGTGTTCAATATATGGAAACATGATATTTTATGTAGATTCTTGGCAGCTTGGTGAAACCCTACCGTTCAGGCGGGCAGCTCTGAACAAATCCAATTTGTTGGGGTTTTTACGCAATCTGGCTTTTTTATATATTTTTTCTAAGAAGAGGTGGCATTGGCGCATTGATGAACGGTTGGACTCCATCCTCAGATGAACGAAGGACTAAACTCTTTACTTTACTAGCTCTGTGTCCCCACTACGCCAGGCCACTACGCCAGTGCCACCAAGGGACTTGCTCTGTGGCCCCACTACGCCAGCGCCATCAAGGGACTTGCTCTGTGGCCCCACTACGCCAGCGCCATCAAGGGACTTGCTCTGTGGCCCCACTACGCCAGCGCCACCAAGGGACCTGCCATCACAATAATAAGTAAAAGCACAGGGTGCTCATCTCATACAAATTAGAATTAGTAACCCTTCGTAAGTGAATAAATGGAATATCTATCTATCTATCTAAAATTAAAAGTAAAAAAACATTTTTAAACAAAGCTTTTATTTAATGCCCTAAAAAGAAGAAAATAAAATTTCAATTCAATCAAATGCGTCATTTTATTACATTACACAATTTATACGATATAAAAGCTTGCAGACTTGGAGATAAATCCCGCAACAAGCTTTTATATCGTATAAATTGTGTAATGTAATAAAATGACGCATTTGATTGAATTGAAATTTTATTTTCTTCTTTTTAGGGCATTAAATAAAAGCTTTGTTTAAAAATGTTTTTTTACTTTTAATTTATTTTTAACTTTTTAGTCTTTATCATTACAGGACAAAACATCTAATCTAGAATTCGAGTGCTTGTCAAGACGAATCAAATGAGATCAAACACGATAGAATTGCGTCGTTTGGTAACAGAGTTCCCATGGCCACCTTCCGGCTCCAGCATCAGATCAGCACTATGTCATAAAAAAATACTCTAGGACCAAAGTATTCGTCAAGACGAATCGAACGAGCCCAAATTCGACGGGCTTGCGATGTTTTATGACAGAGTTCCCATGACCGTCTTCCGTCTCCATCATCAGATCAGCTTTAAGTCAGAAATATATTGCATTGTCATCCGACTTATACACGTATGCGAAATTTCAGCTCAATCGGATAACGGGAAGTGGGTCAAATTCAAGCCGACATTTTTGACGCGAACCGTGATACCCACAAACAAACAAACAAACAAACATACATACAGTGCAAGTTAAATAAAAGCTTTTAAAAAGAGATGGCGTGAGAAGTAAGATTTGTACTTTAAACGCCATGGTTTCAGTTAACATTATTCTAGGTGGCGCTAATCTTAGAATAAATCCTATATATCTTAGCGCCATCTCGTGGTATTTGCAATTTTTCGATGGTGCTGCACCAAGCGATAATGGCCTCGAACTAAAGAAGCTTCCGTAGCATCTCAGTTAACGCTGGTGTCATATTTTGTTTCAGGTGGTCTATCTGTATTAGTTTAATATTATAGTATCTGAGGTAAAAGTAATTGTAGCTCATTTATGTCACTACCGAGGAGCAAAGGCCTTTACCCGGATGGTAGTAAGATTAAGCCATACTTCACAACGCTGCCTCCTAATATTAAAGGAGTATGATATTTTCGTCTATTGGGCACAATGTTGCCTCTGCCACCCCGTATGAGAAAATGCGTGACGCATGTTTTATATTTAAATAATTACTTTCTCTCTCTAACCCTCTCGCTCTTAGGCCAATTCTAATCAGTACCCTTGTTTCTCCCTTAGCTCGTCACTCAGCGTTTTCTAGGGCGACCTTCTGTTTTCCCATAAATTAATGTTATAAGTGCGTCTGGTAACACTCTAGAGGGGGCTGTGAGGGGTATGTGAGGCGCGGGTGGGGGGTTGCTCTCTCCTTCCCCTTGCCCCTAACGTACCCTGGTGAGGGCCCTAATTAATAGCTCCCTCCCGAGGTGTCTGGTAAGAAATATAGCGCGGTGTTTATTGATTTTACTGAAGTGGCTACAAGTTGGATGAAACAAAAATTATCTAATTAGAGAACTCTCTATCCTGATGTTTGTAGACAAAGATAATGTATATTTGTTCTGTCGTTTTATCAAAAGAAGTCAATCTTTGGAGTAATAATTCACCAAGTTAAAAACTTTAAAAAAACCGACTTCATGACCTATCACTATCACTTAGTACTCCCCGCTCGGTATAGATATCGGCGGCCGATCGTAGAATTGGGCATATCATGATGTGCCCAAACGTTCAATATCATGAAATGATAAAATCTCTTAAGGCAAACACCGCGGTAGCCTAGGTGAAGACTAAAGGGAGCGAGCGCAGCGAAGCCCCGAATAGTCTTCGTGCTCGTTTGACATGTTTAACACAAAAAACATCACGTAGTGCTGAGTAAAATTGTTTTAAAAAATACATGTTTTCGTTCAAACCCGCTGATCTATGTGTCTATGAAAAAGTAGAAGATACTCTCGAGTAAAAGTTAAAAATAGTCATGTTGTGTTCTAGGTATCATTTAAGGAGCGACCACTTCCCTGGGCGTCGATTCAACAAATTACAAAACCATGCAATCGACACCAATGACGTACAAGACTATTACAACAACAAAGCATGTTTTACGAGTACCTAAAGTTATTTTTCACTCAAGATCGCGAACAATCTAATAAAAGAGAAGGAAAACGTTGCCGTCAATCAAACGGGGTTCGAAATTTGAATCTGCCAATCGGTGACTCGTTTAACTGCGCATGTCGAGTGTTGCCCGATCTAGGTATTGTGCTCAGGTATTGTGTATATATAACTCCCAAATGAGAATTTTGGTCACGTCAGCGTTACATGTCACCCCAATGAAACATTCGACTTTGTTTGTTGTATGGGAGTGTTAATACTTATTATATTCTGTTTTTCAGTATTTGTTGTTATAGCGGCAACAGAAATCCATAATCTGTGAAAATTTCAACTATCTAGTTAGCACGGTTCTTGAGATACAGCCAGGGTGACAGACGGACAGACAGACAGACATACAGACGGACAGCGGAGGCTTAGTAATAGAGTCCCGTTTGGCACCCTTCGGGTACGAAACCCTAAAATGGCGAAAAAGAAAATGTGTACAGTCTTGTAACTTACAACGATCTTTTGGCAGATGTGAAGTTCACAGGGGGGCGTCAGCTCTACGCAACTTAATGCAAAGAACCTGTCATCAACACAGACCTTTCATTCCTCATTGGTTATCAAGCGTGAGTTTCTCCTGTCACCGCGCGCCAACAGATCGTCGGGAAGCTGTACGTTGCTTTCCTTCCAAGTTTAGTCCTAATCCCACGTTTAATTTCATTTCAGGATTAAGAATTTGCGATTAAGGGCGGACCCTAGGCAATCTGAAATTAGAATTTCAACCCTAACTTATTTTTAGAGGAAATAAAATAAAAAAGGTTAAAGCCAAGCTAAGCAAGTCTAACTGAGGAACATACTGTGCCATTTTTATAATGATTAGATAAATAACAAGAACACACATTCAGATGCGGTGCAAAATTATAAAATAAAACATTGTGACCGACAGATTTTCTGGCAACTTCAGGAGTCTTTTCTATCGACCAAAATAAATAAAAAAAAATACGCGTGTAGCACTGTACACGTGTTAGAAGTAAAACTTCTGTAGCTAGATCATTAAGTGGTACCTATACTATAGACCCATACCTACCTATACTAAAAGAGATTTAAATTTCCAATTTTGAGATCCAATCTCTGCTTCAAGTTACTTTTATGTTTCAGACGTCCGATTATTTGAAATTATTTTATACTTGTACTTACTTTTAATACGTCATGTCATTTATTTCCCACCATTCCTTATCTACAATTTGTCGCGCTCGTGGTGATATACTTAACTCATTCAATAGTGTCACTACTATTTGCATCTCGCTCAGATTATATACCATCTGACGACGTCACGTCTTAAAACCGTCTCGCTCAAATGTATGCATTGCTTTGCTTGTCTCTGTGCCCAGTCCCTTTATTTAATTGATCGAGTACGTATTTTCAACTATTCCAAGTTAATGTGTACCTGCGGGGCTACCATAAGGCTTGCCACTCACCTCAGTCGCGCAGATAAATGACAAAGAAGATGGCTAAATCAATATATGGACGACTGCCCCAGACATGTACAAAGACTTCTCAACAGCCAATAGCATTTAAATATTCATTCATAAATTTAATTTACTGCGTCTGTATTTAGTTTGTAGAACTTGAAGAAAAAAATAATTAAATATAGGTAAATAAGAGTTGTTACTGAATACTCCGTGATTCCAATATGATTCCGTGACCTTTGCCGTCGCTAGAAATAAGCACCATTTTGCAATAACATGCAACATAACGCCATCTAGCCACTCCTCTGGAAACCTCCTGTTTTCAACAGTTTTGCTAGTTGGCAATTATGTTGCATGTTATTTTTAACGATGGCAAAAGTCACTAATCAATGGCGGAATCATAGAGTATGAAGTGACAACTCTTAATTATTTAATCATTTCCTTCAAGTTCTACAAACTAACTAAAGACGCAGTAATTTATGAGAGAATATTTAAATGCTATTAATTGGCTGTTGAGAAGTCTTTGTACATGTCTGGGGCAGTCATTTTGCCAAATTGCCAACTCCTTTCGCGTCTCAATGATGTTTCTCCATAAAATAGCGCGCATTCATTATGATATGACATTAAATTGTGACAAAATGCGTGGCTGGGGTGACTGGCGTGCCTTATGCTACCCCCGCTAACCTATACATACCTACTTTGCTAGGATTTTTTAGGGTTACTTCATCGCGAAGCGATGACGTAATTCTTATTTAATTTTATTCTTGACATTTCCTTAGTCCGCCATACGACATACCTCGATTTTGATATTTTACTTCAACATTATTGACTGGCATGAAGCATTAACTTTAAAATTACAAAAGCTTATTAAAATCAAAATCGTATAATTTCAACAGTTATAACAACAATTCAACTTTAAAATATGTATTACAAAAATTACATACAAACAAATAAGCGAAACAATAAGCCATTAAACTTATGGCTCTGTAAGCTGTAGACCTCGCTTTGGCCGTTTACTACAGATAAACATTAAACAGGTAGGTATAACACGTACTTAGTAGCTAAACTGCTAATTTGTGACTTGAACTGCACTATATAATAAAAAGTGGCTTTAGAACAGTTCTAGGTACCTACCTACTTATTGTTTTCAAGAAGTCTTAATGCAGCCATCCATCACATCGGAATTTGCTTGAAAACTAAATATCACATTTGGATGATTCTAAGTGACTTTATGCGATTACTAGCTGCCCGTTGCGCGACTACGCAGCGCGTTTTAGGTACCTATTCCATAGTTACCGGCCACAAAACGATTCGTTCATCATTTTAGAAATCCATATCGACCCGTGTGACATTGATGAAACTCTTTTCTTACAAACTGTATGGATCGCATCGCACAACTGTCAAACATAAGTTCCGGTTCCAACAAAGAGGTTGAACGAAGTAGTTTTTGGTCACGTCACTGGTTTTGGCCATACCGGAAATCAAGAACTCGTGGAAGAATGCTTAAAATAATTTTTATTTGTTAACGTTTCATCAGGTTTTTCTCTCACTAATTAACATTCTTTATTGTACAAATGTATTATTATCTTATCTGATTAGTTAAAAACCGTATTGAAAATAGTTGCGGTTTTAAAAGTCTTCAGCCGACCCTGACGTCACCGATTCCAATTTCCGTTACATTTCTTAGCCACTCGTGATAGCACCCGGCTAGTAGTAATTGAAAAGCAAATATATGAATAACCCACAGTTGAGAGGTTAAATAAATTTTACCCCCGTGCCCCAAGAAGTTTTACTTCAATACGTTTATGGGAAAGCGAAGTCACGCTGACACTCCGTGATAAACAAGCTAGTGAAAAACGTACAGCACTATAGTACTGATCATTCCGAGCGATTTGTGTTTTGGTAAAGGCTGTTTTTGCCTAGGGCGCCGTCTTAAGCGCTGTCAAGAGCATTATATTTGTATCTTAGAATAAAAAAGAAATATTTTCACGCCCGCAAATTCTGAGTTTGTTTCTACGAGTATCAAGGTTGCATAAAATAGAGAATGTTTGTTAAAAAGCGTTAAATTCTTCGTTTTACTTATAGGAATAAAGTTTTTTTTTCACTGAGATATTTTACTTTTCATCGCATTTGCCAAAAAAATATATTTTTTTGCGCTTGTCAAAAGTAAATTGTTTCAGTGAATAACTTCGTGAGTTTGAGCTGTTGTTGATAGGAAATACGCAGTCGTTGCTACCACGTTTTAATTATTCTTAATTTCTAGGTCATTGTGTTTTGCAAATTTGCATTTTCAGACCGGAACTTGCAAAATAATAATTGGGGCTTAGGATAAATAAACGGGCATTCCTTTACTCGTGTTTGAGTATGCCACATATCTAGCTCAGTGCGGGTATTACTTTTTTATGTCTTATTTCAAATAAAATAAAACTCTATAACTGCTTGAGTAAACCTAGAAACCAATACCGGGGGACTGATACCTTTATGCATTAAAACTTCGAATCTGTAGTCAATCCACACGACATCGTGAGGAGTTACACACACAACCCTTTTCGACAACCGAACACCCTCATGTCCACCAACCATGACTTCCGTAATTTACCACCTCCGATTTTGTTTATTAATATAAGAATTTATATCGCAGTGAAATCGTTTCGCCCAATCCTACTTCTGACCCAGAAGCGGCAGCACTTGACCCACTACTTCGTTAATGAGGCCAGCCAGAGGCTTTTCTTTTAGCAGTTACTTCTTAAAAAGTCTACAGATTTACTTTTAGTTTCAGTTAACCTAAAAACTAAACGTTTGCACAACAGAGGAGCTTCAGTTAATATATTTACCACATTGTCTATGAGGCTTTTCAAATAAACAAAATATACTTGTAATGACAAATAATGAGTAAAATTACAGAGTTGAGCTAGTTTGAAACAATATGCAATAGTTCAATAGTATTTATTCATAAAACAATAGTTCAATTGTGTGTGAAATAATAGACATTGTTAAAAACTTAAAAAGTCATATAAACAGTTCAACATTAAAATGTAACTAAAATTAAATTAAACTAAAAATAAAATGAAATTATACCCATATGTCAGAATAAATTATTAATAAATTATACAGAATAAAAGATACCTGGCATAACAGTAATAATAAGTGAAATAATGCAATGTAGGTACACTAAAAAAGAGGCTGGGCCTAGTGCCCAGCAGCGCCTTATATAAACGTGTGTGTTGGACCCCCCTCTGCTCCCCTGTCTGCCCCTCTACGTTTGGTTACACGCGCGGACACACATTAACACTATTGTCAGACCTCGAAACAGAACCTAACCACAACGCTCTCGTCGACTAGTCAAAGCAAATAGCAATTTGATTACAAAGACACTGTTGATTGGAAGGAGCATCGTTGCCACTTCAAAGTCTGTTGTTGCGCAATTTCGAGAAACCGAGAAAGTTTCATTGACTTCGGCAAGTTTTCCCGAGAAACTTTTGGCTCTGAGAGCGAGATCGTAATTTTTTGTGTCTCTGCGATGTTGGTTAAGTTGGTTTTTGGGGTATCTCTGTAAGTTTCATCTAGTATTTTCACTGCATTTCTCTGTATTGTTATGGTAGGGTACCTGACACAGGTAAATCGTAAGGAATGTATAATAAATTAAATTATTATAGATATTAATATATATTACTTTAGGCTTCTTGAAAAAATAGGCTCCAAACACCTTTAAGAGGGTTTTGACCTTTCTTATACGGTGTGGCATAAGCACGGTTTTGTTCCCTTTCATCCAGAAATTCATTATTCCATTTTGCATAGGAACAAGCTCTACGTCTCGGTGTGTATTTTTCATATTCTTTATTGAGCAGAAACATAAAAAAATACATTTACAAGAATCATTATACGCAAAGGCGAGCTTATCTCTAAAAAGAGATTTCTACCAGCAAACCTAGGCAGGACAGGAATGTGGATGCATGAGGACAGTCCTAGTGCGCAATAAAACTGCATAACACGGAAATTACAACATAAATATAAAAAACAGTATTTACATAAACTATATAAAATATCAATATACAACATGGACAAATAAATATGAACTATATTAAAAATGCATAGACCTACATAAATATAAATATTATATACATACATATAATGGTACCTAATACGGAAGAGACAGGAAATGTTCTTTTAATCATTTTTTGAAAGTAAATATGGATGATATGATAACGTGTTAATAACGCGAGAAATTCTCAGCCTGGATCGAGCATACCCAGCACTAGCAGCAGATTCGTCGTACGCTCGTCTCGAATCTGAGAGTTTCCTCGCTCGCCTGTGTCCCGGATGCATTCATTAATTACAACTCAGCATCGGCGAGAATGCATGTGACGTTGCCGAGAATTAACGGAGGCTTGCACTTGGGTATTCAATTTTAATTAAAGGTTGTCTACACAGGACGTTTGTCTAAATCGCCTTTTACGATTCAACAGCCGTTTAGACGTGTATCTTCCATATGGTTTTACATCGAATCAACTTGACTCAAGATATTGTTAAATTGTTTAAAGTCATAAGTAGGTAAAGTTGTATATAAAATTGTATCGTAGGTAATTTAGAGATTGTTGTAAAAATTGCATTCGAATAGATAAGGACGCCTCGAAATTGTTTTTTTTGTTTTGTTTTCAAAAGTTCTTTATTTATCAATAAACAAGCTACATTGTAAATGCCTAGTGTAATTATTTAATCCTAGGTAGTACGTACTTAATTACACATTATGTTTTTTCAGGTATTTAGAAAAATAAACCTATAGAAACCTTAACACATAAAATAAATTTGAGCATCAGAAAAGAAAAATGGCACGACGTTATTAAACGACTAAGCAAACGGGGTGTAAGTAGGCTAGTTATTTTTTAAAGTTGAGGTACGGGACGTTTGAATACGAATAAACTGCCAAGTGCGAGTTGGACTCGCGTTGAGAGGGTTTCGTACAACAATTAATAGGACTAACACCGACAAAATACCCTAAAAGTACCCTGAAATTCAGTTTTTCATACAAACTTTGCACCCTAGATTTAGGGGGTTAGGGGGTTAAAGTTGTGGATTTCGGAGTTTTTATGGGATATGGGTTCAAACATATGCTTGCATATACCAAATTTCAGATTTTTAGGTCTTCGGTAAGTACCCTAGAGGTTTTGATGACATGCGAATCGGTCATATTATTGGGCATAACTTTTTCTAAATTAGTCTTAAAAATATCATAAAAATACATTTAAGAATACGAATACACTATGCGCTTTCATTTGATATGTCACACGGTATTTTTTTTTTTTTCTCATTTGGCCCCCCAAAAGTGGCCCCTATATTCCATATTTATATAATTACATTGCACTTCTGTCTTTAGGTCACAGATATTGATATGTCCACCAATTTTCAACTTCATCGGTCCAATATGTTCTGAGTAAATTTCCTGTGACAGACGGACGGACGGACGGACGGACGGACAGACGCACGAGTGACCCTCTAAGGGGTTTCTCCTTCTGAGATACGAAACCATAAAAAGGAAACCTTACTGGGAGATTATATACCTATCCAATTGAAAGGAGACTATATATCCAATTGAAAGGAGACTATATATCCAATTGACTGCGCCTGCGGGGGAATGCGGCTCGCCAAACGTTTGTTGTATTCAACAAACGTACGCATACGCAACCTATGTACGATGACGGGCCGCCAGACAGTTTCGCAGCGGCTGACCAATCACAGCTCTCTTACCTCGTCCCCCGCCGCCCGTAAATTGGTGAGTTGTGTTTCAAAGGAAAACGTATCTATGCGCTCTCCGCTGGATAAGTGCTCTCTGGTAATACCTCACCAGAAAGCGAAATACATTTCTTTTCTAATTATGTGGAAACTGTAAGCTCATGAAAATTCATACCTGAATCGGATTACCTTTCGTTTTTACTTTCAAATTGTTATGCGACTGGATCTGGAAAATGAATTTTCATGTCTCGACTCGAACAGTCAGCAATGGATGGAACTTGAAAATTCTGAATATTTTTTTTCTGAATATAATGTTTTATCGGTAAGTAAAGAATAGATTCAGTTACAGTTACAGTTATTACTTATATCTTTTTTTTTTTTACGTAGCCTATATAATGTGTCCCACTGCTGGGCAAAGGCCTCCCCATGTCGAGCCCACACATCTCTAGCCAGAGCTAGATTGACCCACTCTGGTTCGAACGTGTCCAGGTCGTCCCGCCATCTCCTTCTGGGCCTTCCTCTGCGCCGGTGTCCGTCTATAGGCACCCATTCAGTAGCTATCCTCGCCCACCTGTCTGGGTGCATTCGGATTATTGTATAATTAGGAACGTCTAATAAATAACAATACTGCAATAGTAATCTATTCACTGATTGATATATTAGCATTTTTATACACTTTATCTTATTTGAGAAAATACTGATTAAAAAAGAAACTAAATTGTAGAATTTGAAGCTAGTTGTATAGTGTGGAGTAAGCTGGAAAATTATCACGGTAATATTGTCACTGCAGACTTTGCAGCAGCCTGTATAAAAATTCTCTGCATCGCCTTTATTACACATAAAGACAAGACAAAGAAAAATATGAAAAATAATACAAAGAAAATGTTTTTGTGACTCAGAGGCGACTTTTATTTTGTAGAATAAAAAAAAAAGAAAAAAAGTTATTAAAGTCGCTGCATAGGTTTTTTCTTTTTGTATTTCTGTAGGAATCGTACGGAAACGCACGTTTACTGCATACATCACGTATAGATAAGAAAGCAAGCTGTATTTCTTAAAGAAGTGTGTATATGTTTATATGTCTGTACTGTACATATTCAACGTGCAAGCTTTGACAGTCCTATGGTTATTTGGATCCAATTCCCGTTATACAAAACCACTCTCAGCTCTAAGAATTGTCTAGCTACGTCACGTCTCAAAGCTATGTACATAGGTAGCATAGCAGGGGCCTGATGCTGCTCTGAGAAACGCACTTATATTGGATCGCTATCGCATCGTAAATACCCAAAATGGCGTCATTTGGTATGCTCCTAAAGAATCGCAAATAGATCGTAAATAGATTGCAAGAATGACGCCATTTTGGGTGTTTACGATGCGATAGCGATCCAATATAAGTGCGTTTCTCAGAGCAGTATCAGGCCCCAGGAAAAATTACGCATCGAAAAAGTATTCGAATTGAAATCTCGGTAGGTACAATGTCATGAGGGGTAATTTCTTCACTTTAACGGGTCTCAAATAAACTGTGTCAAACAACGTTTTATCAAATCCTCAATCTCATTTCACATTCCATATTTTAGACACGTCGAGTGTCTCTCGTTACCCGATATCGAACTGAGCAATGCCGCCAACATGGCGATAAAATCGCTCCCATTTACAGGGAGAGTGCATTTCAGTTAAAATGTTGCTCGCTGCAAAATGTACACGGACTGAATTGTAAAACAAGCTTAAACCACATACATTGCACACCTTTGGGGTCTTTTTCGAATGTCTTTGAAGCAACTCTCAAAATATGATGTCCGCCTCTAAGGACCATTTTGGTAGTTATTGTAAATTAAAGAATGGATGGATGGACTTACAATATTTGTTCCGCTTTGGCCACAGATTTTTAAGAGAAATGGGTCGATTCATGATGATGAAGTACTATAGCTTTCTGTCCCAGTTTGGTCAGCTTATGGGCTCAAATCACGATGCAATCTGTCTCGCGATTTGTTGCTGCAACTTGCATTTCTCTCTCTGTCTATCTTCCTGTTCTGTCCTTCTCTAGCGTTTGCAAGGCAACCTGCCTTCTATGAGTTGCAGCGACAGATTGCAAGCCAGGTTGCATCGTGAGTAGAGCCCATTAGAGACTTTATGCATGTTCATCATTGCAATCTGTCTTGCAACATGTCATGTTGCATGCAACCTGCAACCTGCCTACTCACGACACAATCTACCTGCAATCTGTTGCAAGGCAACAAGTTGCAGCAACAAATCGCGAGACAGATTGCACCGTGAGTAGAGCCGTAGAGCCCTTATTTATTTTTATTTTTTATACCTACTTTACTGCACAAAATAACACATTTTACAATTGAAAGTGGACAACACATGACAAAGGCGAGCTTATCTCTATTAAGAGATTTCTTCCAGCAAACCTAGGATGGACAGGAAATAATTTAACAACAGGTAGACCCATGTGCACAACATTAAATAAGATAAAACAATAAACTACTTAACAATACGTACATAAATACCAGACTTATAGATATAAATAAGTTAAGCAAATATACCTAAATAAAAGTACTTAAATTTAATACGGTAGAGAAAGATAGTGTTCTTTCAACCGCCCTTCAACTGACTCGCTTTGGAAAAACGCTTTTTGTCTAGTAAGATAAGAACTAGTTTTACTTGATATCAATTTTAAGCATTTGTTTTGACGTGACAACGTCTTATAAATTGGTTTGCCGGGTGACACTTCAAGAAACTGCGTTACGCTCCGCTCACGTTATGCGCTCACAATGAGAGCGAGTGAGAGGCACGCGTCCCTTCCACTCGGGCATGGTTAGCCCGCCTAAGAGCGAGAGAGACAGACATAAAAAGTGAAAGGCACGCGTCCCTTCCACTCGAGCACAGTTAGCTAACAATAAATGTTTTAAATTGTTACTATTATTTCATCCTTCTTCCTAATATACGAATGAATATTCACATTAAAATTATTTTACCACTCAAAGTCGTTGTCACGTAAAACTTTCGCCCGTATACCGACTTTACAGGCAACCAATTTTTTTCTAGTTTTAACAAAGGCATTAAGTAAAAACTAATTCTAACTAGGGAAAACGCGTTCTATCTAAAACTGGTTTTAACTGTAACATATACATTACCTTACCAGTACCTTTTATTAAATTATCCTCTCCATCCTAGGTAAGATAAGATAAGATAAGATAAGATAATAGTTTATTTAACAAAAAGGGTATACAGGTTCACTTATTAACTAGGTTTGCTGGAAGATATCTCTTATTAGAGATAAGCTCGCCTTTATACATGTTTTTTCCAATATTAAGTGTCTGTATTATACTTTCTGTGCAATAAAGTATAATATACATACACAACACTGTTAAATAGTAAACGTGTGTCCGGTACAACCATTTATTGCAAGACTGACCACGCAGTGGTGCGCTGCTTTGCCCATCTACCCTACTAACACATACATAACAATATGCTTACGCCTTTCTCCCAAAAGAAGGGTTGGCAGAGACAAAAGACCTCCACCTGCTACGATCCTTGCAAACATCTTTCGCTGCCTCGTATCCTAGCTCAAAAACTATTTTATTTATTATTTTATACAAAGTTGCAAGCACATTTGTACAAACGTTTGGTAATTGTTCAAGTTCTGAATGGCTGCCACCACGGGCCGGCAATTACGGCAGGCGTTTCAGGCAGTTAGTCGCCGAGTGGTCCTTGCAAATCACCAACGCGTTTACTGTTGGTGGTTGCTGTACAAAATAACAATAAACGGCCAAGTGCGAGTAGGACTCGCGCACCGAAATAAATGATAATGTGGCCGATTCTCTAGGTTACACTCACTAAAATTACTTGACAATATTAAGTCCGACAGCTCTTATGCGGTCGCCATAGATTCCATTTTCGAACTCACTTTTGAATTATTTTAATGTACTGATGAACTAATTCAAAAGTGAGTTCGAAAATGGAATCTATGGCAACCGCGTAAGAGCGTCGGAGCTAATATTGTCAAGTAATTTTAGTGAGTGTGCCCTAGAGAATTGGCCCCAATATCTAATAATAATGTTTAAGTTGGTGTACAGAGACAACACTTTCTGCTCTTGCGGAGCCATTCAGGAGCATGGCCCACCTGACGGATGATTGTCCTCTATGGTTATGGTTATGGTTGTGTAAGGAGGTTCAAAAACTATGTCAAAAACGGCCTATTGAAGAAGTCTTATTACAGTGTAAAAGAATACTTAGATGACAAAACTGCATGGTCTTTACCATCTCAGCGCACAGAAATCCAAAGAGGGGCGACGGACTGAGTCAGTAAGTCTCTCCTCGGTGTATTTCCTTAGACTTAAGTAGAAATACATAACATTGTATTTTTAAGGCTCTGATATTTTAAAAGAGGTACGGGGGAGTTTCTTGCCCTTCTTTGCTCCATCCCTAAGCCCACAACTTCCGAACGGGCGGCAGTATACAAAAATATTAATATTATATTGACGTTGACTAAGTAACATGTATGATTTTATGGTCAATAAAAATTTTGAACTGAACTGAACTATGGTCGATCGAGGGAGGACTGCTAAAAGTCCGCTCCGCTGACGAAGAGGCTATCAAATGGCTGCTCAATCAAGCTGCCACCTTTATGAGTTGTGACGTTGACGACAGCGACCAAACGCTGAATAAATACCGAAATTCTGATCACACTTGTAGATTGTTATCTCGTACATATTTATTGCACATAAAAGACAAAACACAGAACATACAGAGAAGTAATTTACAAAGGCAAGTTTATCTCTAATAAGAGATCTCTTCCAACAAACCCAGGATGGACAGAGAAAAATAAAATACAGAACAGGTAGTCCTAACTGGTAACTCGTAACTGGTCTATGTAGGTTTCTTTATTAAAATAAGTATGATGTCATCCATGTACTTACACCAAATTATATATTTTTGCAAACAGACAGTTTTAGTTTTCATCTCTTTACAGGGATTTCTCCATCAAAGGGTACCTATAGGCTACTTACTACCTACCTATTCTGAAACCACTCTAAAATACGTCCACTAGAACCCCTCTTTTTCATTGTCAGGGGTTTAATAATCGGTCAAGTGCGAGTCGGACTCTCACACGAAGGGTTCCGCTCCATAGTACAAGAAACAAGTACCTGATAGTTATTACGAATATCAAGAATTTTCATCTTGTAATTTTGCAGAATTTGTTGCTGTAGCGACAAGAGTATACACTTTCTGTGAAAATTACAACTTTCTAGCTATTACGGTTCATGCGAGAGAGCCCACTGACGGACGGACAGATAGACGGACAGATAGAGGGTCCCGTTTAACACCCGTCGGGTACTAAACCCTAAAAGGCATGAGCATAAACATTTTGGAACTAAAACTACAGGAGAATATGACTAATGTGCAAAGGGAATAAAAATGGAGGAAACTTTCATCTTTTACTCCTTAAACACTTGAAGAACAATGACTATTGATCGTGAGCAAACGTCAAAATGAAGCATCACCTTCATTTCCTTGCACTTTTCCACTAAACTAATTTAACTTTCAGTGGCGACAAAACTTTAATTCAATTTCCAAATTGTCCGCTAAAAATTTATTTGATTGCACGACAATAAAGCTCTCTTGCAAAGCTCGCTGTAGCTGAAAAAGCTCGCTCGAGCTGGAAAAGCTCGTAATACTGATTTTAACTGAAGTATCCACTTTCGAGCAGCTTTTCCGTTTTCCTTTTAGCCGTGATGGATAGGTTGGACAGTTTTGGTATTTTTATGGAAAAAATGCTACTTTTGGGTAATAATTTATCAGTAAATTATGGCTGGTTGAATCAATCTGATTAGGTTAGGTTAGGTAGATAGAATAGGCTTGCGTACTGCTAGCACAGATACTGTAACATTATCTATACTAATACAGATAAACCACCTAGAACAAAATATGACACCGGCGTAAACTGAGATGCTACGGAAGCTTCTTTAGTTCGGGGCCATTATCGCATGGTGTAGCACCATCGAAAAATTCCAAATACCACGAGATGGCGCTAAGATATATAGGATTTATTCTAAGATTAGCACCACCTAGAAGTATGTATATGAAGTATGCCTCTCCATCCTAGGTTTGCAGGAAGAGATCTCTTATTAGAGATAAGCTCGCCTTTGTACATGTTTTTTCCTAATATTAAGTTTCTGTATTATGTTTTCTGTGCAATCTATATATATAAAAATGAATTGCTGTTCGTTAGGCTCACTAAAACTCGAGAACGGCTGAACGGATTTATCTTATCTTAGTCTTGAAATGTTCGTGGAGGTCGAGGGAAGGTTTAAAAGGCGAGAAAAAATCGAATAATTTCCGGGAAAACCCTAAAATCAGCCCTTTTCTATCCCATACAAACGTTTTCTAGAGTCAATTTGAACTTTATTGCTATTCAATAAAGTTCATATTAAATTGAGGCAGTACGAAGTCTGCCGGGTCAGCTAGTAAAGTATAAAGTAAAGTATGTTAACTGAAACCATGGCGTTTAAAGTACAAATCTTACTCCTCACGCCATCTCTTTTTTACTAACGGTTACTAATTCTAATTTGTATGGGATGAGCACCCTGAATATTATAGTATCTGTGATATGGCATAGCATTAGAAACAAACTACAATCCTATATGAGATTCTCGCCAAACCAATCATTACGAGTCAACTGTTGTGCAACAGAATCAGCAGAATATCAAAGTCAAGACTATACCAATTCTCCGTATGATTTCGTGTAAACAAAAATAGCTTTTTGTCAAATGCCCGCCCAAATAGCGTCCCGGCGCTAGACGCTACAATATTCTGGCACGAGACTCATGTTTACAGTTTTTCTGAGGAATTCCTGAGGCGTCGGTGAATCAGTGCACGTGGCGACCTTAGCAGAATATAAGACAAACGTGGGGAAATAACTTTATGCTTTTCACCCTTTTCCCTTTGCCTAATATCGTCTGACCTTTGTAAGAAAGTAATGAGCAGCTTTTAAGATACATATCTACATTAGTAATACATGGAGTGGCGGAAGCATAATGGCGAAAATGTTATAGATATGTAATTTCTCCTTTTTGCGTAATAGGGGGCGAGGTCAAGGTCGCCTGCTGTTTCTGATAAGCAACCTGTGTCGTGAATCTTGTGCATCATAAATACTAATAATAGGAATAAGAATAATTTATTGTGCAAAATAACAGGGTTTACATATTTAAGGTTCCTGCTTCCGAAAGTAGGAAAAACCTGTATCATGGGAGACAGTTACTTCCCAGTGAGTACATATTTTATTTTGTACAATAATAATAATTAGCGGTATGTTCGCTGCTTTGGTTGAGCGCCGCAATATTTCAGTAATCGGGGTTTAGTCTTCGAACTTCTTCTTGGTCGGTTTTATCATCTTGTTAATTATCCGATTACCCAATCAAGTCCCCAATTTAGGTAACAGAAGTGGCTATTAGATACTTCTTCGGGTACCCGAGTGCCGACTCACTGACAACGCTGGCACAAGTCCAATGGCTTTTAAATAATGATGATCAGATATTAACACGAAGTTCATGCAAGTCGACTAGGGATGGGCTGAAGGTCAGTCGCAAATCGGTTCCTCGTTATTAATCGATGTTGTTTTGTGAAGATGTTTGTGAACCAATTCATGCGTCGTCGTCGTTTCTTTTCTTAAGTCTAGTTACGTCTTTCCTTTGTTGCGTGGCAATTGAAATTTAAACAAATAAAAGTCAGGAAATATGTTTTCATTTTCCCAGCAATGATAAATAATTAGGGCTACATAAAAAAACATATCACAAATATTTAAAATAGCAATTGTAAACACGTTAAGTAAACACATACGCAACGTAGTACGCATACGCATCATCGTGCTCTTGAGAGATATTCTGTAGAGTAAATTAAAATAATATGAGTGGTTCTTGAGATTGTTGAAACAGACGGACAGACGCCTGTACAGTTAAATTAATTTATATATCCAAGTAGTGGTGCTATGGCCATATTTTATCGATATTATATTTGTGGCGTCAAGCAATTTTGATGTTACAACTTAAACTTTTTTGAGAAGCAAATCCATAACATGTATACCTACAATAACCACATTATTAACTGTATCTATTTATAAATGTATTACGGCTTAAATGTTAGTTTTTATACTTCAAGTTTTATCTGTCTGTTTTTCTGGGGTTTGAAAAATCACCCCTTATATGAATGCGTTTTCGCTACAAGAAAATATCTAATGTATCTGTCTGACTATTAAGGTAAGGGTTTAAAATAAAATTTAACATTTTTACTTTTAACTTTTTGAACGCAGTTAACGCAAAATAACCACCCTAAATTGTATACCACGTACTCGTTGTAGATTACATTCCCACGGGTAAGCCCAAACCGCCAGTTGAACAGGACGATAAAGAATCACCCGGGTACCCGAAACTAGGTCAATGTTACGAAGAAGCGGTTCCGGGTATTTTGGACCCTAACTCACGCACATGCCATGAGGGTGTCTTTGATAGCCGCTTTGTTTTCGCTTGGTGGGTCCGGGTAAGAAGCTTACTCACTAATTTTACCTCTGTGATTCGCTAAGTCAACTCTTCTGAAATGAATAATTGAAAATGAGGGATGCGGTTTAATATATAGCACTGGCCTCTGTCCCTCACCAACTTGCGACAAAGCTCGGCATGCTAAGACTGCCTGTAAGTACCTACCTAAGTTTAATTAAATAATCGGTTAAGTGCGGGTCGGTATCGCACACGAAGGGTACCGTACCATCGTACAACAAATCAAAAGCACTCAAAACAATAAAAAAATAAACAAAAAGAAAATTTAAAAAGTTCATGCCTTCACGAGATTTGAACCGACGACCTCCGAATTAAGAGTCTACATCATACCGGCTAACCACAACCATGTGGGTTGACGCGAAATATGCTATCATATTTAAATGTGTAGTATACTCAGTAGTATATGTGTCTATGACATGGTTGCTATGACAATAAATAAACAGTTTCAGTCAAGATCTCCATTTTGAAATGCGTAAGTGTATCTAAACACGTCTCTTGTATCGGGGCCCCCTTTAATTTGCAATATCTCTCGTATTTCAGTATTTGTGGTTGGTGCGGCAACAGATATACATATTCTGTGAAAATTTCAGCTTTCTAGCTATTACGGTTCGTGCAGACGGACCCGGTGACAGACAGGACGGACGGACGGACAGACGGACAGCGAAGTCTCAGTAATAGGGTCCCGTTTGGCACCCTTCGGGTACGGTACCCTAAAAATGAAGAAGTAGGTACCTAAAGTCTAATAAGAGGTATTGTTTTTGACTGTGTGGAGAAGTATTTACTTTTTAATTATAAATTCAAGCTAATGATATGACCTCTGCCAAATTTACAAATGAAGAAGTACCTAGAGTCTGATAAGAGGTATTGTTAGACTGTGTGGAAATGAATTTACAAGCTAATGATATGACCTCTGCAAAATTTACAAATGAAGAAGTAGGTACCTAGAGTCTAAGAGGTACTGTCAGACTGTGTGGAAATGTATTTACTATTTATTGATAAATTCAAGCTAATGATATCCTCCTTCAAGCTCTGCTAAATTTACAATTTTCAAACTATCCCGATCACCTGCCTTACGAAATGCCACAAAAATAAATTGACACTTATAAACGACATGGCTCGAACCTTGAATCCTATGACGCAGAGACAGACACTGACCGACTTTAGCAGCTCTGATCAAACCCAGCGGGTGATGTCACGGGTTCAAATCTCGTGAAATACTGGTACACTCGTATCTGATAAACAGTTTGGAGTATAGAGACGACAATTTTTTTGGGGAGTAGAGGAGATCACTTTGAACAACTTTAACTATGAAACTGATTTGATCAGAGCAACTTTTTTTTGACATCTCACTTTCTCAATACATTTTGGGCCGAGCGGTTATCAGATATTTGCACGGAGAAGTGAAAAATAAAGTTGCTCTGATCAAATCGGTTTTACAGTGAAAGTTGTTCAGAATGATGTCCATGCATGTATATGTGAGCAAGCAAGATCGGTACTCAAATAGAAGATCATCTTTTAATCTCTTATAAAAGGGCTGAACGATCAGGATCACTTAATCAAACAAACAAACAGTTGGAAACTATTTGGATTCCTAATTATATTCGTAAATTATAAATTCATAAGTTTCCACGTAATTATTTCGCAAGCATGCAATAAATTTTTGCTAATAGCCATGACACCACGTAAAGAATAACTTTAATAGCGTCAGCAAAAGGGTGAAAGATACAGAATTCACTATTTTACTAATTAAATATAATGACTGGCCCAGCTAATTAACTTTCTTGTTGTACATTGAACTGCTAGAGATAAATGGCTGGGGTTCTCTTAGCGCAGGACCGCAAATAATGGCGTGCCTAATGAAAAGGAGGCCTTTACTCGACAAGGCTTATATACAGAAAGATAAAGATATAGTTTGTCAGACAAACAGATAGATAGATAGGTAGATAGATAGACAGAAAGATAGATAGATATATTGATAGATAAAATAGATAGATAGACATACAGATAGACGGGTAGATAGATGGACAGATAGTAAATATCATTGTCACGACAAAAATAAAGTCAATTATCGACATATTCAGTAAAACATGAAGGGGACATGCGAACTCAAGGATCGAAGGTCAAAGATGTCGTCTAAATTCATTTATGTCTACCTATTTGAAGGGGTTCGTCGTTCGCAATCGCAAATGTCAACATCAATCAAATTGTGAGGGTCCCTTAAAACACCTTTAATAAAGTTTTGAGGTCGCGACGATTTGACCTTTTCAAAATTAATGAGGGTTAGAAGATTTTTTATTTGTGCGAATGTGGTAAAGAGGTCTAAAGTTAGGACAGATAGAGTTCATTTTGTTAAGTGAGAGACGCTGCTCTCTCGAAGTATCGATTGCAGATTAATGTACCTATGTAATAATTGAAACGAAAAGTAAACTTTAGAAAAAACCGACTTCCACAAACCCTATTTGATTAGATTGAGTTTAATACTAACTGTAACCCCTTATCCCCCCCTCCCTTGGGGAATTAATTTTGTCAAATGCTATATCAGTGCTACCCCACGCGACTAAGGAACCCCTGTACAAAGTTTTAGGCTATGCGTTGCCTGCCCGTCAGCCACGCATTGTATTTGTACCTAGTATTGAGCAGATCTGGTGGCCATATGTGGTCTTCATCAGCAGTTCCGCATCACAATATTATGCTTACCATGTGCATTTGCACGAGTTATTATGAAAAACACAAAAATCACTATAGGTCTGCCTATAATATTTGAAGAGTTCTCTCGATTTCTCCAGGATCCCATCATCAGATCCTGACCTGGTGTCAATGGGACCACCCTTGAGATATTACCTATACGCCGAAAAAAGATTTGTTCAAATCGGTTCATAATTGGCGGAGCAATCGCGTAACAAACATAGAAAAAAAACAAAAAAAAAAAAAAAAAACATACGGGTCGAATTGAGAACCTCCTCCTTTTTTTGAAGTCGGTTGAAAATGGTAGAGTTTGACAACAATGCTGGTTATAGAACACGTAAAATTAATGTAAGTAACATCATGCATTTGCTATTTACATATTCTTACTCCTAAATCGACATAATTATTCAGATTTTGATTAAATAAGAAAGTTAAATCATGAAACTTTTGCCTATATTACAACTACATACCACTCTTTAAAGAACCATGAGACTAACTATATAAAAATAAATATAGACGGGAAAATATGTTTTTCTTAGGGTCTTCTGGCCTAAAAAAATACACTTCTTTAACTGTATTTCATTTTCCAGATGCTACGTTTACGAAAGCGATTGAAATCCCTGCAGCCTCAATCGCTAAAACAAACAAAAGTTCATCCAAACAAAATGCAAAAAAGTAATCTTCGTAAAACCACGTAAAACGAACGAAAAAGGCCGAATCACCCCAAAACTCTTCTTTACGAGCGACCGACACCGCCCGAACATTGTTTTACAAAACGAACGGGAAATTAAAACATCCCATGAGCATAAATATTTCAAAAGTTAAACCTTTTATGGGGAATCTCGCCGCGTCGCCGTGACAGTTATATTCCCACGTAATTTTTAATGCAGCCGACAGGTGTCTGTCGACGCCCATCCCTATGCCTACCTCCCATTGCGCTCTACCTTCAAAAACAAAACGCGATTCTCCTACCACTGCAGTCAATGTATAAAGACCAGTTGAAAAGCGTACTCACCCAAGCGTGGTCATCGTGACAATGGTGTACCAGAAGGCGGCTGGAATGGATGTGAAGTTTGTATCTTGCTCGTTCTTCTCCGCGTAGAACATCACCGTTGCAAATATAATAATGGCCATCGCCAGGGAGAACACCAGGAAGCCAAGCTCACTGGCGCAAGACTTGAGGGTGTAACCCAGGATCCGGAGACCCTGGGAGTGCCGCGAGAACTTGAAGATGCGAAACACTCGGAACACACGCAATGTCACGAACGCACCAGACACGTCGTCATTGTCTGTGATCCCCAGACCGATGTAGTACGGCAAGATCGCCACCACATCAATGATGGACATGACGGAGCGGACAAACTTGCAGCGGTCTGGCGCAGCGAACAGCCGCAGCAGATACTCAGCTGTGAATATCATTACGCAAGCCGTGTCCAGGCAGAAGAACACGATCTTATACCGTTCGCCACATGGTAAGGTACCAGCCCTCCCAGGCCGGTGGCCGCACGGCACTGTCTCTACCACATTCGCCATCACAGACACTGCGATGAAAAATCCCGTTACATAGTAAAATACTAACGCCGCAGTCGACGTGTGCGGGTTTTCAAACGCCCGCCACATCTTCTGCCGTATATCCGTGAGCTGCGGCAGGCTTTGGTCTCCCGCCTCACTGAGCTTATCATCCATAAGCCTTTCCGCGTTCTCCCGTTTCCTATCCCTATAGTCCTCATAGCAACAGTCACCAATAACATCGGGTAGGATCCCGAAAAACGCGAGCTCCTCATCGTACCCCGTCAAGCACTCGTGTTTCGGGTAATGCAGCTTCCCAGTCCTGTAGTAGTTCAATATATGCCTAAAGATATCCGGGTCTCTATCAAAGAAGTATTCCCTGCTGTCCTCGTCATAAAAGAACTCCCTTTCCGTGGATCCTAGGAGGGAGTCGGGGTATTTTTCCAAGGTGTTCCTCCATGTTTCGAAGCGTCGTCCGGAGACGTTGATGAGTAGTTTTTCGTCTTCGGCCCGCCTGCGGTCTTTCGGCACGGGTGGTGGTGGGAGGGGGTTGGAGGCGATGGGCACCCAGCCGATGGCCGCGGCTCGGGCGAACGGCAGCCAGGCGGCGACGCTCGCCATGACGATGTCGCGGCCGCGACGACGCGCCGACTACTGACGCCCCCCCCGCGACGACGCTATTTTCGGCCCGCCCAGATGGTTTGGTGTTGCCAGTGGAGCGATCGGTTTGCGCAGTTTGATGTTGGTATCTGTAGCTCTCTCTGGTATAGATCCATAAGCCATTCCATCCATGTCCATCTCTAGATAAGCCCGCCTTTGTACATGTTTTTCTTCTTCTTTATTAAGTGTCTGTATTCTGTTTTTGTGCAATAAAGTATAAAGTCAAAGTAAGTATCCATGAAATCAATCTTATCTTAGCATTACTTTCGAATTGATGTTGACCGATCACAAAGCGATTTTTTCATACGAGCTGTCAATTTAAGCGATTGTTGTTTTAATTTGGAAATAATCAGAATCAGAATCATAACCATGAGTTAAAGATCAAGAAGAAGAATCAAGGCAGTGGTCAGTAAGAGTTTGAATTTGAGTTGATGTATTTGAGTTTGCCTTTGTTAGTACATAATGTAATTATCTATATTCTAGCCACTTATACTTTGTCAAGAAATATTAGTCATGAAATGATGGCAATATTTGAAGACTACTGCGTTTTTCCTTTAATCAAGTACCTATTTGGTTTGTCAATCAAAACACGCAGTGGTGCCCTTATATGTCACATATTATGTTGCCATTATTTTTTGTCTAGCATATCTTGATAAAGTATACCTGTCTTTTAGGCATTGTAATGTAGCCAATTATTAAAGTCCTAAAGACAATGTGATGTACTATCCAATTATAAAAGTCTTTTAAGCAATGTGATATACTACCCAATTATAAAAGTCTTTATTGCTTTATTTATGCTCAAACGCTCAGTGTAGTATAGGGCTTTGTAAGTTGTACCTGAGGCTAAACAAGAATCAACAATTTATTCATCTCGTTGAAAAACAAGGTAATATGGAATACATTAAACCAGTCTCTCATGTCAAGAACAGCTTTCCAAAGATCGGCAGTTGAAGATTGAACTAACGCTTTTTGACCAGTCTGTTGCATTAGGTTGCGTTGAATTGGCACCCCAGTAAATGTCAGTCACGTCCCGAAATATTGTTGGAAGTGTATCTCCGTCTTATACTGTTTTCTTTTTAACCGACTTCAAAAAAGGAGGAGGTTTTCAATTCGGTTGTGTTATGCTTTATTATAAAAAATATAATATAATATGTGTTACCTCGAAATTGGTATGATGTGTAAACCGATTACAAAAATCCTTTTTTTATATGAATGAATGAACCTCCAGGATGGTCCCATTTTTTGAAAATCATGAATCGGTCCCATACTTAGGTTTCTACATAGCAAATACTGTCATCCAGGTATCCTAAATTACATATTTTTGCCTTTCTGTGACTGTGGTGGAGATGAATTCTGGCTGTAAGGATCGATATTCGTTTATTTTGTGTAATATTATAAAAGATCATGAAGTCGGTTTTTAAGTTTTAACTTGGTGAATTATTGACCAGTCTGTTGCATTAGGTTGCGTTAAATTGGCACCCCAGTAAATGTCAGTCACGTCCCGAAATATCTTTAGAAGTGTATACAAAATCTATGCAAACTTTCACCTCCAGTTACGTGCGAGGTATTAGGTAGGTTTATAATAAAATACACTTCTGTTACTTGATGGAGAATATGCACCTTCCAAGGCAATTTTCTACATCCTGGCATCCCGCGCCCGGGAAAGCGATTTCTACGCACGCGCGGCTTGTGACGTCACTCCCTAATAAATTGATTTTCATATACCTGTCACTCTCCCACCTCACAAAGTCGCCTATAACCCATCTCACTCTCACCCTTTTAAGCTCCGGTGACCTTTTACACATTTTCACGGTTTTAAAGAGGTTTTTTTAAAAGGCCTTTTGACTCGATCCCCCCTTGAAAAGGCCTGAACAGCCTACGGCCGCTTTTATTTTTTAAGAATACTGTGTGTCTTTGTTTTTATGCGGCCAGCCAAATAGCGCCGTTTTTTTTAAAACCTAGAAGGGTCGTTTTTGAAAACACTGGCAGCATGGAATCAAGGCTTCAAGTTAGTTTGAATTTTAAAATTCGAATCGCAGCTGCTGGCTTCCTGATTGGTTGACTTTAATGGTCGTTTCTGATTGCGTTGCATTTGCGATCGGATTGTCGTCGTCACGTTTTGACAAATACGGCACGGGCAGGTCCATACAAAATTCGAGAAAATTCCGAATTCAACGAAACTTAAGTATGTTGTTTGTGGCTATTCAGTAGTGCAACACCCAATTTTCCGAACAAATAAAGCTTGTGCTGACTTGAGGAGAGGCGAAAAACCGTTTTTTTGGAACTTCTAGTTTTTCACGTTTTTTGAAAAAAGACAATAATTGTAAGAAATAGTGTATGAGTGAATCTAAGATGACAAAATTTCGCGTTAGCTCTACTTCCACTAAAATAGTGAAACTCGCAAAAATAAAAAAGCTGCATGGAAAAATTCAGACACAATTTCTTCTCTGTAATATTACCCGCATTTGGCACGGTGTAGCATAAAATAGACCTTCTATCGGGTTCAAAATTTCTCACTAGTTTGTAAGTTGGCTGTTAGCCTAACAGCCTCTTCTGGTCCACTGACCCTGTAATAATAGGGCTTGGGCGGAAATCGCTGGTCATCTAGAATTTAGGACATTCAGGGCATCAGCAAAACTATGCCTTTGACTTGTTTGAATGACACATCTCGGTCTCGGTGCGAACTATACGTTTGAATGGGACATCTCGGTGCTGAGTTGATTCTTACAGTTAGTATTTCTCTGAGAAATATGTATAGAATGCCCTCGGAAAATATTGGATGACCAAACTAGGGAGATTCATAATTTTAATACTTAGTTGATATTATGTAAATCACCCACATTCTAAAAGACAGGGAGCTTCATAATAATTAATACATAATCGATATTATGGAAGTCACCCACATTTTAAAAGACGGTGGCTATCATCGTGGGGAGACATGCACCCGTAGACAAGATGCAAAACGCTGTTATCGTTCGCACGAAACGCTAAGAATATGTATGCGATTTGACGTTTGCTATTATCTCTTCTGTGGTTTGGTCAGGTTTGGTCACACTACGCTAATGTCAAATCGCAAACATTTTGAGTATTCGATTCGTTTCGTTTTTGTAGCGTTATTAATTTGGTCTAGGCCTACTGTATATCTCCATGGATGCGGAGTTGGGTTAGTCTTGCAAAATGAAATGAAATAAATGTAAATGTGGACGATACTGTGCCTCTGTCAGCCGATATGGGAAAAGGCGTGACGCTATGTTCGTTTGCTTGTTCTCAATGAGGAAGAAACAGATGACTGGATACAACTGCGGCTGAACCGATTTTGATAAAACACATCTAATAATAACCACTACAAAGAAACCATTTGAAGCAAGCTAGCATGTCTATTGACAAGCAAATACGCTTGAAGCTTATACAAACAAACGATTTTATACCTACTTAAAATATAAAACTGTAAAAGCAATTTCATTTTAGTACATTAATCCGAAATGAGGCATTCATTGAATTACCTAATTACTATAAATCAATAATATAAATATTGCTCAGAATCTGCATTAAAAATATCTATCTTTTGTTACACACACCTCCAGTTTTCTGGGCGCATAAATCAGTCTGAGCCAATTACGTGCCTCTATTATTTTAAATAGCGAGATGTGATTGGCCGAAACTGATTTAACCAACCTGCTAGCTTAATCAGCGTCCAGGAAACCGGGGGTCACTAAAGTATTTTGTATCACCCAGCCATCTTGTGATAAGTAAGTAGGTAGTTATCTTAAGTGTGAGATCTTCTAGAAAGTTAACGCATAACTTTTTAACGTTAACATTTCATAATAATTTCATAATTTCTTTATTGCACACAAAAAAAGATTAACAAAACACTGTAGGTAATATAAAGTATATAATGGCGAGCTTATCTCTAAAAAGAGATCTCTTCTAGCAAACCAAGTTTCGATGAGAGAGGTTGATAGCTGAGCATAGCTAACATTTATTTGTTTTGTGAGAATGCAATAGATGGCGTTAATGTAGAGTGGTTCAGTTTTATGTGCTCTATGCCTGGAAGGATAACAGAGGGCGCTACTTGCAATGGAAATCTTAACAAAGATACAAATGCATATTAATGTTGTTTTTTACTCTCGACGATCAAGGAGGGATGGGCTGAAGTGTATGTTGTTCGTTTAATCTGTTTGTGTCTATCCATGGCTCTCTAACAGCCAAACGGGTGGATGGATTTTGATGCGGGCTTTTTTATATGATTTGTTAAAATCGGTTCAGCCGTTCGAAAGTTTTCTATCAGCGGTAATCGGATTTTTATGCAGATTTCTGTAAATGTTACAGCAGTTCTATATTCAAGTTTTTTTTTTTTAAGTTATTATAAATATAGCCCTTAGATCATTACATGTCTGCTGGGTAGTGTCCCACTGCTGGGCAAAGGCCTCCCCTATCACAGGCCACCCCTAACTGTCCAAAATCCTTTTCAGCTGGACAGGATCTGGAGGTCTCGGCCTGCCTCTTCGCCGGTATCCATCAGTGGGCACCCATTCGGTGGCAAGTTTGGCCCATCTTTGGGGTATATTAATACCAATAAATGGTATAAATAAAACAATTTTTGTAAAACGTACATTTAATCTTACATTATATTCACGTTCTATGTACAGATCAAAGCGCCATATACCATACATAAAAATATTCTGATATTCATCATCTCTTCAGTGTTAGAAATTATATGTGTACAATCAACCTCGATGCACAATTGCTACCTCAAAGTTTGAGTAAATCTTAATGTAATTTTGGGGCCAAATTTTCTTTGCAAAAAAGATGGCGTAAATAACATTTAAGTTGTACTCAAATTCAACAGCAATATGTGCATTTGGCAATCAATCAAATATTTTCATTATTCTTGGTTGTGCGCAATTTAATTAAAAAATGATAGCAATGTCGTCATTTGAGTAAACTAAATGTAAATTATGGCATTTTGTTGTGAGAATCTATGATATTTATAAAATTTGAAAAGAAAACTACACGGTAGGTTGCTGTAACAAAACATCAAATATCCTTTGTAGTAAATATATAAAATAACTTTCACAATTGCATAGCTAAATAAAATTGCACACTTTCTCTTTAGTTAAAACGAAACAAATTTTAATATAACAATGCAGCCTGCGATATGGGAGGCGACACGAACTATCTAAACTAATTAAAATGGTGTGTTTGAAAATGGAATCTGGGGCCACCGTGCAAGAGCTGTCGGATTTGAAGGTTGTCAGTTTAGTGCCTTTAGTTTCTCTAGTTTAGTGGTTTTGACACCTCCCAAATAGCCCCCATTGTTTTTAAAAAATATAACATATTTATACCATAGCTATACCACTTTGTTTGTTGAGTTAAAACAACAAATGAAGCTGCGTTTGACTGAAATAAAATATAGTTACTTAAATAAGTAAAAATTGATAAATATGCACTTATACATAATTAATTTTGGAATGATATATAATAAGTCCATGTATTGCCTACTTGGGCCATTATCGCGATGATAAATGAGCTTAACCCAAGAACTTCTAAAAGTTTTTTTAAAACTATCCTCATCAAACTCAGACTAGGTTTTCCTTAAGGTTAAACAAGCTGTCCTTAAATAAATTTTATGTCTAGTTATTATTTTACACAACTTTTAGTAATATCACGCACAAATTTGCTTTAAAAACCTCCGCATTGTCGCTTTAAAATTCTCATACTCAAATAAAAATGGAATGCTTGTCAGAGACAGAGATCGGCCGAGAGTCGGGTACAGAATTGCGTGCCAGTGGCTAATAGTGGCGCAAAAAATCCCGGAATTTGCGCTCTCACTATAGCCACTGCCATGCCATACCTGTACGCGACTCGCCGCCGCCCTGTTGTGTTGTGACTAGAGGAGAGATTTAATCTATGACTTAGTTAGGATTCACAGAACAACAAAGTTGACCTGGTGGCCAATACGGAAACTAAAGATGCCTTAAGGGATTTATTTTCGTTTGTTTTGTAAGCCATTGATACTAGCAACGACGCCGTCATCGGGCCAGTTCAGTTTGTGGCACTGTGGATCGGTATTTCGCTATTATTAATAACTTGTTGGGAATATTTAAACTTTCGTAGAACTCAATTACAAAGATAAATGCAAATAAATTAAATGTCTTTCTTTTCCCATATACTTTTTTTTTCAAAAGTAGCTCTGCAGGTACTCTAAAACATTGACAAATAGCTTCCAAAACTTTTCAAAAGCTTCCGATCACATCGGTCAATTTGCTATTTTTTGTACGCTTAGTAACCAAGTAGTTTATTACACTGCGTTGCGATTAACTATTAAAATCTACAATAAATAAAATTATAATTTGATCAAATATTTTATGACTATCCGTGAATTTCCACTTACGACAATACCGTTCTGTGTAATGCCAGAATATTGCAAAAACTCAACTTTTATTATTATTATTTAATTAAGGACGTAAAATGTCTGTTATTTAGATCTGCTAAAACAACTGCAGCCATCTTTCGGTAAACCGCTTCGCTTGTTTTGTTTTGTTTTAGTTAATTGAGTTGAGTTAAGTACCTATATTGTTTAAATCATTTACAATGTCGATAGAAGAAACGCACAGCAAATTTAACTAATACTAAATTTAAAATTAATAAGTGACTATTTGAATACGTTTGACTAGAAACGTTTCTTCTGACTGAGAGATCATTGAATACTGTCCTTCAAATACACTATACAAACTTGTACTAGCCACACCGCCCGCCCTCCACCTATATTTCCTTAGTAAATAACTGTACACTTACATAAAGAGTATGAAGTTGTCATTCGAACGGACGAACCAGGAATTGAAAACGTTACCCTCCTTCAAGCGCAGTCGTGTAAAATCATCGACTCTGAATATCGTGAGCAAATCGAAGAAACGATAATATAAACATTTGAACCAGAATGCCCCATTTAAGTAATCTGATGAGTATAATCAAGTTATTTAGGGAAAAATATTTCAGCACTGATACACCGTTTTCGGAAGAGACATAGTGAAAGGTAATAATATCTGAACTTAACCATACTTATTGATTTTCTACTAAAAACTATAAAGACTTTGTTAGGTTTCTCATAGAGTTTTCAATTTCCAAAGTAAGTCCTCCTCTCCTGACCACGACCAAAAACTCACGATAAACATAAACAAATTGGCTCAAAATCCTGCGCCACCACAGCGGAGTGACAACTCCACCCCCTCCTTACAAAACTAACAGGTGCTGCTGCGGTATACTACGTCACAAAAGGTGATCATCATCCTCGTGGTCTTCTTCTGACTCCGCCGAGTCCAGACTGGGAACCTGGTCCATGTCGTGGCATTCGCTGCCCAGGTCCATGTCTGGAGGGGCGTCGTCATCTTTCCACTTGTCCATGGAGCGGCGGCGAGCGTTCATGAAGAAATTGCCAACTGTCGTCGGCTCTAAGCCGAGCTGGCGGGCTATTGTCACTTGCATCTCTTTTGATGGCCGTTTGGTTTCCTGGAATTTGGGAAAAGGGTGATGGTCATTTTTGGAAAGGTGCGTCTCAATGTTTTTTTCTTCCAGCGCTGCCCCAAATATCTTACTCGATGTTTCAACGGGTCTTTGTCCCTAATATCGACTGCTGTAGTCGGAACACGAACACTTACGTTAACCACTGGTTTTATACTATCCATTGATATCTTTGGTCAACACATAATAAAGTGCTTTTGTCTTGTTCTTGGGGCTTGAGTAAAATGGACCAATTATCTAGTAGGGTGGTGACCCTCTACTAGATCATTGTTCCATTTTACTCTGCTTACCAGGTGCCACTTAAAGTTAATCCAGATATGTAAAATATATACATATATTACAGGATTCTCAAGGGACGGATAAACAGTCAAATAACTTTATTTGACACTTCATGCACGACTGCACGTGTAAAATGTCAAATGCCTGAGATAAACAGACAGTTAAACTCCATCTGAGAATGGAGAGACCGGCACGTAAAAAAATTTATCTCACCTTAAAAATAGCCTGTAGAGTACGCCGTTGCAGGTCTGTGAAAACCAAACGGGGCTTCTTCTGGGAAGGAAGAGTATCCGAGACCAGCTCCTCCTTGCGCTTGCAGGCTGTAATTTGAGGCGAGACACCTTGTGAGCAGGTACCATAGTACCATTCTCGAAATGAACAAAAAGATTTTATTCAGATGTCGCTTTGAAGGACAGGAATTAGAAACAGGATATTGGTGAATGTGTGAAAGAAAAAATATATAGACAAATCTAAATGAACTTTTTTGTTGATTAAGTAAAAGAATTGAAGAAATTGATTTAGGTGATAAAAACGCAGATACAGAACACATCAAACATGTTATGTAATGGTTTAATTATAGTTGAGAGATACATCGTGATAATTCAAGTGTCCTTCAAGGTGACGTTATAATGTGCAATGATAACACCAGAAGTGTTGCAATTTTTAACAGATGATCTCCATCATCATCAGAAATGCTTACAACTTGCAAGTTGATATTTAATTTTAATTGCAAAACTCCTGATGTAGTAAAAAATCAAATATACTCACTGCCTCTCTGCGGAATCTGGGCCGCTGAAACAGAAGAAAAGCTAACATAAGAAGGATTGTCTTTAGATAATAACAGCAGAAAACTTAAGCCTGCTAAACAAACAGTACATCAAGTCTTATAGATAATTTTGCTAAAGTATGTAACCTATACACAACAAACATGCTGCTAATAACATAATTTAGAGTAGCTCTGCTTCATCGTTTATCAATAGTTAAGGTTTTTGGAGAACCTCCTTTATTAAAAAAACCTCCAGTCAGACCTTCTGATTAATTGTAAAATTTTGATCCGACTGTCTGCTTTTCTAGTGCACATCGTCTTGTAACCAATTCATATATTTTATTGTTGTATATCTCTATGCAAAATATTAACTTAGATGTCATGAAAATCAGTCAAGAATCACTCTTCTAAAAATATCATGTTTTTAAAGATCTGAATTTCAAAACAACTAATTTCTAATCTAGACATCAAACGTAGTATATAAAAACGCATACCTGGCGACAATGTAAACAACATTAACAAAGGGGTTCTGATATCTCGCAGGCACCTATGAAATCATATTTCAAATAAAACTATCACAGCCCGGGCGTTGGGGAAAATAAAAAGGGAAGGATAGGAGCAGCGGTAGCAGTCTAACAAACATTTTGGCTTCTTAAAGCTAACAAAATACATTTACTGCTAAGAAATAATTGTATCAAAACATCTTCTAAAACAGTAATGTGTGTTGTCTAGGCAGTATCTTCATTATCATAGACGGTTTATTGAAGAAGAATCAAATGAAAGATTTAGCGACAAAATAACAAAGAATGATACTGCCTATCCAAATTACGAACATCTATCGAGAGCAAGTCTTCTATACAGTTTACACATTTAATATCTGTGTGAAATGAAAATCAAATTAAAGATGAGCATTCTTTACACGATCGCGAAACTAAAATTTAACAGAAGCGATCTCTATAAATGAAAACACTCAAAATGTGTAAAATATTTATGATTGTGTATTGTGTATATGTTACCTTGAATACAAGCAATAACACAGATTATTGCAATAGCTATAAGAAACCAATTCCACTGCTACGCATATGCAGTCACGGCAAAAGGAAAGGAATTCAGAAAGGAAGGATTTTTGGTTAACCTAAAATAATTACTATAAAATCATTGTTTCTATATATTTTGCAAATTTTCGTATTTTTCTTGCTGATGTTTCCAACGAACACATTCCAAGTGTGACCAAAAACTATAATAAATCATCAAAATAGATTAGTTAGATGTTTACAACTCAAACAGATGCGGTTATCATTGTTTATGACAGTAAATTTAAATCTCTTAGTAAGATCCAACCCAAATCCCAATTAAAACATAAAGAAAATAATATTAAATCGAACGAATATCAAAATCGGAATCAATTATTGGGAAAGGGAATCTGGGGGTATTCAGGAGCTAAGTCAAGGGCCGGGACTCACAAGCAAGACACATCCCCGGCGGGTTCATATGGCGTATCCCAATGATGTGGGGGTCCATTGTACCCCATATTAGGACCTTGGGGTACCGAGTGGGGTACTTGAGGACCCTGGTAGTCCCTTGGAGGGCAGTAGTTTTGCTGCATGTTGTTTACATTGTCGCCTTTTTGCATTTGCTGTTGGTTAGGCGTATCTGAAAGGTTAGAGTTTATATTAATATGAGAGTGTTGTACCTTTTAACTATTTTTAAGTGACTCCAAGAATCTGTTATACATAAAATTTTTGCTCGTTTGGATTTTCTCTTCAAAGTAGGTACAGAGCATAATGTAGAATCAATGAGTCACCGAGCGGAAAAGGCCATTTTTAAGAGTGTAATTGATTCAGTCAAAATCGATGTAAATATGAGTACAATAACATTATCCAGGTAAACCGTATTTCCAAGTAAGTGAACCTCAAACTACTGAAATAAACCAATTAGAACGATGTTAGTCAAACAAAACATACGATTTCGAATCGATTTCTAATCTGAAAGTTGTTTTCCCAGAGAAAACTACCTATAAACATAGATACAAGCAAACTAGAACTGTCTGTAGTCCTCGCGGGTCGAAAGGGGCGTCGATCGATACTCGGGCACCAGAGGGAAAGGAGGGGAGTGACGTCACCAGCGGGGAGGGGAGCGAGCAAGCCATGTGCCTCCAAATGCTTCCTTACTGTGGATTTTGAAGCGTATTGGGGTAAAAAAATATTCGATATTTGTCATTGGGCGCTCGATATTTCACGTTTTAGTTAATGTAATGAGATTTAATTAACAAAGCATGAGTTAAAGCATGAATTTATATGACATAGCGTTACATCTTGAGCACTATTAAGAAATGGTGTGACGGAGGATCCAGACAAAACAACTCGAGCCATTTTTTTTATTTTTTTTATAAAAAAAAATACATTAAAATTAGTTTGACAGTGGGTACCAACGTCAAAAATTAGACATTCATTGACGTCTTGGTACCCACTGTCAAAATAATTTTAATGTCAATATTATTTTTTATAATTTTAATGTCAATATTGTTCCAAGGACTCTTTTGTTTTTACGCTAACGTGGGTGTTAAAATCGGAGAGACAGAAGATTATAGGTAAAATCTTTAGAGGCTTAATTTCGCTAATCCTCGTCAAAATAGAATCTTAACGGACTGTCTACTGAGAATATCCTTACAGTCGACGAAAAATTCCCTCAAAGCAGCAACAAAAACTGTAATATAGAAAAGACTCCAGCGCCAGTCACAATAACTTGACCCAAAAGTTAACATATCACATCACATCATCATTATCATAATCTGACTATTTGGTTTTTGCATCTGTGTAACATAGGCATTTCGTAATAGGACTCAATGTGTGTTTTTACTGAAAGAACCCCAGGCAAAGCACACAGCCCATCACCCCTTTATCAGCGCTTTACACACTGGATCGATGGACACCTGACATCCATAGTCGCATCGATCAAAAACAGCCAGAGGGGAGTCGATACTAAAGAATCGATGCACGCAGCTGACGGAGGGGTTATCTTATCGTTTTGGAACCAAAGGGGATATAATTAATTATTTTATTACAAAAGTAATAATTTCACTTTAGGCATAGAAAATTAGGTAAATATCTATTCCAAATTTTGGAAGTGTAGGGGTCAAATAGAAATTGACAGGATAGTCAGGCGTGGTGATATTAGGTTCAGTTATGTATGACAAAGGTGGTGGATAAAATAAAGTAAATTAAGAGAAGATCGACCATTAGCTAGATGGTTCAGTGCAAACTTATGGTAATTAACTGGATTTTAATCGTTTCTAAACGTAGGTACCACTGTGCCTCTGCTATATCAGGTGAGAAAATGCGTGACGATGCCTTGTTCTGTAAGATAAAAAAGCAGAGATCATAACCGTATCAATCTTTTCAATATTCAACGAAATTAAAAATTACTTTTCCAAGCTACTCCGAAAACCGTCTAACCTATGATAAAGCACGTTGACCACTACTCCTCGCCTAGATTCCCTCCTTCCAACCGCCCATACTAACAGATCGATGGACCGCGTGTTGTCGCTCCGTGACGTAACTCATCGAGCGCGCAGTGAGAGGCAAGTGCTGACCCCGCATCGATTGTGCAGAATCGATGCTAGATGCACGCAGCTGTCTATCTCCAATATCTCCATGAAGTGGATAAAAACAAATCGATGATTCTTTTTGACTGAGAATCTAAACATTGAGTAAAAAAAGCTGATGCGCTGGGTAGTAAACAGAAAGGAGTATAATGTAGAAGGCTAAACGCCAACTTCCAACATTGTAGCGTACCTACTTATTCCAATATGTACCATAAAAACACAGAGTTAGCAGGACATGAACATTGTGATGATGTCAGACAGACACCTGTAATGATGTCACGAATTGTTATTGTAATAAATAAATAAATAGATAAATAAATGACTAAATAAATAAATAAATAATTAAATAAATAAATAAATAAATAAATAATATTTTTTTTATTTTTAATATTGTTTTTTTATTAATTATATTATTTTTAACTTTTAGAATAATAAATATATTTATATTTTATCTTTTTTTAAACAAACAAACAAACAAACAAACAAACAAATAAATAAATATATAAATAAATTATCCAACAACTGAATGTTGGTCGTGGCATTCACTTAAATTGACCGAAAACTGTGGGTTTGTATTATCTCACTGAAAAACTCAACGGATATAATTTGATCTTTCGCTGACGGAAAAGATAACACCTAAATTTTTTCCAAAACTTAAACGGTGAATTCAGCATAATTAGCTTTAGAATAATGTCTCAACCCCTTGAGAAGTCACCTGTATCACTGAAGAAATTTCGACCCAAATTCTGAAAAGATTTTTTCCGTGGATTCTCCGAAGCTAAAAATTACTTCTCCTTGTGACAAAATATATTATTATAGGTTGTTTATTTGAAAACATGTGTAATCAATCAATTAGTACATAATTACAAAAAAATTATAGTGCTTATCTGTTGAGAAAACTTTACAAAAGGAAGTTTTTTGTGAAAAGCAGTTTCCACGTTCTATCTTGGAATATTTTTTGACTACCTTGATGTCAGATGTATCTAAGATTTGACAAAGTTCTGAGCCTTTTCGTTATGAAGTTGATAGTAGTGTCTTTCAAAATGCCGAACGCCGAAACCAACTGTTACATATATTATCTATGGAAGACTAGACAACAAAACAAAATTACCTCTCCAGCCCCACAACCGACGTAGAAGCAACACCAACTAAATATATTACAAAATTCTAAAAACAAGCTATGTCATACCTGCAAGCCTCAAGGCGGACATCCTCTGAAACTCCGGTTCCTGCAGCCATTTCCACATCCGTCTGAACGTCTCCCTCCCCGACTTGAGCTTTGACCAGGGCTTCGGGTTCCGCAGTAGATCACTCAGCGTTCCTTGCGACCTACAAAGGACCCTCTGCGCGAAAATTGCTTGGGGTATGCTATACCGCTTCAACTCCCCGCTTATCCTTTGCGCCAACTCTTTCGTGTTTATCTCTTCTGTGTCGTTCTGCTGCTGTTGCGCTTGCTGCTCTTCTCTAGCCAGCAAACTTGCGTTCAAATCGAGTCCTGGACTCGGGAGCGGTGGCGTCGGCGATCTCCTCTCGAAAGAGTTCGGAGAAACAGACCGCCGACTGTAGGCGGACTGGGGTGATAAAGGCTCATTGTACGGAGCGGGGGATAGAGAGGCGTACGACTGCTGCTGTTGTATCACAGTGAAGGTCCCGCCTGCGTGGTAAGCGAACTTGTCAGAGACAGTACTTATAGGAGGGAGAGGGAGTAAAGGCGTGAGGGTGGCGTAGGACGCTGGCTCGAGCCCTGGCGGTGTTAACCTTCCGTTGACGGCTGAGAGCGGATGATAAGCGGCATCTCCGTCGGGTAGTAAGTCTGCTGGCGATAACCTCGGTGGTGAAGCATTGCTGGGGGCGACGATAACGGTGAGGGGTGCGCGATCACGCGCTCTGACGTCGTCCATGGCGCGCGGCCGGCGGCGGCGGCGGCGCGCGGGCGACTGACCCACGCCTGCGCCGTACACCCCTCCCACCCCTGGCACCCCGCGCGTCGCACCCTGCAAACACCCCTCGAATTTCAACCCTCCATTACTGCCTACCTCCTATTGTACAACCCACCTTAGGATCATGACTTTACAGTGGGTTTTCGAATGGTTGGAAGCAGTGTTGGACGGTCTGACGCATTGGTACTGAAATGCACCCTTAACCTACCCCGTGGCGTTTCTACTCTACTGTACCCAAAGAGGACTATTTTAACGCTCTGCTCCCCAACCATT